>LQNS02278070.1:36165275-36175977 GCA_001587735.2 Parhyale hawaiensis
GCATTGGAAGAGGAAGAATTTAATAGGACAACTGCAGCAGCTTCCGTACACGGCTAAGATTATGGTGAAAGTTTCCTGTACCTTATCAATAATTTCTGCCTCTCATAATGGTATGCAAGCGAACAGACCTTGCCTGGGAGATCTAAAGCACTCGGTACGAGCGAGATATGCTTTGTTGCAGCACGAGTGAGGGTCGAGGTGTTGACCCTAGCTACTCTATAGCAAATCATTAACTTCTATATAGTTCCTTAAGACCAGTCCATACTGCAGTAGATAACGTTATTTTCATTACTTGACATGTAAGAGTTAGTTACAGTGCGTTTAAGCCTCTGTTTCCATTGCAAATACGATCTGGCAGAGGAAGAAATAAGGGAGACGTGCGGTGTGTTGATAGAAATGGGGGTGTTCGCACACGGGAACAATAAACCCACATGGGAGCAGCAAGTCGGGAAAGAAGAGGAAGACAGAGCAAAGCATCATCAGTAGAAGTATGAAAAAGGAAGGAAGCTCGATGGACAAGAAGAATAAACGTCCCAAATGGCCATAGCTAATAGCTACGGTAACTTAGAGGGTTCACTGCTCAGTAAGGGCGAGCGTCTCGAACCTAGCCCTATGGGTCATATACTAATTGAGAGGATACATCCTATCACATAATATAAGAGAGGATGGAAGAACTGGTGTGCACAAGAGTCCAGCGAAACCAGCAATCCAGCTGCAAACTGGGAAAGAGAAGGAAGGGCAACAAACGAAGCGATCATCAATATGAGTAAGAAACACGAAAGTAGCAGAGTGGATAGGAAAGAAAAGATTTTCCGAGGTAAACCGTGTGGTGTATATATATATATATATATACTCCAACTGTTAACTTTACAAATTAAGGGAGTCCTAAGTCAGATTTTATGTGTGTTTAGGCAATCATCTAAGCTTAATCCTTCATCGGGAGGAGAAAAACGCTCTCGTAGGAATAGCATTATGAAAATAAACTATACAGGGTGTCCGGCACTTTTGGGAACAAACTTAAACGTATATTATAAGGTTAGGATCATTAATATAAACTTATTTTTTACTATATGAAGATGTGGTCTATAAGGCTTCGTTAAAAAGTTACTAGGACTTTGAGTTTGAGAAATATTGAACTGACATTTATTGGTAAGGAGTAGCAAGTAATTGGAACGCGCACGTTTAGCAAATAAGCCCATTATTAACACAAGAAGCAGGCGGTCAGTTACAAAAGATGTTCAAAATGGCGCCCATCTACTTTGATGCAAGCGGTCAAACGCCGATGCAATGATTGCCGGACGCGTTCGAATACTTCAGGAGTTTTACCGATACTGCCGATGCTTCAGTAATTCTACCAATGAGGTCTTCTTCGGACTGAGCCGGGGTTTCGTACACCAAGTTCTTATATAATATATCCTGCTCAAGCTTGCGCGCGCTGAACTGCTCCAGAATTTAAACAAACCTATTTTATTCTTTGTAGTCTAGCAAAACTCAGAACAGTGGATAAAGATTTTAAGTCTTTGTAACTTTTTAACGAAGCATTTTAGACTACATCTTTACTTAGTAAAAAAATGTTTATTTTAATGGTCCTAACCCTAAATTAAAGTTTGTTCCCAAAGTGCCGGATACCCTGTATATAGTGAATCATCCAGTAAAGGGTTAAGATACCTAAACCACCTTGAAAATATCATTATAAAATTGTCACCTACCGATGATGTACTGACAAGTTTATATGCGTTCTTAATAGTTACATTCCTTGCATGACCATCAAGATTTTGGTTCTCGTTGCAGGTTCTTCTGCAATTACCAGCAAACATATTATTGACGAGTACGTTAATCAGCTCCTATTCCGGCTTCCTTGAGAAAGTTACCTGTCAAGTACAGTGAAGTCTGTGGCAAGAGATACCGTAGAAAAAAAAATTCCAAAAGAATTTCAACTTCGTTGGAATCCTTTAAGCTCTATCTGCATATATTCCCTCTCTCTCCATTGACGCATCGCTGGCTCCCATTATAGGCTGGAGACCGATTAACATATCTCCCGACGCCTCCAATTACATCCCCGGACACTTAGAGATGCCTGCGTTTGGTTATGGCAACACTCAGAACATATGGCAACACTAGGCAGTCAATATAAGCAGCATGGCGTTGACGGAGGGGAATCTGAAGCTGCCAACAGTGACGAGCAAAATGGAAAATTAGAACGGTTGGGTGAACCAACACTAACTGGGCTATTGACTTTGGAACTTGATCAAGCTTCGTTTGTTTTAACTCGATTTTAAACGGGCAGTTTTATTTCTACTCGCAGTTAACTTATTATACCGCATAATGCATGCTTTTATTTCTCGTAATAATAGCATAATTAGTAATGTATATAAAATAGCGAGCACAGGTTAACCTTTTACAATCGATGTTAAACATTGCTATTATTCGCTGAAGTAACATTGTCTAAACCGTAACTGCAAGATTCGCTTTGGCTGTAAGGAGATCATTGCAAAATGTTTGCTTTTTATGCTCAACATTAACTTTGAATTAAATATTTCGTTTTCAAATTACTGAACACTTCGTATGAGCAGCACGACTGATAACCTCAAATAGATACGCCAGTCGTAAGAAGGTTAACTGGAAATGCGGATAGTCGTACAATATTTTTTTATCGAATAGGGCGCCACTGAGCAAATAGTAGCCATGGGGGACAGGTAATCACGACCTTCAAGTGGGGGATTCTTGAAGGAGATTCTCACTACACCTGCCTAAGGAGCGCAGCCCCCCAGCAGCCACACATCGCTAGGTAGCGTAACAAGGTCACCATAAGGGACCCGAGGCTGTTGGGGGCGGCCTGTGCTACCTGCTGTAAGGGCGGCGCACTGAACAACCTTGCAATGTTAATTATATAATATCGAGCAAAATGTTGGAGGTAATTGAAGCAGTAAAAACTAAGCTACGTCAGTGTTTCAATGAAAAACTAACTTATGCACGTAACCGCGGACTTAATTAGTAAAAACCCAGCGTACGCGATTGCATTTCAAATAAAAATGCTTTTGTGCGTGAATAATTATACCTATTTGATCATTTGCAAAAGCAAGAGAATATAAGAAACACTATCATGATTTAAGAATAAAAGCTAACGTAGGTGATATTACTTCAAGTAACAACTACTGCACGTGAATATTCTTTCACTAATTGCGGCTCAATATTGTTTTTAGTATTTCACTCTGCCATTTGTTGATTATTGCTGAAGCAGTCGAGAAGGAGTTTTCTGATGTCTCAACTACAAAATTTGCAAAAACCTGTACGTGATAGAGTTTCGAAATACGCAAGGTCTCTGTACATTGGCCGATGCAGCAATCATTTGGAAGTAATGAATTTCCCTTAATATCTAATAGCATGACACTATTTGTGCTATATACGGGGCGCAACCTTCGCTAGCAACCCTTCCCTCCCTGCATAGGAACACAATAAGACAAAGAACCCTCGTAGCAAAATAACACGGCCTGGTACATGTATAGGGCTAACTTTACATAGACAAGATGCATGGCGTGTCGAAAAGAAGAAGAAGAAGAAAAAAAGAAAAAAGGCGCATCCAGGATGTTTAAGAAAAAGGCGGCTCCCAAACACAGCACACTGGGTAAAGCATCAGCACGTTAGCAACGAAGAGACAGAACACGATTATAACCTTACACCGCGTAGTGTACCATATCATGATGCGTATCTGATCGTAAAAAAAACAAGATCAAATCTCGCAGTGAAGGGTTAAGGAGAAGTTTGAGTGAAATGCAAGCAACCAAACCCGTCAAATATTCGTCCATTGTCGCCATTAAGTGCAGCGCTGAGCAATACCGCACGGCAACAGAGTCCCACTGCTCTGCATTTATTGAAACCGAGCTAATAGAGCACATAAAAAACACTCACTAGTCAGAGGCATCAGCTATTTAAACGAACACTGCACCAACAAATATTATTGGAAGGATGCCGCGGTGGTTGCAGCAGCAGCACAGCAAGCATTTACCGTGTCAGCGAATTCTTTTCATTCAACGGTTGTTCAATGAAAATGCTGAGGTCAGCAAATAATTAAGAAAAGAAAGCAAGACATCACCAGTCGACAAGACAATATACGTCTTGATATCTCAGACTAGACTTGGCCTTACCAGCAACAGAAATACTTTGTATCAGAGAGACTATCTGTAAATCATATATTTTTAAATTTATTAATAGTTACAGAAATGACGAAGATTAAGAAGAAACTAGTAATTAATCAACGGAAAGGATTAACGCGTATGTTTAATTGCACCTCAGTACCAATACAATTACTGTTTACAAGCTCCAATGACTAAACTTTGATAACAATATGCATGCACAAGATCTGACGCAAAATAGGTAAAACATTCAGGGCGATGGATATTCCAAAAGGGTTTCACGGAGAAAATTTTACAATTAACATCAAAAGTTAATAATAATAAAACACAAATGAATAGAGAAAGTTACTTTGAGCTCAATTATTAACGGAGCAATCAAGGGATTAATTAGAGATAATGGAGATAAAGGGAAAGGAGATGAGACAATGGCTGCATCACATGGTGAACTTTTGGGACCATTTAGATAATGTGCGAGGGAAACATCAAAAGAACTTTGTGCAAGTCATCGCAGCAGGTTCGGCAATTAAGAACACAAGCTGGCGAAAATGTCAACAGCGGAGAGCTTCGTTTCGTAACAGCGCGTGTCATTTTTTTTATTTTGAAACAGTCATTTGGATTTCGGGATGGATGAGCAAGGGATGAGACTATAATTGAGTTTTCAGACGTATGGCAGCAAGGCACTAAAGGGCGCTTTTGAGACGTGGGATACAAGAAAAATGAAGCGGAAATTGAGCTTGTCAGACATGCATAGGATGCAAGGGCTACGAGACCATGCAACAGCGAGCCAGTCAAACATATGGGATACGAGGGCAACGAGGCCAAAAACGTCTTTTAGACACTAAACATAAAGACAACGAGTCTGAAAGACAATATTTCAGGTTAGACAAATGCATTTATAAAGCTAAAAGCAAATATTCTTCTGAAAGAACTTCATAAATGACCCAAAAATTATTGCTGCCAAAATGTTCAACATTATAGAAGGCCGTTAACAAAATACTTATATATTAATTTCGAAACTGAAATAGTATAACAAAAAGGAGTTGAAATGGGAGGCAGTGTTAGGGCGCAATATATCAGTAACGAAAGATATGCCGCCCAAACAGGCGCGCCATACCGGTGTCAATATTCGTTACTTATCGTATTCGTATTTGTAGGATAATAAACTCCATTTTTATGAGGTGCTTCAGCACTGAACGGTTAAGTTGTTCACAGACGCAATGGTGATGATGCTATGTTGCTTATCAGCGTAACATGAGAGTTCTCTCTCTTATCGCGATAGCTCTGATGGATAGCGAACACATCTTCTCAGCAGCTGACATGGTTACTATTAAATTCGGAAGCCATACGTATAATTATCAAGAGAGGGAGAAAGAAGTACCAATATTGCTCGACAAATGGGGAGCTTTTCTCGGCATTTAACTCTTCAATTTAGGTGCACCTATGAAAATTTTTGTAGAACTAGGGATGCTGATGAGGACATTTTGCGCCTTAACAATATGATGGTAATCATTACATGATAGTAATACTTATACAATAATTATGATTATAATAGCCATTTTGTATGTCGCACAGTTACGCCTACTTCGAGTTTTTTTTTTTCTTCGCACTCATGAAAGAATTTTGATGATCAGGTGCGTCTCTGAGACGAGCAGAAGCACCTAGGCAGTGCCGGGAGCGAATTTGAGAATATCTCGTCGTGCTTAATTTCCCTGACTTCCCGATGTCGAAGTGCTCCAGTGAAAACCTGCTTAGGAGCTGCTAATGCTGGAGCCTAGGACCCATGTACTGCTAATGCTGGAGCCTGGGACCCATGTACTGCTAATGCTGGAGCCTGGGACCCATGTACGAGAGTGTTCTCACACGCGATCACCGCACATGGAAACAACAAGTGGGAAAGGAGAGGAAGCACAGACCACAAGCAGTGAGTTCTTAGAGCATGAATATAAAGGGAAGCAAAGGGGACACAAACGCAAGACCTCCCGAAGGCTTAGCTACCACTGAGGTAACCCATGAGGTCGCCCTAGCGGCACTGCTCCCCATAACAGAGGATGGGTGGGTGAGCCTTAATAACCTGTTCCAATGACCCATCCTAGACCCTCGAGGGCAGGAAATGTCTGAATTAAGCCCTTAAAGCACAGAAGTAACCCTTTATTTGTGGCTGCAATAATGTTCATGAAGTTGTCCCTAAATAAGAGCAGTGTAGGGTAATGAGTGACTACGTATCGACGACTAACCTAAGAATTGGCAGGATTCGTTCGGTTCGATAGTCGCCGTCGATCTCAGGCAGTCCCGCCCGTCCGATCTTCAGACACGCGAGCTGCAGGTCTTCGCCGCTGTGCACAGTGACGCATCGAAGTACGGCGAAGACTTCATTTTACGGAGCATCTCTGAGTTTCCAGCGTCTCGCGAGTAGTTGATTCAAAGTTACCGCCAAAGATGCGATTCAACGAGGCGAAGCTAAGGCGCCGGTGCGATGTATCAGACCAGTGCGTTTGGTTTAGATCGACTTCAGCGAGCCACTCGAGCGACCCCTTTAGCCATTCAACAATCCACGTAGTAACCAGCTACACCTCGCGACCTATTTGTTTAATATCTGGTGCTTCAAAAACAATTTATCTCGTGTTATTGCACATGTGGTAACGGAGCTATATCTATACGTAATATCTCAACATATAGATACTTGTATATACGCACGGAGAAGTGGTCAGTTTAAACAACCAACGCGAACATTACTGTATTACAATTAGTAAGTTATTCACATTTTCATTATTTGCACAAACCTGTTTTCTGTCAACAGAAAACATTGTATTTTCACAGCATTTATCATAAATGAGGCTGATAAACGCAGACTCTTAGATATACGTTATCATATGTGTAGGAAACGACACCTTTTCTTTGTGTGTACTGTCGCATTTGCTCTTTAGATAAAGAAATTAGATCTAGTTAGACGTGTATATTATAAATAGCTATAGGTGCCATGTGGTGAGGTGAATCCATGGTCTTTCAAATAAGACTCCGTCCTTCTACAACTAGCATTAGTTCCTCTAAGTAACCTCATAAAGCCAACATGCTGTGTAAACAACGCTTGAAACCATGCTGTTGCTATGAGAAACATTTGGTTCTTATGGAATCGGTGTGAGTCTATAAATAGTTCACGTACTTACAGTCGGAATCAGGCAAGTCTTAACTCTTTTACCAACAATTGAAAAGTGCTTTCGTATCACCTCGAGGAGTAGCAGCTCGAACCAATGCCTAGGTGTTGTTCCAAAGTCCGTGCCATTGATCCGCTATTTTCTTCTTATGTCGTGCTGAACGCGTAGCGGCGCAGACAAATGGAGGAGATGGAGGGAGGTACAAGTAGAACAGTGATATGGATTTGCATCTTGCATGTCTCACTTTATTTCTTCATTAGCAAATACTATACATATAAATTGTGTGTATATAAGAAATACAATATACTACAATATTCAATTTCTCACCACTCGTTTGCGAAATAAATATTTTTCAATTTTCTGTGCCTGAAGAGCGCATTGCATTATATGAAAAGTTCAAAAGTTTACAATCACAGTCAAATTCCTCACCTTTGGCCTCATTGTATTGATTAAGAAATTTTAACTATTGGGCAGCCATGCATTATCTACTCTAGTGTTAACTCCTTCATTGTGATATGGATACCTTTATTCTGACGGTAGATACGCCAGTTTCGTGAGAAATACAAAGTGCCATACAGCAATAGTTGTATAGTAGCGAGCCCAGCTTCGGCTGGTGTCGGAAGCAGCGCCTCGCACCCCATTGTGTTCCGTAAACGGAGGGAAAATCGGCCATTCCTTGACCGCTGCGCAGTAGCGACAAAAACCGCTGTCATCACACGCCTCTGCTGCGCCTAAATATATGCTGCGTCACTGCAGAATATTAGGCTCAGTGCAGGCATCGTGCTGATGCAAGGAGTATAGTGTATTGGACTGTGATTTCCCCATAGGGGAAGACAGGAGGCGCCGGTATAGCGTGCGGCCTGTAGCCTATGACCTACCTTTTTATTCGGGTATAGCATATTAGCAACTAGATTTAAATGTGCCCTATCTTCCAAGCGGTATACGTGTACGGTCTCGTACTGGTGGAGGGAGTATAGTGTTGGTCGATAGGTATACAAGATACTGTAATGTAATGCCTACCACACTGCTGCCTCTTCATTCTTATGTTCCAAGTTTTGTCAAGGATACTTTCGATTGGATGGTCAAAATCGATCTAAGGCATGCTAACTCAACTGGACTTGTCCGGAACTTCAGGCAGGTGCGCTGGCTACGAACCGTTGGTTCGAGTTTCAGGCATTGAATCAGTCCGTAAAATGGAGTTTTCAGTCAGCTCACTACTATTGGGTGGTCTATAACACCTGCAACACGATTCAAAAGGTGACGCAGCTAAAGTTCCAGTATGCAGTCCCGGACAAGTCCAGCTGATTGGGCTTCGATTATATTGACTTTGACGACATAATCAAACAAGCCCTAAACTGTAATATCCGGGTGATCCACAGAGAGGAACTAAATCGCAAACGGACGATAGCCTTAGCCATTACCCGATACTATCCGACGCCACTCGTAATACGCACTGGATAGTTGCCTGTAATTTTCTGATAGAGACAGGAATAATATGTTGTATGCAAGCCAATCTAAACGACGAAAACATGAATGGAGGATGACGGCACTTGGGGGAAGTACACCGGGATTGAAGAGCGAGAGCACAAGCTGCTGGCAGCTACTCGAAACTATACATACAGTTACCGGGGCTTCATCTATAGTTACTCGTGGATACTCGAGGATACTGGTAATTATACTTTCCACATGTTGGAACACACCGAATAGATTACTGTGCCCCACAGTGCTGTGCTGGTGGCACAGTAACAGACATGAACGAAGCACTATAGCCAGACACTAGCCAAAGTTCTAAATTTAAGCACCCATAGTTCCATAGCACACATGACCAAATCAACGAACTGACGCAAAGGAGGTCAGTGCAGGTCATGATTGGCTCTCAGCCTAAGATGAGCAGGCGCTAGACACAGGTAGCGTTTTTGCTGATTTTTTTTTCCTTTTGTCAATGCCACTTGTGTCTATATATACACACACACATCTGCAGGTATAAGCGCCACGGAAATTTGTCTGCGCAGAGATTCAGTTCAGCTCAGTAGAAGTATCTTATAAACTCCACAACGTGTTCGTTAATTATTTTTTGAACAGGTACTGAATTAGTTCATCATTCTACGCATAATAATGTCAACGCTTATGTGATCTGCACGAAGTAAATACGACGCTTTATGTGGGAAAATCTCTCTCGTTGTATAAGTGCAGCAAAAAGAAGAAGAACAGTCGATACATAAAATGAATGGGATATTTAAGCATATTGTTCGCTCGCTGCAGTAGTAAATAATGCGCTAACAACACTTCAGGGTAATTTGAAATATATAGCGTGTCTGAATACATGGAGCAAAACTCTGTCCACGTTCGAGCAATAAGTTTGAATATTGGGGCACTCTCTGAAAATTAAGTATGACAGTCAACTGATTAGACCACAATTGCCATGCATGACTAACACACTGTTATTAACACACAGCTGCCACTGCCCCTGATACATCAGTTACATTTCGAGTAATGCGCAACATCCGACCTAGTTGAATAGCGAACAATTACGCGGACAACAGAAGGTTTCGCTTACGCAGCTGTTCCGTTCTGTCAGTCGAGAAACAGGGAGTTGTAGTACCGGTATGTACGACTCTGCATAACAGATAACGAACATCATCAACATATTGTATGCAGTGATTTTAAAGAGATGAAAATAACTGGGAACGAAAGCAGGAATTTCTACGTACGCTGCTCAAATAAGAGCAAGTTGGAAAAAAAGATGAGTAAAATAAATCTTGTCAAGAGCGGTAGAAAATATGAAGGAAGCAAAATTAACGAGAAAAGATGTAGGTCTTGAAGCCTAGCAAATGCAAAACTTGTACATGAGGCTCCCTTGGGCGTTTATAACTCCCCATAACACAAGACGGGCAAACCCATCCAACCCATATAAAATGGACTCATCCTATGCCCCCTAGAAGGACAAGAAGAAGAGGCCTGGCAAATCGTAAAAAGAATGTTGTACACGGGACCTGACATTTCACTTGAAATCAGCCTTAACCTTGCACGAGCTCCTCCATTACAACAATTCAGGGCTCGTCAGCAGCTACAGTCGATGACTGGCCTAAGTACCCCTAACAACTATACTAAAACAAGCGATATCATCTTTTTGTACACGACGCACCCGAGTGAAACTATTCAATTTGAGTGGTCGTGTCAGCGATGCCGCCGAACTGCTTGTTTTTCTCTCGCTCTCTTAACAGGAAGCTGATTTCTGTTGTGCATCTGTGAATCATAAGCTTATTATATTGGGACGAGTGTGGGTGATTAAGAATGATGAAAAAAAGTATTAAGTGACCTGAGACTTTACAAGGCCTTTCCCTAACAAAACTTAGGGCCGCATTAGAGGGTGGCCAGGGCAGGGGCGCAGGTGGAAGGTAGGGATGAGGTTATTTT
>LQNS02278070.1:36203993-36222920 GCA_001587735.2 Parhyale hawaiensis
GTGACTGTCGCGTGTGTCTGCCGCGTGTGTCTGCCACGTGTGACTGCCACGTGTGACTGCCACGTGTGACTGCCACGTGTGTCAGCCGCGTGTGTCAGCCGCGTGTGTCAGCCGCGTGTGTCAGCCGCGTGTGTCAGCCGCGTGTGTCAACCGCGTGTGTCAACCGCGTGTGTCAACCGCGTGTGTCAACCGCGTGTGTCAACCGCGTTTGTCAACCGCGTGTGTCAACCGCGTGTGTCAGCCGCGTGTGTCAGCCGCGTGTGTCAGCCGCGCGTGACTGCCACGTGTGTCAGCCGCGTGTGTCAGCCGCGTGTGTCAGCCGCGTCTGTCAGCTTCAGATCGACCGTCACTCAAGCAAAGACGTCGTAAAAAGCGACGCCGTCACATGCTCCGACGGACGCAACTCCAGCGTCAGCGATTTCCAAATCGCAATAAGCGTTTCGTCACGTCGCACTTCGGCGGCCGCGCGTTGCAGTCCACGAAACTGAAACGATAATGAAACCCGAGCCCAAAGTTACAAGATGCACACGAATTGCTACATCAGCCTGAATCGTAGGGAACGGCGGAGACGGGGTTGAAGTGATTCCACCGCGAAGAACAGCTGGAAATGTATCTAGAACCCTTGCGGTCGTGACACTGCGATGCGACAATGAATTCTAAGAAACCAAAACATTGGGAAGTTTCAAAGTAGTGACTGATGAATTCTACAAAGAGTGGTAAACAACCCTTGCAAGGATCTTTCTACGTACGTAGTGGTACACTGATTCTCTGTTGGTGAGCTGCATCATCGACTTGAATGAAATGTACGCAGTCAAATGTTCATTATTTCTCAATAGACACTCATATTCCACAGAGTCGTATGCGCCGATCCAAGTCTCATATGTTTCAAATGTATGTCCGTCTACTGCTGCCTTTTTAATAATCTAATCATTGGTCCAATATGGAGGTCCGATTCCAAGAATCATCGACCCATAATAATTTTTCGGGTCACTTGTATCGGCGCTCAATCTTCGCATTGCACAAGCAGTGCTTGTTTCAAAAAGGCTTATTATGTTTATGGATGAATTTCGATTGGGCTCCAGACTTGAGCCTTCGAGGCTTAACTTCTTTGAAGTTTCAGGCAGGTACGTTGGCTTCGACTTGCTGAATTGAATTTCAGGCACTGATCCTGTAATCCGCTACTCTTGAGACTTTCAGAAACTCAATCTAGCTCCGTAAAAGTGAGTTTTTCAGCTGGCTCAATGTAATCGCGGTGCTTTCATAACCTGCAACACGAGTCAAAGTTACGAAGCCAAAGTTCCTGTCTGTAGTCCCGGACAAGTCAAGTCTAGCGGGCTTGGCTTCGATCCAATTTGACGACCCAATGTAACGCGTCCACAGTCGTGAAAATATGAATCTCAAAGCATTTGATACTGAAATTTTTATCTGAGACAAAGTAAACTCAGGACAAGAATATAGAAAATTCCTGCATTTCTGACTTACAAAAAAGGGCAGCTAGGGGGGGGGAGGGGAGCTGGAAGTGAGGTAAGATGTATTGTTGCTTCTATGTGCAGTATCAGTAATGTACCTAACTAGGATCATAATGCTACCAATGTTTTTAGCTCAGTTTGATGCTCCAAATGGCACGCGTGAGGGAAAGAAAAATTCTTCGTATCTTTTATAGCTTAGCTAGACTCTTTCTGGAAACCCACAGTACAACATCACACGACAACAGTGAGGCAGGGATTGAATTCGAACAGACATTGCTGAAGTCTTCGCGGACATACAGATCGAGAGCTTTGTCCTGAAGGGTACGCGTAACAGCTAAGTTGAAAATAATAACTGTAGAGGAGTTTATCATTTCTAAATACTGGCGGGCCTCTGCTGTGCAGACTGAGAAAATATAAAAATTGAAGCTTACCAAAAATAAAACGCTGGAATGCATGATAAACCCGGCGACAATTTTATGATTATTTCGTGAGTCAAACTTTCATAAAATGGATGCATTTCTTCCCAAGAGTTATTGACCCATTCTGTAACTGCATGATGGTAGGTCTCGTTTTAAAAATATACAACAGTTACAGTTTAGCTGAAGTTAACAGTACGGATGAAACTTGTTACATTCGTCTGGGCTCAAGTTACAGTTCAGAAGAAGTTACAAAAAATTACCAGAAGCTACCGATG
Source organism: Parhyale hawaiensis (assembly GCA_001587735.2). Taxonomy (NCBI): domain Eukaryota; kingdom Metazoa; phylum Arthropoda; class Malacostraca; order Amphipoda; family Hyalidae; genus Parhyale; species Parhyale hawaiensis. The sequence goes on from LQNS02278070.1 coordinate 36,206,157, forward strand.
GGCAGGAGTTACACTTTGGTAAAAGTTACAGTTTGGCAGGAATGACAAGTTCGCAAAAATTATAATAAAGCCTAAGTCGCTATATAGCGGGATATGAGTTGCGGCTCGACTGGAGTTACTATCTCCATGGTAGCAGTTGGGGTAAGCTGCCAGTTACAGTTGGTTACAAGTACCAGTTGTGCACGCGATGCAGTGATGCAAGCACAGCAACGCTGCGATAAAATTCGGGCAAAAGTAACCATAAAAACTCACCGGGCCACACAACGCACGGCTAGCCGAGCTGCAGCTCTAGAGGTTACACACTAGTTATGCAACAGCGATTTACTGCCGAGTTCAGATGTGACTGATGGTTCGAGGTGTTGCCGGAACAGTATATAAGGACTAGGTTTCTCTTTAATTTTACGAACGGCCTACAATTTGCGACTATACTCAGTTAAAACTAGATTTATTCAAGAGTTATCATGGTACGGTTTAATTATATTAGTTGAAAGTGAAGGCGAGTCCTTATTAAAGAGGTACAGTTAAGAATTTTCAAAAATCATCAAATTGAAATAGACGGAGGAAGGACACATAATGATAACTTGTTATTAATATTTTACATGCAAAGTTCCAGCAGTAAAATACATACCTAAGTTGGCCGCCCAGACACCACATTACGCCACACGTTGTACGCACCCTACTTCTTCTAGTACCAACATGCGCGTCTTAAAAATTAGCAAACGAAAAATGTTGAATAAATAGGTGGAAGAAGTTTTTTCCTAACGTTAGTAATTTAATTCTAAATAATTAAAAAATTACAGCTTTGGTAGACTAAAGTTCGAGAGAAAGTGTCTGCAAAAATAAAAAGATAAAACATTGTACTCACCACCAGCAGAAACGTGCCCAGGAACTCGGCAAAGAACTCTCTTGCTGCTTGATTTCTGATTGAGCAAACAGACTGGAGCTTCTCCATAATGTTCAACGTAGTCATGATGAAGATTTATATATTATAAATATATTAACTTTATATAAAATACGCGATATATACGTACTATTTGCTCGATCACAGCCTGTGTGGCCTGGAAGTAAAGTAAAAAAAAAATGTAGTTATTAAGTTACCTGCAGAACTCCCCAAACTTTGGGGAGAATTAGAATGAAACTTGCTTTGTTAAGATACAAAGGGACTTAAAATTAATTAGCATTTCAGTTGGCATGAAAGTACAAATCTGTATATCGAAAGAAAATTAAATTGTTATTTAATAAAATAGATTAATCATTATTTGGATACAAAATAAGTCTTTATTTGGAAGCAGAATGTAGATTATTCGGAAGGAATACGAATACCGTTGTAAAGATAATATCATCGTTATTTGTAGTTAGAGATACCGTGGTACAATTCTTTATTTTAAAAGGAAACTCAAATTATAATCGAGAACGAAATACAAATCGTTATTTGACTTCAAAATCATTATTGAAAATGAGAAATAAATTTAAAATTAATACATATGCCTTTCTACCACGGGAGTTACAGTTCATGCGGGGAGTGGAATTCGGCGTGCATATTTTTGAACGCAAAAAAAGGTAACTGCGCGAGGTGGATCACCGAACATAGAAGCAAGTCGGGAAACTACAGAGAGGGGAAAAAAATAGTAGGGTAAAAACTTATAAAATAATGACACAAAAAGAAACACTGATGTCTTCAGTTATGACTGTAAAAAAATGGGTTGGTATAGTTAATCCCGACTATATGTCTCAACCAGTTTCTGCGAAAACAAATAAAAAATAAACTACCCGCTACGATATATGATGCTCATTTTCATTTCTTCTAGCCTATCTTGCTGGACAAAAGAGATAAGGCTAAACACCTCAATGTTGCTTCTGTTAACTCTCAGCAAAAGTCCACGCAATGCCTAGTAAGCGCCGGTGCTCCGCAAAACCACACCCCACACTCGCGATGTCGCGGTTGCTACTGATGCTGTTGCAACGCCGACTCCGCATTTATATACCCCCAGTATTACCCAGCGGTGTCACCTTCAAGCCAAGGTGGCCATCAAACGTTGGCGAGCAAAAACGTTCGCAGAGGGGAAGATGCCATCCAAACAGCCAGGGTTGAATTTTCGTTACAACGCGTCCACTCAATAAAGTGACACCACTTTATCAAAAATTAAATGAGTCCGATCATGATGCACGATGATTCTATAAAATGGCACATCATATCTGAGCAGTAGAAAAGCCAACCAACCGGGTGTTCATATCAATAATATTCATGATTGTCCGAATATTCCTGTGTGAAACACATTGGTCATTATAAGATATAGGAAAAACTGAAAATGCAATCTATATGTTATAACCATGATTCGGTACGCTTTACATTTTATTTAATAAAAAATATTTTTGTGACTGTGGACCCAGCACATTAGGAGTTGTTTGAAATTACATGAAAGTTTAATCCTTCCTATAGGCCCTTCTTCTGTTATGATAAGGGTTACTCTAATATTTCAATAATCACATATAGTTTTATTTATACTAACAATCCTAGATGGGCCAGTTAAATTTATCATAATAAGTTTAACTCTCAGCTGCTACGTACACTATGGAAATAACTTGCAGTTGGCACTCTCGTTGCTCACGGTCTAAGGCACCAGCAGAAACAACAAAGAAAACTTTGCATACGTCGACGTCGGGTGGATCTCATCCGATAACTCAAAAGTACCCAAAGTATTTGATAACCCAGGAAGTTCTTGCACTTTTCTGCATGTCCAATTCATTACAAAGACCGAACGACCTTCATTGGCTACCTGGAAAGTAAGAGATATTATTTAGTGCATAGTACAAGCCTCCGTCTCCTCTGTGAAGGAGACGGAGGAGAAGAAACAAGGGACATACTAACTTCTACAGAAACGTGTGACCCATGCGCGAGGGCGTTCTAAAGCAGAATCAGCGTTTATGGGAACTGCAAGTCTGGAAAGAAGAAGACAGAAACGTGAAGTGATAAGTAGGAGTACGATAATGGAATGCAGCAAAGCGGAGTCCGAATGAAAAATGCACCGAAAGTGTAGCTCAGCCACCACGTTGGGGGCGCTGCTCCCATAACATAGAATGGGTTCACCTATTTAATACATGTAAGGACCGACCAAAAGTGGATAAAATTACTTGGAAGTCCAAAAAAAGGCAATGCAAAGAACGCTTACCTGCGAAGAGTCCAAGAGGCGGTGGCCTTCGGCGCTGGCGGAGGCCGCAACTGAGGGGAAAATTGTTGGCCTTCTGACGCTGCGCGCTCAGTGCCAACTGCTGCTGGAAAATTGCCCTTCATGTTACGTGCTGCTGAAAAAGAGGAAATCCTAGGGATAATGTAAATGGCAACGCGCGCTGGAAACATAAACAACAATTTTTTTTTGTTTGTGAGATCTGTTTCGTGTTATAACCAGTTCGCCGGAGGCTGTTGGACCGTTAGAACATGTAGCCTAGGCTATGTGGTATCTTGGATACGGATGTTTCCTGTACGTCTTAACTGCCAATGTAGAGGTACCACAGATTTTGATAGCTTCCTAGCGATAAGCTGTATTCAAGAACTTTGAGAGATTAGTGGTACACTGTTTTGCAAAAATCCATGAAACTAAAATGTATGAACAGCGCTTCCTTGAATAGAATTTTGTGGTGAATATAGTAAGGTGGGGTAAAAAATTAATTATCCACATTAGGGATAAGAAATGGTCAAGGACTTTTTACAGCAAGAGAGGGCGTCCATTTTTTACCCCAAATGAGGGCTATTCATTTTTTGCTCCACTTTACTGTAGTTTAAACTAAATAGCTTGCGTTATAGAAATAAACAAGCGGGTGTATATTTGAAATTACATTTAAATCCTACGCGCATTCGACTGAACACCAGCTGTTACCAACATCACAACTAATGCCGAGGTCACATATGCATTCGCACGCATAACTGGAAGCGAGTATGGGCAGCTCACTCGTCCTCCTGATGTACATTTAAACTCAACATCATAGATACGGTAGCATGAACCCCATGCAAGCTGAACATCCTCGCATCACGTTGTTATAAGCGTTATATATGCATTTCGCACATACAACATTCCAGTGTGTTAGCCAGTAACATTCAAATGTATAGACGCATGCTTTGTGTCATGCGAAGTCATGCCTGGCGGATGTAGCCACCGCCGACTTCTTCAGGTCAGAGCTTTTAAGATAAAGAACTTAAAGGTAGTTTATGACCGTACAAAAATGCGCCGGTTTACTAGCATTGCTTTTGAGTGACATGAGTATTTTTCAATGACCTTCCGGCCGTGACCTATATCAGTAAAAACTGTTTCTCAAAGCTTGTAACCAGAGTGTCAAAGATATTTGTTATTCTCGTAAACGTACAGTAATTTACCGGCGGATTTCCGACTCGAATCCGGCGGATGCAACCGGTGTTCTAAATGAAGCCGGCAATCAGATATTTAAGGCGCTTACACTATCAAGCGCCAGCTATTTCAGTACTAGCATCAGAGTACTGCACAAAGTCTACAACATTCTGCTTGCAGCACTTATTAGATGTAGAACTTGTACTCTGTTGTCTGCATCTATCAAGTAGCATGCTTGCTACTTATTATTGGATCATATCTTTTAAGTCTTGTATAATAAGATGTAAATAAACAAGAAGATCTTTAAGACATTCCTTCACCATCCAGCACTGTAACCTGATAACTATACTCGGCCTTGAAGTTCACTCTCACAACCAAGTACAGTGACAAACTCAATTAGAACTCACGCACGCCCAAGAAATACAATATATTACAATACGTAAAGTCAACTTTGACTGCACTCTTCACTGGGAAACCCCCACACACTGGTTTGTGTGGTAGACATAGGTCAACTGGCCTCAGAGGAGTAAGTATAGCTGCAGCCGACCACTGCGGGTCGCTAAAAGCTATGCCGCAATAACGGAAGGCTCAACAACAGCCCTCCCCCTTCTCGCCATATTGTAAGTTCCCCTAGGGTAGCTGTGCACACCAAATTAGTTTGCTGGCTCAGCGCACCTAGCTTCACAAAGATCGCTCACAGGGTTCGAGGCTCGTTCCCCGGACCATCAGTACAACTGTGTAGCACGCAAGGTCCGCTGCTACCGTGGGTGTGTTCCTGTGCATATATGGTCTGGTCCCGGCAGCACATATAAGAATAATATTTATCGGACTACTGTGGCTGTAAGTAGCTGCCTTCTGCTTTGGCTCTGACGATATGACATAAAAAACTAGAACGCCTCGTGGTGTAAGACCATATCCCCCGTGGTGGGAGCAAATTTCATCGACATTTTTTATGGTCAGCAAATCCTGGTTTTGTGGCATGCGTCACATCGAGGACAGCCCATCAGACTCCCTACTAAAAAGCATGAACATAGTTCAACTCCTTCTACCTGTTTCTGGGTGGAAAGCAAATTTCATTGCCGTTATTTGTTATAGCCAGCTAATCCTATTTTTTTTTTCTTTTTTGAATTGGTGACATCGAGGACAGCCCACCAGACTCCTTGCAAAAAATCAGAAACCTAACTCTACTCCTTCTACCTGTTTTGGGTGAAGAACAAGTTTCATTGCCGTCATTCTTTATGGCCAGCTGTTCCAAGTTTTTTGGCATGGGTCACATCGAAGGCCACCCATCAGACTCCCTGCAAAAAGAATGAACATGGCTCAACTCCTTCGACAGACAAATGTATGTATATATTCCGCATTGGTCTGATAGAGGTACACATCAACAACGAGCTCTTACTCATAAGGTTAGGTTAAAGGCAAGGACTGGTTCTGCTAGCATTCCAATTAACTAACTATGAAATTATTATTATGTTCAGAATTTTCAGTCTCCGTTTTCGCAACAAAGGCGATATCACAGAGGAAGAATGAAAGAATAAGTGTGACGATAGACACGTGGAATCCATGCACTAGGGTGTTCACACACAGCAAGTCGGGAAAGAAGAGGAAGAAAAGTTGGAAGAAAAACCTGTAGGAGTAAGAGATGGGAAGGAAGCAAAGCACGAAAGACAGACGTCTTAGCTAATGGCTAAGGTAACCCACACGGTCCCCCCTGAGGACGCTGCTCCCATAACCTAGGATGGGCGAACCTAAACTACCTAACTCTATGGCCTATGGCCCATCTTATGCCCCCTGAGGGGACTAACTATGAAATGTAAGCAATTTTGAATGTTAGCAGAACCAGTCCTGGCCTTTGCCTATCCTTATGAGCGAAAGCTAATTGTTTTGTTAGCTATTTTGCGTCTAGCTGGGTATGGGTAAGCTTCCTCGTACTAGGGCGGTGGTAGGTGGCAGCATCAACAAATTTCGGACTTTTATCTGTCAAGAAGTGGGTGTGCGTTCGAACGTAGATTTATTTCCCTTCACAAAATGAGACCAAACGTGAGAAAATCTATGGTGTTTTTAAAATTTTTTTCGCATTTGAACCTAACAGGCCGATAGACGTACCAAAATTTGGTACCTCTATAGAGAAGCCGGCCATTTAACTGCCCGTATAGATAGATTGTTGGCCATCTAAATGCCCGTATCGAAATATATATATATATATACTTAAATCTTCAACAAAAACATGATCCCCTCTCTCACTTTGTTCGCGGGTGATAATGTAATGTAATGTGCCCATAACTTCCTCTCTAGTGCTTATTTCGCAACAGCAGATCCAACTTCAGGAGCTAATCTCAGACTGGTTGCTCATGACACGGTACTTGCGAAGCAGATATGAGTTGAACACCGTCTCCAGGGCAATCGGTTCTGGATTGATGCTTAAAAGCAGCGAAATGAGTAGTGAAAGAACGCACGTGACTGAGGTTCCTGGCTGACACGTTGACGCTAAAATGTTTAGCTTATTTATGGGAGCCGTTTCAATCCGTGAAACTCCGAGTTTTTCCTCTGTAGTAATTATCACCCGCGAACAATGTGAGAGAGGTGATAATGTTTTCGTTGAAGAGTTAAGTATGCATATTTGTATATATATTTGTCTGTCCACCAATAAGGGGTCGAAGGAGTTGAGCAATGTTCATAATCTTTTGCAGGGAGTCTGGTAGGTTGCCCTCAATGCGATACATGCAAAAAAAAAAAAAAACTGGGAATAGTTTCATGTGCAATTGAAAATATTTACTCAGCAGAGACATGATTGCCTGGCAGTCTGTGTCATCGACAGGCATAAGCTAAACTCATTCCTTGTAGTTGTCCGGAACCTGAGATATGAGCACTGGTTTCGCTGCTTTAGATCGATTTTAAATCATTCATTCATAACCAGCACTAAAGCACTCAGTCTGGCTGAGCTGGATTTAATTTGGTTTCTGCATACGTAGTAGGGTTGCGATAAACACCCGAAGCGTGTTCCAAAATGGCAAATCCAAAAGTTAGGACGAGCTTATCTTGATTGAACTGCACCAGTAGATTAACAGCACCAGTATACGGCGCTGCGTCATTTCTAGCACCTTTTTGAAACACCCAATGAATTTGTCTGCCCATTGCACTTATTCGGATTCCCACCTTTACTGTCACTGCCTAAACTAAAGGAAACTATTCGGTCTTGTTAAACCATTTACAGGGCCAGTGATCACATATGGTTACGTGCAGTATGTGCTATTCCTACGATAGTGCTTTACAGCTGTTCGGCAGCGTCTTCTATATGGTTCCAGTGAGACTATTTAATCCAAGCTGTTCAGGAGAATTCTACAGTCGTACTTTAACTGCTCATACATATATATATATATATATACTGTATTGGCCTAACTATTTACCGTACATTAAAAAAAAAACGTGAAACCAGCCCTTTAAGCATATATATATATTTTTTCTTTGCATCGAATGATCAATCGAAAATTCTGATACGAGTGAAAAGCCATTCTTATGTCTGCCAGACGTTTGCTAAATTGAATTATATAAACAAGCTCTGAAATGCGCTTATTATTTATTACTAAAACTTCACGCTTGAGCTCCCACGGACAGGTAATGCAACCCAAATGAAGCACCTTGCAACACCGAGAAGCCCAGAATGATGCTAAAAGAAATCCAGCAAAAAGCCACTAACAGCTGACTTAAACGCCTGCAGGCCAATACGACCAAAAGCCGATGCCGGCAACAAATTTCAAACCTTAACCAACCAGGGCACGAAGCACCGACTGAACTGAGTTCGACATCCAACATCCTCTAAAGTGAAAGGGTGCGCCCCTCAAGCAGCAGGTGTCTCTCTCCTAAAGACCTTGAGGGCAGGGAGAAAAGAATACAACCAATGCCTCTCGTTGTTGTACACCTTATAAAACATACATAGCTCGGCTACTCTTCTCCTGTGGGGCAGGTTCACCAGATCATTATCAGCGCACAGCCTGCTGGCTGAACTAACAAGTCGGTCCAGCAGACGCAAGTGAGTGTCAGCAACTGAAGCCCAGACCGGGGAGCAATATTCCAACACAGGCAGCAAAAAGGCATAAAATCATCTGCGGACAACCTCACCGTCACCAAACACAGAATTCACCTTACGCAGGAGCCCAATCTTAGTGGAAGCAAGTGACACCAAGCTTTAGGAGCTAGACTCCTGAAGCAAAGTGTCATGAATCTCCAGTTTGAGATGTTGCGGTACAAGTGTCCGAGACCGACTGATAATCATCGACTTGGTCTTACTGGCATTCAGCTTCATACTCCAGGCCGAGCACCATGGACTATAATGCGTGACAAATACCTATTCAGAGGGGAGTTTTCTTTGAGATTCTATGTTCATTCTTCAAGGGAAACCGAATTTGTCGTCGTGACCCTTCAGACACAACAGTTACTGTGTAAGTGATAAAAGATTCACTCTGTTGTTAGCTGCCAAGTTAGTTTGCTTACCAAAAGTTACTAAGTAACGTACCTACATATATCTATAAATTTGGAGTTGACTACAACACAGAATGCTGTGTACTCTACAGTATTGTAAATAGACACAGTAACGTATTTGATCTCTGTGAAGTATAAACGTAGGGCAAAAGACTACCGTGTGGACTGGGCTTTAGAAGTGTGTAGCACGTGCGGGCGCACAGCTAATGGCTGTGACACACGGTAGTCAAAAGCTGAGGAAACTCTTGCAAACGCGCAATTTTTGGCAAAAAATGCACCTGGCTATTCACACGTGAGAATGGTCAGTTGGTGAAAAAAACTTCGAGCTCCGTTCATCTCAACGATGTTGTCATGGCTACGGACTAAACACCATGACAAAAATACATTTGACAAGCAAAATAATATAATAGAAGCTACTTAGTACGTTCAAAAGTAATACTAGAAATATATTACTGGTAGTGGTTTGATTCTCGGAATAATGTGGCATAGAGACGAACATTACGAAGGAGATTTTAGTGAATACTAACGATTACAATTAGCGTAACAAAGAAGTAAAATGTGGTCTGCTTCTTCAAATCAGCTTGCAGTAAAACGGAACCCTAAACTCATAAAATGTGACAACATATATTACAATATTAAGTCTAATTAAAATGTGGTCTGCTTCTTCAAATCAGCTTGCAGTAAAACAGAACCCTAAACTGATAAAATGTGACAACATATATTACAATATTAAGTCTAATTATATGATAGAATACCTTGAAAACAATAAACCGTTCGGGTTCCGAAAGCGAACTGGAGGCCCTACCCTCCGATAGATATCTCTGGGTATCTCTAGTGGCCAGGAAGCAAAGAGTGTAACGAACCATAGCAAGCCCGACACATGTACACGATAATCTTCAAATGCTAGCAACAGCAATCTAAACGCAATACGATACACAAAAATGACACCACGCTCTTTGCCTGCTGCTAATGGCGGTTTGTTGACAGAATTTCGCGCGTTTGACCAGCGAATCGAGCGCAAAAGCGCTGCATGCTCCATCCTAGAATTTTGCGCAAAAGCGGGAGTGAGCAGGTTTTTAGATGTCGCCTTCGCGCTCAAAACTCGGATACTCGTTCTTTTGGCTAGCGTGTGGCATCGGCATTAGAAATCTGTATTATATGATTGGTTTATTTTTATCACGCCCATGACGACCAATTGGTCACTTTCCCAATCGAGTTATTGCTCAACATTATGATTGCTATTAATTGGTGCGTAAAATGACGATCCTTTTCTTAGCAAAAGTTCAACGATTACAAGCGACTTATTTTTTCTCATCGAAAAATCTACCTAATCGATATCATCCTTCGTTAAGAAACTAGGTCAATTTATGCGTCCATAGCCACTGTCAGGATGTTACATGAAAAAAAGCAGATAAAAACATTGTTAACTAAAGCACTCTGAGAGCGCATACCTCTGCCAAGTGAGCCAACGGTAGCAAAAATTGAAATTGGCTCTGAAACCATAATTTTCTTTGCATAAACTCAAAAATCTAATCATTTGTGCCTTTTGATGGTAATAAAAGCTTGTGCAATTTTCTTGAAGATTCGTTCGTAACTTTTTGAGTTATACTGCTAACAAACGTTATGACTAATATGAGTCAAACATACAAACGAACAAACTGATCTCTACCAAAATTTGATCATTTATGTCTTTTACCATTACAAACAACTGCTATAAATTTCATAAAGATACATTCATTATTTTTTGAGTTATTGTGCTAACAAGCATAAAATTAAAAACAGTGACAAACGAACAAACGGACCATTAACAAAATTTGGTCATCTACTCTTTGTTATATACCTAACAGCTCATGTTAATTTTTCCGAAATCCATCAATAACTTTTTGAGTTATGGCATCGAGAACAATGACGCAGACAAATAAACCAACAAACGGATGGACATATCTTCATCAAAAGTTAATCATCTGTTCCTCCTAACATACCTAACAATCCCCTGTAAATTTCATCCATATCGGGTCATAACTTTTTGAGTTATCTTGGTGACAGACAAACAAACATACAGACAGGCATAAAAACAAACACAACGAAAACATAACCTCCTTGGCGGAGGTAATGAGAGGATGAAAATAAAATGAAGCAAAGTAGTTGCGGAAAAAAAAGATGACCCGCTTATCAAATTGACGCTAAAGTGAGCCATATGCAAGGGGTTTCTGTGGGGTCGCAACCCCCTATATAACACAACGGGCGATACTAATAAAAAATAATTCAAATGTGCACGACCCATAACATCCGGGTCTACAAAAATTTGCATGATCCAAGGAATAAAATCCGCGCTGTATGACGCACCAATTTTCTTGTAAAGCATTTCTCAATAAGTACACGGGACGACAGACCGTTGATAACAACACACCCCAGACACTTGGAATTTTACAGAGGCAAAAATTACAACCTGTTATCAGTTGGTAACCACTAACCTTGCAGCAGGGTGGGGTTGCGGGGGCGGCATCTGCAGGATACGACGTAGTTTCTTCGGATGCGCTGGGAAAAAGTTGCCGGTTGGTCAACATGGAGTCGGCGAAAGATTCTTCTGGAACGTGCTTGCTGCGCAGTGCGGAGCGGCGAAGGGACAGCTTTTTTGAAACCCGAATAATGAGACTTTGAGCCTGCAGATTACAGACATGTGTGATGTGCCACTCCCAACCACTTGACAGCATGTGTATTTATTGGCTATTGCATGTGAGACCTAGTCTAATACTTTCAACAACCTTAGTGCGATTGCCCTTGGGTCGTCATTGCTTCACAATATGAAGGGACCAGACCCGTGGGTGGTTTTGCAGAAAAAAATGCGGTTGTTCACTGGACATGTATTCTCTTTAGTCCAAAGACTCTTATAGATCTTCACCCTAAAACACAAACCCGATATCCGTATCAATATATAGGTACAGCGTAGGCATACGGTATATATTACCCATTGTTATTGTTCTAGGGATTAAGGGGATGTTAACAGGGGAGATTTTTGTCATCATATTAGATGGACAATAAACAGTTAAGACGTTTATCCATATTGTATTCATTCGCTTTCAGGATTTCGTAAAATGTGACATAGAAGGTGTCTAGAATCGAGGTCAGGGTATACCTGTAGTTCGAAGAGAAAGTAGCTATGCCTTTGACAATACAGTTCGTAAATAAGGTTGTTATGAACACTGTTCCTTATTAATAACGTATATACAACGATCTAATTAGCGGTTATGTACTAAAAGATTATTTTGCTGACCTCGCACACACACTTGGTATTATAAGGTAACCGAAAAAGTTCTGTCCATTTTTAATAAGCAATTGAATGGAGTAAAAATAGGTACGTAATGCGAGTAGCAATTGTTTTCAAAGCCTGGCAGGGACACCAGAATGTAGCAATATTAGACGTTATAAAACCACGCGCACCGTGCACGGTCATCAGTTATAAGCCGCACAGCAGTGAAGGAAGTGATGGAAGTGTCTACGGATCTAGCTCGGGGCTGTTGTTACAAATTCAAAGGGAGATTATCGGCAGTTCATTCAGGTCTCCCCCCTATGCACAGCGTTGGGGATAGTGCTGGAAAAGAACGTACTGCGAGGCGTATGTTTCGAATATGCGAATCAGAAGATCTGTCCCGCTGCGATGAGCCTCGCAGCGGATGACGGAGTCCTACAAACATCATTGAAGAGGACACCTAGTCTAAAGCCCGCTGCAGACGATAGTCTTCTGCCCTGTGTATGCACTTCAGTGCGTTCGAAAGAGTTACTGTGGCTACACCAAACAAACAAACGAACAAATATCATTTATTATCTCTTATACAAGGTACAATGGATACACCTATCGAGGTTTTCTTTTTTGCCTAATTAAATTCTAAAGTTTTCAAGATCCAGTAGTGTGAAGAGCAGGAGAAGCAGTCCGTGCACTCTCAGTTAAATCCTAGGGAGTAGCACGTAGCGGACCGGAGAGCCACGACCTTACGAGGTGCGTCACATTTAGGCATCGCACAGCAGGCCCCTTAGCTTCCCGGGCCTCCGTTGATGCGATGCCGAACCGTTGTCACTTCACCACACAAACAACAAAGTGGCACATTGCTTTCTTAGTTCACCATTCACTCAAAATTTGAATGTACACAAGGAACTGTACTAGTGACACTAGCTAAGCTCGAGGATACGACGGCTAACCCAAGGAAGTTTTGGAACGCGGTGAAGTAAAACCACAGGGCGGCTTTTACATGTGGTGAACTTGCAAGATACTTCGACGATTTCCAAGGAAACAGCTAGACTTCACCTGCACCGCCGAGGTTAGACGTAGAGACTGAGCCAGTCGGTTCCACGCATTCTGTTGGAGGTCCACAAGAGACAGAGAGTGGCAACCTGCGTATCGTTGCTTTCTCGCCACCGTACCGCATCCCTATTCAATCGAGTGCTTACAAGTGATAAAAAGTGGGTTCTGTACAAAATTCCTTACCGTTCCAAACATTGGTTGTCTTCCCAGAATGCTGCTGTCCCTCACACCGCACGACCGATTACGCACCCACGCAAGATTTTGTTTTGTGTCTGGTGGACAGGTCATCCAGTGGTTCATTATGAGCTGCTACCAACGGGCCAATCTGTCACTGCAGACCTGTACTCGCAGCAGATGGAACGTGTGCAACAGGCAATGTCCCCGAAGGAGCCAGCACTGGTAAAGCGCAAAGGTGTGTGTGCTTTTCCTCCATAACAACGCCACACTGCATATGTCGCGCGAGTGGTCAGGGATACCATACAGCGACGATGGTGGGAGCCTTTGTGCCATCCACCTTATTCACCTGACTTTGCGCCATCCGATTACCACCTCTTCCACTCCCTGGCGAATCTTCTACGTGGCAAGTCCTTCACCAATATAGCAGATTTGCACAAGAACTCACGGACTTCTTAGCGTCCAAAACCCCCGAGTGCTAAGGCAAGAGGACTGAAAAGCTGAAAAGGCGTTGGCAGAAGGTGCTGGATGCCGATGACGATTACTTCTTAGACTAACTATAAGTTACACATACTGTGAAGCGTTTCTTTCTCAAAAGCGGACAGAACTATTTTTGGTTACCTTGTATTTTCATTGGTCTGTGGCAAGTGCATGCAGTCACCAAAGCCACAATTGCGTCTGTGACGTATAGAAGCGATGTCCAAAGACCTGTAATCATTCAAATATTTGTCGACATTTAATTACACCCTTAAATTTGAATGTTTATCTGACTGGACTGCCTTACATTCAAATGAGGATGATGATAAAATTATCTTCATACCGCCATCGTCCATATTTGATTACTTTTATACTTTTCGAAAATCATAGGATTCTCACACTTTTCCCAAACTAATAATACAATTAAAAATAGCTCCAAAACCGGTAATGGTAGAACACATGATTTACCTTAGAATAATATGCGTTAGGTTTAGTCAGGACAGGTCCGGATCAACAATAGAATACCTAAGTGCCCACACTAACTTATCGGCCTGGCCACAAGCTATACCAGACTCGCAAAAGCCATTAGGGCAGTGTCACACGACGGTCAAAAGCTGAGACAACTAGGAGAACACGTCGTATATTCTGAGCAATAGTATTGCTGCCCTGTTCGCACATGGGATTGATCTGCTGGTCAAATGCCCACAAGTTGCGTTCAGAAGTTCGTCGTAGTCGTGACGATATGAGCAAATAAGTGGATGGTGTCGCAAAAAAATTGAAGATAAATGTTCACTCTTCAAGACTAGAAGTCTAAGAGAAACTCTTTCAAAAATAAGAAAATGCAAATACGAAAGTATTTTTACCCGCGTCTCTGCTACTACTTACAATTTGGCTACAAAATTCCGAGCAGTTGACCAGTAAATCTGGGTCAAAAATATAGCATGCTCCATCTTTAAATTACTGCGAAATGCGTCATTTCGCCGGTTTCTGACGCATGTCAAAACTCGTAAGCACGTTAATTTAACCATCGTATGAACCCACGTTTGCAAACCTAAAGAAGATCACAAAACAAGTTTATTTCTTCTCATATCACTCCCTGCTTTATTGGGATGTATGGGGTCACCGCCCCCTTGTGGGCTATTCCATCCGCACGTCAACGGAGGTAATAATTATTTACGATGCTTCACCTGAAAAAAAAAAAATCAGGCAAAAAAGTATAATTTAGAATTTAAAATTTTTGCGTAAGGACACCCTATTCCATGGTCCCTTATGGAGGCGTGAATGACTTCTCACGTGAATAGGACGGGCAAACCTAACTAGTGAAGCCATGGCTGTCTAGCGGCGAGCTTTAGCTACTGTCAGATATAGGACATACACAACTGGGTGGCAAAACTAAGCTTTCGAGATTTGACTTGTTCGAAACTTGACGCAGGTGCGCTGGCTTCCACAGCCGGTGAAGTGAGTGGCCCGCAGTGACCCGTAATGGGTAACAGGAGAGACTTCCAGAAACTCAATTTTGCTTCGTGAATTGAAGTTTCCCTCAGGATGAACGTTATCGAGCAGCCGCTAACACTTGCAGCACGACTCAGAGTGACAAAACCAAAAGTTCTGTGTGACTTTTTTGGTCAAGTCAAGCCTTTATGATTTGATTTCGGCGCCCCATTGAAGGGGAGCCCTCGGTGTGCCGAACCGAGAAAAAAAAAAGGAATAATTTACTCTCACGGAAGGTTTCTTTTAAGCTTGACAGAATGTGGACAGATATAGGAAACAAACAGATAAATACACTCTGGTATTCATTATAGGGTTGGAATTTTAGGAAAGCCAAACCTCAGAAAGAAATACAGTACAACATGTGCGAAAAGAGTTTACTCTATTGGAAATTGACTGTAAAATATACGTTGATGCCAATTGAAACAATCGAAAAAGAGATGTTGGTAATTGTGCTATTGACGCTTGCTATCGGTGCTGGCGCCGATTTAAGTAAGTTGACATATAATTAACACAAATGGTAAAATCCATATAACGGTTCGGACAGATAGGTGAGAAGTTCCCAGGTGCATTAGCGGAAACTCTCGTCGCCCGTGTACATACGAAAAATTAAGGGCGGTATTCCTAAGAGCGGTATTACAAAACGGATAATATTGTTATCTTATCTTAGTTTGTTGATGCCTTCCTAGCCACAGCGAAAGTATCCTAAGAGAGGAATTGGAAAGGACACATAATAGCATCAGGTAACCCAGAAAGTTCTTGCTTTTTTCTGTAAGACGTTTCTCAATAAAAACTGCACGACCTTCTTTGCATGGATAGCTCATTTTTTCCTTGCAGTCAATAATAAGAATATAGAGTAATTCAAGTCTCTGTTTCCACAACAGAGGCGATCACACGAGGAAGCAAGAAGAGACTTAAAATGAAGCAGCTCGTATGAGGGACATGAAAGTCCTGTTAGATGAGGCGCCAAAATTAAGCCATCGAGACTCGACTTGTTCGCAACTTCAGACTGGTGCGCCGGCTTCGACCCGCTGATACGAGTTTCAGGCACTGACCTTCAATCGGTTAACCACGAGACTGATAGTTATATCCGAAAGTTTAAGCCTCCATTTTCGAGCAGAACGATATCACAGAGGAAAGAGCAAGGGACATAAAATACGCCGAGAGAAACGGGGAACCCATGCACGAAGATGTTCCCACACAGGATCAACGCGCATGGGGACAGCAAGTCGAGAAAGAACAGGGGCAATTGCTTACTTTAGGTGAGCCAATTTATTTTCTTTATTCATGGTCAGATCGTTTTGAAACTTGCACAACATACGTAAAAATGAATTTAAAGAACATATTTATTCATGTAAATTTTTCGATTTTCGCAATAGTTTTTAAGTAATGTTGACAAAATAGTTTCTTCATTTCCACCAATCACAAGAGTGCTTGACGCGAGTTACTCTTTCCAACCAATAAAACACTTGCGTTACGCGGTGGTTGACCAATGAGAGTGACGCG
>LQNS02278070.1:36320364-36368533 GCA_001587735.2 Parhyale hawaiensis
TTGACAATTACGCTCTGCGTTCTATTTGACAGGAATGCTTCAAGCCACCGAAGGCATTTTCCACGGATACCAATGCGGGAAAGTTTCAACAATAGGATTCCGTGGTCAACCTTTATTAATAAATTCATGCAGCACTTTTGAAAATTGTCGTGTTATTTAGGTGAAATATCTTTACATTTCAATATATTCTGATGGTGTCCGTTTACTTTTGCACCGAGGAAAAATGTTATAGTTTATTTCTATTTTTGTTTATTTCGTAACAATATTTTCTAATGATCTGAAATTTTATCACGATATATGCAAAATATTATGCATCTAGAATTGTGTAAATTTGCAAGCCTTTTGGTTCCGTATTTACTTTGTAATAAAAGATAAAGTGTTTTACTGTCCCTTAACTTATGCTCGCTAGTGCATATATTGGGACTCGAGTGGCTTCGAACCGGGGACTCAAGTATAAGGGGGGTGACAGCGAAGCCAAAGCTATGAGAACTAAAAAGCCGACTTGCAGTACACGAAATACTGCAGCGCTGCTCTATAGTGAACATTTTGTCCATGGCGCGTACCGTTTCATAGGTACGGTATCGAAGCTCAGTTTTCACAAAAGAATTACTACCCATCATTTCTCAGAATTTTGCACCAATCCCAACGAGATTTATCCAGGAGGATAATTCCAAGTGATAGTGGGAGTAAAATGTACTCTTTTAATGGGTTAAAAGTTTGAATTTTGGCCATTTAAACTTTCGATAGAACTCTATACTATACTATATATAGCAACCAACAGCAGCGATTTGTTTCCTGCTCTGTCAGCTAAAGACGTCTTTTTGCAGGTGATTCCGCGTGATCCTCACGTTTTTGTGACCACTTTTTGACGTGATTCTGACAGCAATCAACCGTGATCAGTGGTGAAAAAATTGATCTCAGCATGATTTTCTGTGTGGGCTGATCATGCGTGATCAAAGAGTGATTTCAGCTGTTAGACAAGCAAAAGTTCAAAACATGAAATGCAAGTTTGTGATGGATAAACTGGATAATAAATTATTATGATTATTTCTATTGTTGACTTACAGAATTGAAGTTTCGTTGGTTTTATGCCTGTGCATGTTTAAAATGCGTTAAATGCTGCTACTTCACTTATGTATTGACTTATGGTGCTATTCCCACCATATTCCGTGTAAATGCAATAGATATCTAATTTTTGAATATAGACATAGCGTCTCTGGTTTGTTTTCAACATGATTGACCGTTTTTGTGCTTTTCAGCGATCACGATGATCATGATCACGGTGATTCTGATCACGAATGTGGCCACAAAAAGGCGCCTTAAGATAGCTCTTCAGAGCCAATTGTACAAGCCAGTATGCGCGTTCATTTATTCTATCTTGTGTAGGTATATGAAATAATCTTAATGGCTTTGCCTTTGTTGGTGCTGGTGATGGCAGCTTATTTAGACATTTGGTAAAAAGTGTGGATCTGTTATTTTTTTTAACTTTCTCTATTTCTTTTGCTTCTCCTGCTGGATAAGTTGCAGGGGATTGATCACCGTATATGGAGCTCTCTTCGATCTCATATCGCCAGTCTGGTGTATATCTAATATTTAATATTCATCTTCTTTCTACATGCATTTCGCGGATACAGAATTGTAATCATCAAGACAGTAAAGAGCTTCCCTAAAGAGTACATTCACTCGAATTCATGTGAAGAACCATATACAATCACACACAAGCTGATGTTCCGTTTATATTTCAGGCTGTTCTACATCCGGTAATGTACTTCACTCTGCACCCACTCTTCAATAACCTCTCCATTAAGATGATCAGGGAATCTTGCCAAGGTTATGTAAGTCATAGCTTCGATTTGATGAGAGTTTATAGTCTTCCGCCTAGCGAAGGCGTTCATTTCTGCATATTGCTACATATAATTGCAGCAGTTCTTAAATTCAAGCCAGCTCGATCAGTCTCCAAAGCATGATGTAGATAAAACTACCATAGGATGAAAGAATGCCCCTCTATTTCACATTCACACTTGTAAACCTACCGGAAGACTAAAGTCAGTGAGAGCGAAGCGAAATGATTAAGATAGATGCATGACCATTTTTTTTAAGAATGAGTACTTTGCGTGAAGTTGTACTTTCATGCAAACTTGGAAAGCTCACAAATTTTCATTGTTATGGTACATATGAATGTAGAATATAATAATCCTTGTAGGTACTCACAGCATGAATTTTGCATATAATTAGAAAAATTAACCCACATTATTAACCCATCATATCTCCATATCATCCTCACGGTGTCACCTTACATTACTTCTGGGCACCATTGTGTGTGAAAAAAATAAAACAAAAATACAAAATGCACAACCTCCATGAACATAGACATAAACGACAGTTACGTGTAATGAAAATATCGCATTGCATTATTAGATATAACACAAATATGATGAATATCACCAGTCCCCTACACTTAATGACTGTACAGTGTACAAGTTCATCGGAAGTTTATATTTGAAAATGAGCTGAATATTAAACTTTTGTTTCATGTGTATGTTATATACAACTTATATCATTATCAGTCTTAGTTTAGAGACTATTTTGATGGCTTCAAATACCTTCCTGATGACCATTCTTGAAAGAATCGAAAGCTTAAGAACTTAAAATGAGTTTCGTTACAGTCCTTGTCTTCTCAGCAATTAAAAATTACGCTTCCCGAAAAGAAAATCTATTTGTGAAATACTTCGTATCAATGATATCATTTTCTAAAAATGGTACTTATGGTCGGTAGTATATATGGAATCTAACACTAAGAATGACCGTCGTGTGTTTATATATTTATATATTTTATTTATATGTTTGCCAGAATGCAGCGGGCAGCACAAGCACCTCGTGTGCTTGCGTTACTCTTAGCTGCTGTGGCTTACTGGTAGAGTACCGGCCTAGTAATCTCGACGTCCCCAGATCGAGTCCTGGCTCGATGCTTTGTATTTATATATTTATTTATATGTTCGGTGTCACGCTCTTAAGAATAATTAGGAAAAATTCTTTCTTTTCCAACGTTGAAGTTTACTCAATGCAGGTACATATATACAGCTTCTCTAAACATTCCGTTGCATTGTCGTTCGTACTCTCTTCTGAGGTTCCTTCATCCAATATTTATTTTTTTTCGGGTCCGCTCTGAACGAAATAGATAGGCGAAAAATAGGCCTCATGCAAATTTCGTAATCAACGATGACGAGGTTGCAGAAGGCTAAAGTAAAATCCTTACCTCTTTATTAGCTGAACTAGAGGGCTCAGCCGTCAAAAATGGCGGCAAAATTATGTGATTGAGCTCATTATTCTTCCGGATCCCAGTATAGGTTTTGCAACTTTTGCTGTCATATAGGTCTCACCCCTGCTGGCTTGATCTTCCATTAGTGAAACGCAAGCTGTACAACCATGAGTGTTGCGATAGCAAAATATCTCTTCTTCAAGATAATGCATGAAAATCAGTTTGGAATTTGTGAAACGTTAAGCTGCACTAAGATTATATAGTTCAGTCACAATAATTCACTGGAAATGCCCAGGGCTCACCGTATTATGGATGCCAACTGATTGTTAACCTCAAGCGTCGGAACTTGGCTGCGATTTAAATTCAATATAAAACGGCGTCTGCTCAGCGTGAAGATTCAACTACTACGATATCATTCAGCAATGAAAGCGGGGATCCAGAGGATGGAGATCTAGAGCCCGAGAGCCAGAGGCCGGAAATCTAGAGCTATATTTGTCACCGGTAATCCAAGGGCTGAAATTGTATTGTATCTCAACTTGTTTTTCAGTACGTGAATTTTCTCCAAATAAACTCTGAACAGCGTGACGGAGAGACGGACCAATATTGGAGCAAGCAAGAGAGCGTAGGAGCGAGGAAGCAAGCGACCAACAGCTGTGCTTTATTATATAGTGGATGCATTTCTTGCCTCGTTTTAAATTTCGGCCATCCTGTTCCCTTCTGTTGGGATTCAATAGGAAATAAACAATATTACAGAAGAAAGCTAAATTTGGAATACGGTACTTATCACTATTAACATTGAATGCAGTTCATGTACACATTTTGTAGTAAATCAGCGAAGCGTAGAGGAACCGATTTTTTCCAGTATACCAGACGTAGTGATTCTTTATTCCAACTTTTCGGGAGCGAGAATAATTTTTTTTTTTCTGCTGAAACTATCTCACTGTGTACTCTGGATACGCAGCGGAAATGACATTTGGTGTTGTTTCAGCGCTTACGAATACAGTTAATTACATCCGCCAAGGAGGTTATGTTTTCATCGTGTTTGCCTGTCTGTATATTTGTCTGTTACCAAGATAACTCAAAAAGTTATGAACCGATTTGGACAAAATTTGCAGGGGTTGTTAGGCATGCTATGAGGAACAGATGATTAACTTTTGGTGAAGATCCATCCATTCGTTTGTTTGTTTGTCTGCCTCATTTTTCTTAATGCCATAACTAAAAAAGTTATGGATGGATTTTTATGAAATTCACATGAATTGTTAGGTATATAACGAAGAGTAAAAGAACAAGTTTTGTAATGATCCCTTCGTTTGCTCGTTCGTTTGTCACTGTCTTTAATTTTATGTTTGTTAGCACAATAAATCAAAAAATTATGAATGGATCTTTATGAAATTAATAGGGGCTGTTAGTAAGTTTAAAAGATATAAATGATTAAATTTTGATGCAGATCGGTTTGTTCGTTTGTATGTTTGACTCATCTTTGTCATAACGTTTGTTAGCAGCAAAACCCAAAAAGTTATCAACGGATCTTCAAAAATAATCGCACGAACTGTTTTTACTATGAAAAGGTACAAATGATTGGATTTTGGAGTTGATACGAGGAAATTCATGGTTTCAGAGCCAATTTAAATTTTTTACTACCGTTGCCTCGCTTTGCGGAGGTATGCGCTCTGAGAGTGCTCTAGCTTTTTGAATGCCATCTAAAGGAAGGAGTGTGCTGAAGACGAATTGAAGTGTACTGCTCAGAAGAAAGCACGCATCTCTTACGAGAATAATTTGAGTTTGCCGCCGCGTCGTAGCGTATTCCTCTGTATGTATTTTAGTAGGGAAAGTACAATCAATGATGAAGTGTATCAGTCATCACAAACTACAATCAATGATGAAGTGTATCAGTCATCACAAACTGCTTGTGATGAAGAAGAAGCAAGTCAATGAAGAGAAGATTCTGCACCGGCCTATATTAAGCACATATAACGATTATTGCGTGAATTTTTTTTTCACGCGCGGGTCCACTAGTCTATGTATAGTATGTCAATAGGCAGTTGATTATTCGAAAGAGTTTAATTATCGCAAAATAATCAGCAATAAATTCAGTGCAGTACTGGGTTAAGTACAGACTAAATAATTCAATACTTGTCTCGATAATACAAATATGCTTCGTTTTATTATCAATTATGTCTGGACTCAGGTCACGAAAATTAATAGCGGTACAGAAGACGGTACACGAACGATATTTGCGTGAATGTGTTCATATAGTTTACAAAATAGTTCCGAGTGTCCGTTGTTCTAAGCTCCAGACATGCAATAATGCACAAACAGCTGACGTTTACGTAAACATTCTGAGTTAAATTTTCTTACGTAATTAGAACACTCTGGTAGCACTTACTTCCGCCAAGCGAAGCAAAGTTGACGAAAAATTTAAATTGATCTAGACATTAGGATTTCTTCGTTATCATAAACAAAATTTGGTCATTTGTGCCTCTAGCTTAGCAGTATTAACACCTTCTGTAATTGTTTTCTTTCGAAGATCCGTCAGTTACTTTTTGAGTTAAACTTTTGACACACATATTGACAAACATTAGTCAAATACACAAACGGACCAGCCGATCATCACCAAAGTTTGGCAATCAGTGTTTTTAATATGTTTAACAATTCCTGAAAATTTCATGAAAAGTCGTACATAGCTTCTAGGGTTACGATACTGACATAAGAAACAAACATAGAGACAAACAAACAGTCTAACAGATAAGCACAAAAATTGACCATTTTCTATTAGTAATAACCCTAACAATTATAGCAAACAAATTTCATAAAGATCGTTCAATAACTTCATTATAGTTATGCTACCGACAAAAAATAGGAAGGCAAGCAAACAACCAACGAATTACCTGATCATCACGAGAAGTGAACACCTTTCTCTGCACAATATACCTAACAATCCCCGTAAATATCATAATGATCCATCGATAACTCTCTGAGTTATCTTGCTGACAGACAGACAGACAGACAGACAGACAGACAGACAAGAGACAGTCAAACCGACAAATAAGTAAACTCGACTAAACCAAAACTTTATTGGCGGAGGTAAAAATTGCTAAACAGATTGCACTACAGGCAACTATCTGTATTTATTTTTAAAGCTAAATAACGAATTGTGCTTGGTCCTATGCCAACATTTAGCATGTAAGTACTGTACAGTATACATACATATATAACAACAACAATGTCATATACGGTATATGCCCTATAAAGATCGTCCAGTAATTTTTTTCAGCGTCTATAATTATATTTTTTGCAGGGGTCCACTACCCTGCCTTGCTTTATGTATGCACTTGATGTACAGATTTTTTTTTAGGCCTGGCAGACTGCACGTGACACATAGGTCTGAAGCCGGTGCTTCAGCCATCATGTCCGACAAAGTTTGGTGCATTCTTTACGATATTTTTATCTTTATACTAGTGATTTTGTGGTACTGTCGACTGAAAACTGCATACGATGGTAGATGTCGTGTTTCTCGACTTCAATTTCGGACTTGTCTTTTTTTTTACCGTGTTTGTTACGTAAATCCTCAGTATCACGAGCGTATCAGGCAATATCGACCAAAGCTGCAAAGTAACTGTCTGAAGGAATTTTTTATCTTCCATTAGAACTCGCAAGGGCTCCAAGATATATAAAAATAAGCTATCACTAGAATCGATTTCATGATCATCTATTTCATTCATTTCTACGAAATTTCTCATGCTTCCATTATACACGTAATGAAACACTTAACGGTAGGTATATTGAGCAGATGCATTGCATCCAGAAACACGACCACCCATTTAACAAAGTATTGCATATAAAAATGAAATGGAGGATCACTGAATTCCTTGTTTATACAGATTTGGTTCTCGTTGTGTGCAAAATTCGCTCCTATTCGAATGGACAGTAGTGTCCACTGATGCTGTATATGCGAGAAAATTCGCTCTTATGCGAGTTATGCGGTTGAGGTCCCGCTACAGTATAGCTGTTTAGTTCTTCCTTAGTTACATGGGTTTTCACATAAAAACACTAAGCCTATGTACACATCTTAGACATCTCATTGATGAAAAACTTGATAATGGTGCAGACATTGCACAGCAGGTTAGGCGCTTATATAAGTGTCATAAGCAATCCGATACTATATAAAGCAGTTTCATAACTGCTCCCTAAATGTCAAGAGCCAACTATTCAAGACTAATTGCAATCCAATATATATATAGCCACTCACTTTGGGCTAAAGTCACTAGACAGACCTTTAGGGAGTAGAAAGTATTTGCATATGTGAACCTATTGTGTTCTGGATAAAATTTATTTATTTGATTTGATAAAGTAGAGTGCGGTATTATATACCGTCACTGCTGTAGTTCAGTGAAGTTACAATTTTATAATAAGTGCCATTATTACCATTTAGGAGGTAAAAAATAGGTCATGTAACGTAATCCCCTTCATATACCTAATGTAGATAGATTCAGTAGATGCGAATACGCTTTAAGCGAGCTTTCTCGGAACCGTAACGTTCACATATAAAGTGAACGAGATGTGTATATTCGCCTTATTGTCTCACTTTAGTTAGTCTCACAGGAACTGTGGATGTAGAACTTATTTGCGCAAAGCTGTCGTAAGATATTACTGCTGGTAAAGTATGGGGCCTGCCTGAAACTGGGGTAAAACATTTAACATATGCCTACCTGTAAATTCGGTAAAGCATATTCCTAGCCCATTCTTAATTAAACTTGCCTATCCTTGCCAAACCTAGCCTGAAACTCTAAAGTAGGCACCATTTTATACTGGTACCAAAATAATGCACCGTATATCTGTTTTTGAGGACACAAAACTACCACGATGCAACAACTCTTAACGTCATACCCACGGTAGCAGCGCGGACGTTGCGTGCTGCACAGTAGTGCTGAGGGTCCCGAGAACGATCCCCATGCCAGGCGCGGTTTCACTCTACGGAGGGCGCTTGGCGAACTGAATCAGCAAATTAACTTTGTGCGCATAGCTATCGCGGGGTACCTACTTTGGATAGGGGGTGACGGGTCGTTCTACCTCCCATTTCGGTACCATAGTTCCTAGCGACCCGTCTCGGCTGCAGCTGTACTTACTCCTAAGGGGCAAGTTGGCCTGTGTCTGCCGCATGAACCAATGCGTGTGGGTTTTATTAGTGGAGGGTGCAGTCACAGTTGACTTTACCTTTCATTTTACCAGAACGCAACCTGCTGCGAGCCAACTGGACTGCGTACTGCATTAGCCTACAGTAGGACTATGTACTCGAGAATTCTGTTAACAAGGGAAAGTTTCCAAAACAGCTAACTTAATTTACTACTGCAAATTTTCCCCATCAATTTTCCTGTTTCTTTTTTTAACAGAGAGCGACGAATAAACGTTTGGAGACATTCATCGCTGAATGGAAAACTCAAACTAATTCAAAGGATTCGAAGGTAGGAATAATACCCGAGTTATCGTTAGTAGGGTTTATTTAAGCAAACAAATAGGGAATACAATTAAGGCTCCGGTTGGATATATGGCAGTTATTATATTTAGTGTGGTCTTCCTGAAGGTTAGCATTTTTTTGTTACTATAGAATGGATGTGCGGCAAATAAATAAGGATGCAATTAAGATGAAATTTTTCTAATACTGATACTCACTTACGCTCCATCTATATATTTAAGCTCCACATATCAGCGGCCATCGATCATGCTTGCGAGCATTAATGACCATCGCTTTGGCGTAGATTCTTCCCCCTTCTTTTTTATTTCTCCTTTCTTTTTTCTCTTTCGTCTTCCATTTTTCTCCTCTCGTTTCTCCATTCCTCTACATCCTACTAACATAATGGCAATAGCTCATAGAGGGCCGGGGTGTAAGTCCCGGTGTCTCTTTGGGAATGGGCCTTTTGGCTCGTCTACTGCCGCCTATCTAATCTAATCTAATCTATGAAATTAAAAAATTATTTTGATAATTAGCTACAAGCCGGGAATGAAGTTTTGTGATAATTATTTCGAACGTTCATAACATAATTTGGACTATCGTGCTTCTGGCAGGGAAAATGGCTGCATTATCAGCTTGATAAGTTGTGTTAATTTATACAAGTCTGTAGGCCAGCCTGGGATTCTCAAACATTTCGTGAAGTTCCAGTGACGCAGAATGTACCGTTTCGTAAAGTTGCAGTCACGCAAAATGTACCGTTTCGTGAAGTTGCAGTCACGCAAAATGTACCGTTTCGTGAAGTTGCAGTCACGCAAAATGTACCGTTTCGTGAAGTTACAGTCACGCAAAATGTACCGTTTCGTGAAGCTGCAGTCACGCAAAATGTACCCTTTCGTGAAGTTGCATTCACGCAAAATGTACCGTTTCGCGAAGTTACAGTCACGCAAACTGTACCGTTTCGTGAAGTTACAGTCACGCAAAATGTACCGTTTCGTGAAGGAAATCCGAGGTCTAGGGAACGTTCGGTTGGGCGCCGAAGTGAAACCTTCGATCGAGGCTTGAATTTTCCAGAGCTCCAGGCAGGCGCCCTGGCTTCAAGTTTGAAACGTTGACCTTTCATTGACTGGCGTCAAGACTTCCGGAAACACACCCTGGCTGTTTAAAATTAAGTTTTTAGCGAGTTCAACGTAATCGGGTTGTCTCTAACACTTGCTGCACGGTTCAAAGTTGCAAAAGTATAGTTTTTGTCTGAAGGTTCCAACAAGTCGAACCTCGAATGCCTAATTTCGGCGTTTAATCAAACGTGTTCTAGGGGTCATATATATAGGTATGATGTCACGTTTTTATGCTCATCTTAACAAAATTATCCTTAAATTAACCAATGAACAGTGTATAGTTGATTATATGAATAAGACTAAATTGTTAAATTCAAGAGAAAAAGCATAAAACTTTAGCTGATAGGTCAGTGCATTCGTGCAGTACGCGACTATACAGGGCCGGAGATCATAGAACTGTTGAGAAGTCGGCCCTCAAATTTATCTTTTCAAGCATTTAAATGTATTCCGTATCTCAAATCGAGACGTATTTATCGTATGTTCGACTGTGGATGGGTTTTGATTTGTGGAGTTTGAAGAAAGTTTCTTGTTTTTGAATATTGCACAAAATAAAGAGCGTTGTGTTTGTGATCAGAAGCGGCCCTCAAACGGGAAAAGGTCCTTAACATAAAATAAATTTGCTAATCGTTGGATGTTCATTATTAACTAGTGTCCCGAGCCGTCATTGTAAATGACGGCATATTGGGTTATTAAATGACTGGTGCACGTGTGCAATAAATGACGGCAGTAAGTTAGCCCTTCAGGAAAACCCCCGCTGGCTTCCTCATTTTTNAACGTTTCGTGAAGCTACAGTCACGCAGAATGTACCGTTTCGTGAAGTTGCAGTCACGCTAAATGTACCGTTTCGTGAAGTTGCAGTCACGCAGAATGTACCGTTTCGTGAAGTTGCAGTCACGCAAAATGTACCGTTTCGTGAAGTTGCAGTCACGCAAAATGTACCGATTCGTGAAGTTGCAGTCACGCAGAATGTACCGTTTCGTGAAGTTGCAGTCACGCAGAATGTTCCGTTTCGTGAAGTTGCAGTCACGCAGAATGTACCGTTTCGTGAAGTTGCAGTCACGCAGAATGTACCGTTTTGTGAAGTTGCAGTCACGCAGAATGTACCGTTTCGTGAAGTTGCAGTCACGTAAAATGTAGCGTTTCGTGAAGTTGCAGTCACGCAAAATGTGCCGTTTCGTGAAGTTGCAGTCACGCAAAATGTACCGTTTCGTGAAGCTGCAGTCACGCAAAATGTACCGTTTCGTGAAGTTGCAGTCACGCAGAATGCACCGTTTCGTGAAGTTTCAGTCACGCAAAATGTACCATTTCGTGAAGGAAATCCGAGGTCTAGGGAACGTTCGATTGGGCGCCGAAGTGAAGCCTTCGATCGAGGTTTGATTTTTCCAGAACTTCAGGCAGGCGCCCTACATGGCTTCAGGTTTGAAGCGTTAACCTTTCATTGATTGCGTGCGTTAAGACTTCCGGAAACAGACACTGGCTCTCTAAAATTGAGTTTTTAGCGAGTTCAACGTAATCGGGTTGTCTCTAACACTTGCTGCACGATTCAAAGTTTCAAAAGTATAGTTTATGTCTGAAGGTTCCAACAAGTCAAATTTCGAATGCTTAATTTCGGCGTCCAGTCAAACGTGTTCCAAGGGTCATGTATGTATGTATGTTGTCACGTTTTTATGCTCATCTTAACAAAAATATTCTCAAAATTAACCAAAGAACAGTGTAAAATTGATTATAAGAATTAATGCGATTACATTATTAAATTCAAGAGGAAAAGCACAAAACTTTAGCTGATAGGTCAGTGCATTCGTGCAGTACGCGACTATACAGGGCCGAAACTTGATAAAACTTTTGAGAACTCGGCCCTGAAATTTATCTTTCCAAGCGTTTAGATAAGTGCCATATCACAAATCGAGACGTATCTATCGTAGGTTAGACTGTGGATGGGTTGGAATTTGTGGAGTTTGGAGAAGGTTTCTTGTTTTTAATATGTACTGTATATTACACAAAATAAAGAGCTCTGTATTTGTGATCAGAAGCGGCTATCATACGAGAAAAGGTCCTTAACATAAAATAAATTTTGCTAATCGTTGGATGTTCATTATTAAAAGTTTGCTTCCCCTTACGAAAAAATAGTCGCTTCTGTAATTAGCGCTGCGATATTAACATCCTTGCAATGGACCGAACTGTGACGAAAAGTCCTGTATAATTCAATTCCTAAGTGGGTCCAATATCGGATGTCGTGCAGTGTATAATCTATAGCAGCAGCTAACCGTCGCGGGATATTAGCCGCGGTACGGTCAGTGGCAGACGTACGGATTGTTCAGATAGGTTTATCCCGCATTATTCGGTGGTCATCAGACGAAATGATTTTCCAGTTTCTCTCACCTGGGTCATAAAATCACCAATGATTTTCGTGATGACCATGATATAGACAAAGGTGAAAGCTCCACGCAGCGGGTAACATGCTGATCAGAAAGATTGGTCGCTGTTCCGAAGAGGTCAAATGCCAGCTGTTCCGGAGCTACTGCTATCCCCTGTACTTTAACTCGCTATGGTTGAACCTTAAGCATGAACTCGATCAGACGCTTGCGTGTAGCGAGTGATGATATATTTCGGCGCCTGATGAATGCACCGAGGTCAACTAGTGCAAGTATGATATTGGCTCAAAAGTATAGTGATAGCCTCTAGGTCTGGGCAAGAAAATGCCCTCTCAGTCCCCATGGCAGCTCAGAATGAAAAAATCTGATAACGCCTTACTCAAGGTGATCCGTACTGGTTCTGGCTACAAACTATCTAACATGTATAGCCGATGGCAGCGCATACAATTACGAAATAGGTGCCAAACCATGGGTTGTGATACAGTGTAGTTTATAATGATGGTATTACTTGATCTCTGTATCTAATATAACTTTAGTAATAAGCTGTTTCTTGTGTGCCAAGTCCTTATGTGTACCTAATAAAGCGTATTATTATGATCATGAAAAAAAAAAACTAAACTGCTTCAATTTTCGCAAATTCCTCTCTTATTGAATGAGCAACCCGCACTACGAATGATGAGAGTACAATAGAAAGAAAAAACATTTTAAGAGACAGAGTGAGAATGTGAGAAAATACCACTTCTGAGAACCATGTGGCAAGAGCAATAACAGTAGGAAAATGTGGAGCGGATAGTTGCTTTGAAGTATCTCGTCACGAGAGGTAGACACAAGGCTCACCCATTGCATACTCTATACTTGACTGCCAACTCAAAATCTCTAATTTGAGAAGTGACACTTCAATGAAGTGTTTTCTAATTATCGATGGAATCTCAACCAAAAAGTGAACTGGACGTGGTGATTCAAGAAACGTGTTAATGTGCACGAAATGCTAGAGGTCATCGATGGAAGACGCTCAGTGAATTTTAACCCTTTCTTTCTCAATTTTATCTGCCCGGCTTGCAGGGTTAGCACAGCTTGAAATATTACACCCAGACCACGCTATGAGAAAAAAGGGTTATGACCCCAATATGACCTAAAATTGAAGAAAAATTATTGTTTTGTAATTTACCATCGAGAGTGGTTATGTAACTGTGCTTCTTTCCAACAGAGAAGTGAAGGTTTTTTTTTGTTGGAGGATGCTATCTTGATGTGAAAGGATATTATCGAAGTTTTACAAATTACCTCTCTGTCTCTGTACTTTGAAGTAGTGGATCATGGCTGAACTACGTAACAGGTTAACTCATCGCTTGACCATTTTGAGACGGTTCTGTGCATCTCCTCGTAAGACGTCAGGTGGTGCGAAGAACGTCGGTGTTGTGCAATATCAATAGTATTCCTAATTCTTTCCTGCCATTATTTCCGCTACCATCGGCTGGTGTTTGATGTTTGGCTGTTTGAACACGGTAAAAAGAACTTGTTGAAGCTACTTCGTTTTCCTAGAGATCCGGAGTAGCGAAAAAGTGGGTTTTGGCAGTAAAAGATTATACTAGGTTCTCGCTATCACCGGTAACATTTATTGTAATTCAAACATTTTTTGCCCCAGCAAAATGATAAACTACAACGTAGTAATTATGAGTTATTCAGTTTTCCCTCCAAATTTTCCCCAGTAGCAACAGACAACACTAATTTTTCGTAAATAAGTCATGAAAAAAATTGAAATAAAATCTTTCTTATTAGGCTGTGAACGCTCGCCTAGCAAAGTTAGCCCAATAATTACGTTTCTTTCTATAAACTCAAAAGAAAAAGGTATGATTACTGGGAAACTGTTTAATTACTTGAAAGACCGCCGTTGAACGACTGAAATATCAAGCTTGAACTAGTAAGAAACATTCCTCCGTTTCACAATTTGTAATATTTCGATGAGAAAAGCTCTTTAAAGTACAAATTTCATAGGTAGAGTTTATTAACTTGGACTTACAATTACTTCTAGAGCGCTTAATACTCCACCGATAATACTGTACGTATGCAGCTGTAGTTTTTTTCCTATAAGCCATGTTCTTCCGCAATAATTTTGGATGTCGGAGTGCACTAGTATGCAAAATGATATGTGATGATTACAAAACAAGCTATATCAATACTTAGGAAGTCATAGTTATGTTTTTGTAATTGATTTCTCGTCTTTCAACCTATTTATTTGACATTTTATTGCCTTATTTCTAGCAAACGGATTTTTGCATCATTAGCCTTCTTTTTTTCTTCATGGAAGCCCACGCTCACTTCATTTATAAAGCAAGTAAGAGGCATGACTAATAAACACGGATTGCTATCTCTCCGCCTGACGTCACAGCTGAAAAAGGAGTGGGCGGGGCTTAACACGCTTCCTGCGCGTGAGTTAACCTGTTACGTAGTAGACAGTGACGTGTAGTGTGTAGTTTATGGCTCATCTTACAGGAACAACTGCCTGTAGGATGGTGCGCTGCTCTTTACCTGCTTGGATAGCAAACAAACGAAAAGAACTCGGGGCTATCCAGAGATCCGTTACTCGCAATAGCATAAGCATGTGAGAGTTAAACTGTCATGAAATGCTTAAACACCATTAACGAAACTCATGCTTATCAACTGTGCCAAACAAGGCAACTGAGAACGGTTGCGTGCAGCCTGGAGATAATTCGCTGCTGGCCATCCAGTTAATTGGTTAAAGAAATGGCACACCACTTCTGCACGAGAAGAGTGGAGGGCGTACCATCATCTGGACCTTCTCCAAAGAACTTGGAAAGGGTAAAAGGTATGGTAGAACCATGAGAAATCTTTAGCCAATGCGACCAAACAATTCAAGCAAACGCAGTTGGTAGTCAAGATCAAAGGAAACGTTCGTACTTAAGTACACACAAATTTAATGCGTAAATATCTAAACGCGCAACAGTTTTTGTTTCCAGGGCCAAGAGATCTGCTAATACGATGAACTGTAGTCATGGGTCCTCAAAAGCAATAATAGTTGGTCGTGCCATTTTTATATTTTAAATAAAATTCCTCTTTGTTTCTGTGCACGACATTGTCTTTCAGGCTCCCGTCATAATTGGCATACATGTCAGAAGAGGCGACTTCAAACTCGTTTTGAAAAAGTACGAGTTTGGCAACTACCTTCCCCCCGAATATTTCACAGCAGCTATGCAGCATTACAGAAACAGGTGAATAATTTACATGCTAATTTGGCACTACGGCAAAGTCCACATATGATACAGTTAACTGACCGACGCTGACAATAAGTGTTTAACCAACAGGAGAGCTTCGTTTCCTTAGCACTCGTGACCTCACTTAACGCATGCACTGCCAACCCAAAACAGGCAATAATAAGTCCGATGACAATATTAAATACGCACCACATTGGCAACGCGTTAATTAGTTAAACATGCGGTCTTAAATCCAGGCACAAGCCATGCAAGAGCAATCTCTGTACTGCTATTGGTCTAATGACGCAGTTTCTTGTGACGTATCATTTGTACATAACAATTAAGCGTTGGCCAAAGTGAAAATATACCCCATTCATATATATGATCACGTGAGCAGTCTAATTAAGCTCTGCTGTTGGTAATTTAATGATAAAGTCATCGCTCGTGATGTTTCACTGGTAAGACCAAAGTGAAAAAAAAGCCTGAATGAATGTACCCTCTTTAGCAAAAAAAGGTTAAGAAAAAAAAGATTGCAGCTAATTCCATTGCTTTTATTTGTTGCTACAACTTTTTTCTTGTCATTTTTAGTAAACGAGTACTGATGTGTACGTGGTGAGTCTATATATGTCAACTCACTGCTGCATTGTTCAATGAAATTTTCTCAAATTTTTCTTTTCTGAGGAAAAAAATTTTCGATTAAAGCACGATATATATAAATACTCTGCTTCAAGCTCTCGTGTTTATATACTTAGAAAACTGATATATTTCATACACACAATATTGCCTGGGCTTCAGATTCAACAATACACATGTATACTACGCTCCCGATTACGTTTAAAAAATTATTCAATGGGAGCAAATATTCGCAGGGGCTATGTTGCAGATTCTACGCTATAATGTACCGCGCTGTGCTATAAGTAGCTGGAGAACTGATCAATATCTATAACCTGTGGTTCGCTGATCATTATCTTACAGGCTCAACGGAAGGGCAAATTCTTCATTGTTTTTTTTTTTCATTGAGTTATAATTTATTTTTATTTTTTGTGCTTACACGAAAAACTCGTAATTCTATGCTAAAATTACTCCTGAGAAGGAAGCGGATTTAAATCGTTAGAATTAATTGCAATTAATCTACTGAATTCATCGGACCTCTCTCTTTCTTCTTATAGTTAGTTACTCCTGCCAAAGAGGTCATATTTCTGCTACAATTTGTCTGTCTTTATACTGTTTGTTTTTAGGCAGAATAACTCAAAAAGTCATGAAAGGATTTTCATGAACCATACAGAAACTACTGAAAATGGCATCAGCCACGGATGATAAAGTTTTGGTAATGATCCCAGATAGANTCATACTTCGGCTACAGTTTGTCTGTCTTTATACTGTTTGTTTTTAGGCAGAATAACTCAAAAAGTCATGAAAGGATTTTCATGAACCATACAGAAACTACTGAAAATGGCATCAGCCACGGATGATAAAGTTTTGGTGATGATCCCAAGTAGAAATATTGAATTCTGCACCATCTTGAATTTCCGCCAGTACGTATCACATTGCTTGGCGGAGGCATGCACTCTTGGCGTGCTTTCTAGTTTTGATAAGAAACGATATATAGTCATGTAGGAAACAATGAAAATGATTTGAAAAATGGAAATTCAATTCAGGGTTTCTGCAAGTTATTCGTATTACTATATATATATAGGAGTAGATACTAGTGAATATTTTTTAACAAAACCGACACTTAACCATTGTTTGAAGCTTTGGAAGACGTATATATACAAAATGTGTAGGTTCATATTTTGATGAATAAATACGTTTAAAATTAGAAACTCTGCATCTATAATATATCTCATAAAATCAGCAAAAAAATATCTTGGGATACTTGATGTATGTAGAACGCATTCCAAGAGTAATTACATAAGAGAGGTTAGTGCATAAATGAAAAACAGAAAAGACGTAATGTACCGAAAAATATATGTACTGTATTTACAGCCTTCTATATCAAAGCTCTCGGAGATCGAGTGCTGTATAGGCAACAGTATGACGCGCGTCTGCAGTGCATGACCCCTATACACGATGTTTGTTCAGAGATGAGGACGCTGAATTTGTGTTATGCTGCTTGCTGTGGTTTTTTTTGTAAGGTTATATTGTAACTATATATAAGTCTATACTCCATGATTAACATTACCTAGCATTTGCTGAACCGATACACGTTTTATATTAGTAATGCTTCTTTGCGCAGCAAACTGTTCCTACAAAATAATACATATTTATTAATAAGCGTGCTTGTGTGTATAATTTAGCACAG
Source organism: Parhyale hawaiensis (assembly GCA_001587735.2). Taxonomy (NCBI): domain Eukaryota; kingdom Metazoa; phylum Arthropoda; class Malacostraca; order Amphipoda; family Hyalidae; genus Parhyale; species Parhyale hawaiensis. The sequence goes on from LQNS02278070.1 coordinate 36,338,071, forward strand.
GGTACACAAAGTGCGCCGGCTCTCAGTTTTGCCGTGTAAAAAATATTGAGTAAACTACTGCGCAATAGGCTTGGAGGAGTTGCACATCATTTTATTGAAAAAATACATCTATAATCTATTGATCCAATTCTTCCAGGTTCAACAACAATACGCTGTTTGTTGTGATTAGCGAGCCCAGGATACGGCCTTGGTGCCAGAAGAACATTGTGAGGGTAGCGGTGGACGCCATTTTGTCTGACGAAGCGTCTCCTCATCACGACATGGCGCTGCTCTCGATATCCGCCCTCCAGCACATCATCTACAGCCACGGTACCTTTGGTCTGTGGGGCATCTTATTATCCGACGCTAAAACGGTTGTTTATCCGCATAAAGACAATGATGAAGGTCATAAACGATACAGTAAGCACAGTACTCTTGATGCCATAAGTAAACGCCAGAACAACACTGAATTTATAACATTGAACTACTGATGATAATACGAAACAAATTTGCGCAACGTATTGTATGCATATCATGCTCTTTGTTGCACTGCTAAAATTGACCAATAAGATATAATTGAATTATCAAAACTGGTGCCTTATCAGCAATAGGGGCGGTGCATGTAACAATGGCTGAGTGCGGGGCCTGGTTCTAGCCATGCACTTTAGTTTACTGAGTTGTATCACTAGAATGACTACATAATCTGTGGCCTCTCGGGGAAGGTATATAATTTTATTCTGAGTACGAATTAGCAGTGCAAGGGCGCACTCTGTCATCTGTTAGAAGGTCTTTGGGCATCATGCATCTACAGTAGGTGCATGCATGGTGACCCTATACTACCGTATACCGCGGGAGCCATTGCATCAGGTCGCAGTTCCAACTGCAACGTTAACATGTAAGGTTAGATAGGTACACTTTCTTCTACACTTTTTCGTTAGACATGTGGATTACCAACTGTGAAAAACAAACGATCTTGCGAAACTTCTAGCTACACACTACCGTGTGAGACACATGCAGAAGGAACTCTTCGCACGAGTGTATGTTTTGTTTGTCTTCGTATATTTCCCTTTCTTGTGTCTTCAAGAAGTTTTGTGACATAATTTTTGGCCTCTAGTGGCGCGCTGGCCATTTACCTGACCTTCAGTACTATATGATTTATAGAATAGTTGCACTGGTAAACATGTACATTTATATACAGTGGCGTGCAAAATTGAAAGAACTGTGAAAAGAGTTCGAAAAAATCGTTTAATATGAAAAAAGTAGAACACGGAAGTAGTGTGTCAAGAAAACAGTGCTTTGGGAGTGTTTTCTGCTGATGGGCCTGGACCATTAGTTCGCTTACATGGCAAAGTTAATGCAAAAGTTTATAAACAGTTGTTACAGCAGCATTTGCTTCCGTACCTACTCAGTCAAAAATTATGGTTGTGATTATAGTAGAACAACCATGATTATGGTCGAGACTTTGGTTGTTTATTATCGAAATATCCTCCATATTCAACCATTTATGGGGTGCAGCATGGTAGAGATATGTCCCAACCTTCGACTATATTGTCGACCATAATTCCCAACTATAAATACTCAATTACAACTATTAAGGCATTAGTTGTACAACCATGATCTACCTTAGTGAACCGTAAAAACACCATTCACAACCAAAAGCGACTGTGTTCAGCGAATGATACAACTATATTATACCAAGATAAACTTTTTTCACTGTTGACATACTATGTAGTCGATGCCTTCTTTGTTTGCTGATGATTGGTTGCTTGTAATAATAATAGTTTAATTATTACGTACGTGTTAGGCCTGCAGCTCCGAATGGTCTAAGGCTCTAAACTTCGGAACGATGCTAGAGCAGGAGCTTGAACCAGTCGGTGCAGTTAACGAGTAGGAATACTCAAAATACAGAATTGTGGAGGATACTTCAGAAGGAGTAGGTGACGTTATCTCCCTCTTTTTACAGTGTATGATTAGAGCTTGTAGTAAAAGGTGCGCAGCAGTTATATAGATAGTAAGGGATGTCCAATAAATATTAGCTTTTTTCATTTTCTTCCGGCTGTTTGAACATTTTTAGAAGTCTTCCTTAACCTTTGTACAGGGGCAAGACTCCTGATTTGCTTTGTTGAATTTTTTTCAGTATATGAGTGAAATGCTCTTAAATTTTGAATTTAAAATGCTGATTAATTGAATGAGATTACATATGTTGTAATGAACTGCAGTAGAGCTGTGTATCTGTTCTACTCTGTTCATATTATGCGATTTTCTTGAAATCTTTTCACTGTCCCTTAAATTTTGCACGCCGCTCTCTTACTTCCATGCACACAAAAAATTCTTCAAATTTTTTTTATATTTGCCTTTAAAAAGCAAATCTAAACTGGCGTCTGGTTAAGTGTTCTTTTCGAAAAAATGAACATAAAGCGGTCGTTGCAGAGATTTTTCTCTGTGTATTTAAATCTTCTCCACACTGTGGCTCATCTAATTGTGCCCACCCTGTTAGGAAAAAATGTGCGAGCACGAACTTATATACATCTATCCCAAGTTAATAAATATATATATATATATATATATATAAGTAGGCATGCTAAATTTTAGCTGAATTTCAAATTTTAATGATTCAAATCGTTCATGAATAGATTATCCTAATTACCGTAAAAACAATGGGTAATAATTACTCGCAGAATGAAATACGATTTAGAGCCTAAGCAACTGTAGAGATTCATTATAACATTTCATCCTGCTGTCATATATCATTAAAAATTGTGCCTCGCATCATGTAAGCAAATTGTATACATAAATAATAAGGAATAAATAATATTGCTGTACAGAAAATTGTAAATGCGTAGGACGTACGTGACTTGAAATTCCATGAGTTTGCTCGCTCGGAGCACAGTGAGAACGACGCCTGGCCAGCCACGTCCCTTTGCTCCTGGGGTTGTTCATGGTGCATTTCTCGAATTTTCTATGCGACGTGGCTTAATGGCGTGCCAAATAGCATGAAAGGCGCAAATTACGCTTAAGCTTGGGATTAGGTATATTTATGATTTAAATAGCGCACTAGCTTGGTAAAAATTTAGGGTACCGATTTATGCACTCATTAGTTTAAGAATGCCAATATTTCTAGTTTAGGAGATAAAAACAATTCTTCCGTAGACCTGTAATAGGTGGTTGGCAAGTGAACAGCCATTCAGAGCGTGATTATAATAAGCGCAGAAAGTTCTGGTCGAAGACAATTGGCTCAGCCCCGAATTGGGGTAGCCTCAGGAGGACGTTGGACGATCCCCAAAAGTTCGAGAACTTTCCATCGGACTTCACATAAATAGGCAGTGCAAAAATATTCGAGAGCTTTTATGATCGGGCGCCCGTACCTTTAGGGTGCCCGCGAGGGCTCACAACGTTTCAGTGCAAATTAGCTCCCTATCCAGCCAGCAAAATCTTCTACATAATGACGTCTTAAGGTAAAGGTAAAGTCAACTTAGACCACACCCTCACCTGGGAAACCCATATGCACTGGTTTGTGCTGCGGGTATAGGCCCGCTGGCCCCAGATGAGTAAGCGTAGTTGCAGTCGACCTCGGGTCACCAAGAACTATGGCGCCAATTTGACGGAAGGAACAAATGACCAGAGACCCCCCACCCCACTCATCTCTGAGAAAGGTAGTTCCGCCACAGCACCGTGCATGCACACACAACTGCCGAGTCAGCGCACCAAGGTCTGCAAAGAGCTCGATGCCTGGCTGTGTACCGAACCGGCGAGTGATACAAGGTGTTAGAGTTGAGAACGGAAGCATGCTGCGAAAGCCCAATGTGCTGTGTATAGGAAGAGCAGCACGAGATACCAGTGTCAATATTAATTTGAGCACGAATGTTTGCTCCCGCGTGTGCTGCTATACCGATTTTGACAAACGGCAGTGACTTGTAAATATAGAACTTGTCAGAAGGCCATATCGCCCTGACACCCCGATTTCTTCGCTCACAGTCCGTAAAGTTTGCTTCCCTGCAGTTAGATGCGAAGATTCCCACTACGTGCTGTGCGCGTTCCCAAAGTTGTTCCCTGGAGTTACCTGTGAAGATTCCCAGTGCGTGCTGTGCGCGTTCCCAAAGTTGTTCCCTGGAGATAGCTGTGAAGATTCCTACTGCTTTCATCGAAAGAGGCTTTCGATCGGTAAGCTATATTACAGACGCCACCGACAGCATTGAAGCAGATGGATGCTTTACCTATAAAAATTCCATTAATAAAAAGTCATGAAAGTTTGTTCAAAGGAGTATCATATAGTAACTGCCATCTTTAAAACTTTTTTTTGACGCAATTTCTAATGCAGATTATTTCATTGCAAACGTGCACTTACATTTACTGTGAAGTTCGTAATAATTCATTTTGTTCCTAGAATTTACAAGTAACGTTATATATGCATATTTGTACAGTTAACAAATTTTTGTCATATAACCCTAAAAAATAATTAAGGATGATGAATATGACGCCTATACAAAAATATAAGGTGTTTTTTTACGTATATATGAAAGTATTAGATTCAGTTAAAACACTACAATTATGTCGATGGCTGTTATCAATATTTAGAGGAAAAATGTGAAAATACGGCCAAATAAATAATTCTATTAGAAAGAAATGCTGCTTCATATGTTGAGACACAATGTACGAGTAATTTAAGGACCACAACAGAAATAAATAGGGCGAGAATGGCGTACATTTCCTTTCAAATATTCTACCACAGATGAGACATGGAAATGTGCCCTTATGAATCGAGTAATTGATCAGTCGGATTTGTTAAGTTTTTTCTTGGAAACTGATGATAAAAATTGTACAATTACCATACTATTCCTCAAAATGCATTGTTAGCTTCGACGTGAACATTGCTAAAAAAAATAATCTAAGATGTAAGCTTGTAAGCAGTCGCTAGAGCTTTTGCGCTCGAACGATTGGCAGTGATTATTGTAAAGAATTAAAATTTTGTATGTTGCCCTCAATTTTAAGTAAGTTAAGTTTGCAAGGCATATATTTGACTGCGACCTCCAAACACGGCAAGATGTAGCCGCTGTCACTGCAACGTCTTCAGTTTGGCAGTTCGGTGGCTGTGCAGTTTTTGTGTTCCGTGTGTTTCAGACTTTTATGCTTACACCTCACTCGGAAGTGCTCGGTGTACCGCCCCCACGCCCAATAAACCTCCCCCATACCAAGCTTGAACGCAACTAGGCAGTGCTGGGAGTTCTGAGATATCACAACCGCAGACGACCCAAAATTGATCACCGAATTTTTTTTAAGATTTTTGCGGCGATTTCGCAATCGCATTTTTTTACCTTTAATTCTACGGTTCCTCGAACCAGGTTTTCGACTTGAAAAAACAGATCTTTTGTCCTGGGCTACCGGTGAACCAAATTTCGTCCTGGGCTACCGGTACACCGAATATTGTCCTGGGCTACCGGTACACCAAATTTTGTCCTGAGCTACCGGTACACCAAATTTTGTTCCGGGCTACCGGTACACAAAGTTTTCTATCGCGGATTAGCGACAGTGGACCATCTGTTTTAGGTTCGACTGCTCACCACTACGGCAGTGGGCCTAGGCGCACAAGTGGCAAGTGTTTGACCTACAGCAGGTTCATAGTTTAGTCTTTTGAACGTGTTCTTTCAGCTAAACGTCAGAAGGTCTCGTCGCGTCCTAGTAAACATCAGGGCCAGGTACAAGAGAGGGGAGAGTGTGCCCCCCTCCCCCCATTTTTAGCCGAGTTACGATTTTTCAAAACCGAAATAAAACCTTGTAAGTGCAGAGTCTAGGCTGGCAACAAATAAATAACAGTAAATTTATTAGCAGTTTTAGCTCTGACTTGTCCAATTTGGATGGTAACTCGACAAGATTATGACTTTATTATTTGTCAGCAAGAAATTGGTACGTTGCTTTTTGCCACGATCGTTGCATCACACTAGAATTACTAGGCCAAAGCTACACCAGCGCAACGAGCAATGCAATGCGATTTTTGCCTCATGTGTGCTGCCTGAGAGCGATAGCAATAGAATCTGTATCACGTGATCTAGTTTACCTCGGTGGGGAGCATATCTTGCAGTATCCGAGGTTACGGTTTTCATGCGTCAAATATGTTGTGTCGTACTTCGCTGGTTGCACTGGTGGGGCCGTGGCCTTAAAGCGCAGTTGGCACGAGCTTTTACATATACATTTTTTTTTTCGAAACTACAGGATGGTTTTTATGGGGACCAACCCAGTTTTTTGCAAACCTTTTTATTTGTGGTCCAATTCTTACGAAATTTCCAGACAATATGTGAAATTGAAAAAGAAATGGATTTTGTTCATGACATTTTTTCCGTTTTTTGTGTAGTATTCTTTCTTTTCGCGATTTTCCGAGGAAACTATGAAAAAGTAATGTTTTTCAATAGTTTGTTTTTTCTACAGTTTTCATGCTAGGAAAAAACAAAAACTGTTTTGGAAAGCCAAAGACTATGGCTACAATTTATCGTCGGCTTTTTTCCAATTTCCTTCTGGTTTATCTACAAATTGGGTCAAAACAGAAGAAATTTGGCTTCTCATGAAAAACACGTTTCACGCCATTTTTCCCCTTTCTCCCCTCGTTGCTCCGAAACTAATCCGAAATTTGAAAAAAAACCGACGAGAGAAGATAGCCCTAGTTTTTAGCTTTCCAAAACAGGTTTCGTTTTTCCTAGTATGAAAAATGTAGAAAAAACATGATGTGAGTGCTACAAAATATAACTTTTCACTGGAGCCAAAAAACTGTAAAATCTGTATATATAAAAATGTATGCATGTTTTCTTTACCAAAATTCATCTAATTATCACCTGTGATAAATATTGCGAAAATAAAGTAAGAAATGCCAAGAAAAGTAATGAATTCCCCGTTTTCTATGAAATTTTCTTTTCAATGGGCAACTATTATATTTTTATTTTTATCGAAATTTATGAGTCTAAGCTGAAAATATGAATATAAATCGAAAACGACAAAGAAAAAGGAAAAACTTCATGGAATGAAATGATTTTATTTTTTTATTTTACATATACTGTAACTACCAAGTTTGAGCGTAATCGGTCAACATTCAATATTTGTTTCAATATACCTATCTGAGTCCACGCTGAAAATATGAATATAAATAGAAAACGACGAAGAAAATGAGAAGCTTCATAGAATGAAATGTTTTTATTTTTTTAATTTACATATAACTATTAAGTTTCAGCGTAAGCGGTCAACATTCAATATTTGCTCCTTTGACCCCATTTTGGGGGGTTTCCAGTGCGCCCAGGACTCTAATTTTTTTTATCAGAGGTCCGCCTCCCCCCAAGGTACAAATTACACTATTAAACCAAAAATGGCAAAATTGACTTATTGACTTGAGGCTTATCACCTCAGCAAAAAGTAATTTTGATGTCTACGATAAGAAAAAACCGTTGAATATTGGAGCCAATAAATGCTTCCGTTACTACTGGCAGGAAGTTCTAAAGAGCCCGGGGAAAAATTTTCTACAGTGTAGACGACACTGTTCACTACGAAGTCTAAGAGCCTGCAAGTGAACCATTTTTGATAGCATTTGCAGTGTATGTTTCTTCATACAAGAGGGACACACTGATACGGGCATAGATATATATGCCCCGTCGCTGTTTCCGTAGAGGCGACACCAAACAGCGTCTGTACAGGAACGTAGGCGCCACTATAGTCGTAGTTGAGGCATGTTCGTGAAGCAATGCTAGGCTATTACCGCCAGAAGTACTCTGGGACTGACAAGCACTGGATTGCAAACTGGTCAATTGAGTCCGGAATTTTTTGAACGCACGGCATAAGAGTTCGCTCGGTTGTTTAGCAAAACAGCAACTTGTTTACCAAGGTCACTATCGTCACAGTCTGCATGAGGTATAGCTTCTTGTTCGAAGAGATCTCTTTCGTTTGTGCTGCAGTCAACGACATAGTCCGTGCATGGGCAGACGGAACAAGAGAACATAGGCACAACGAAATAGGTTCAGAAGTGAAAAAAATAATTCTAATGTCTAGGCAGAGTGCTGTTTGCCTACACAGCTCTCAGGCATAATTGCGTGCGAGAGCTGACTCGTAATGCATCGCTGTGCCTGTCGCTACAAAACGTTTCATAATTACAGTATGAGTACATAATTTTCATAATTACATGTACATTTATGAATATATACATATAGTATATGCCAGTGGTCATGGCCATTGCTCTGTAACGAAAACGTTTCTGATCAGCTACGATCTAAAAAAAGTAAATGAGTTCATCAGCATTTGAAATACATGAGAAAGCTGAACAGGCTTCACTCAGGCAATAATGTGAAAGAAGTTTCCTCGAAAGGTTTGCGCCTTTTTTAAACAGTACAGTATATTACTTCCGAGGCCTGAAGAACATTGAAAGAAAAGAGCGTTTTCACAAGGAGAACGAGCTGTTTTGTGGCTGATATAAGCGTAGTCAACGATTTCAATAAAAATTTACTCCTGAAATCAATATATCTTCATTATGTTTCCAATCAAAATTTCATGGCTTAAATATATTTTAGTTATGCTTTCAATGGATATTTTATGGCTGATAGAAATAGATATGCCTCCGCAACAGAGATTATATTTTTGCTGGTGTTTTTTCATTTGTCTTTTAGTAACACAACTCAGAAAGTTGTGAACAAATTTTTATGGAATTTACAGGAACTTTAGGAATGCTTCAAGGAAGAGATGGTTAATTTTTTGTCAGTCTGCCCGTTTGTCTTTTTTTTTTGTCTGTTATATGTAACTGTTAATATGATACCAAACATCACCGACAGATATTTCTATAAAACTTATGGGAACTGTTAGGAAGAAGAGATGACTAAATATTTGTGACGGTCCGATAGTTCGTTTGTCTTCCTGTCTCTTTACTGTCTGTTAGAAGCATATCTCACACTTTATGGATGGATCGTCGAAAAATTTTAGAGAAGATGTTAATAAGAAAGTCACGAGAAATTAATGCCTAAATTTGGTGATGATTTGTTGATCTGTTTACTTAGGCATTTGTATATATATCTGTCTGAAAGTCTTGTTTTTGCTTGCATTGCAATGCAATGAAAATACTGAAAGTTAAAACTTTATGAAACGAAAACCCTAGTTTTCTTACAGAAATATCGAAGAGACGTCTTTGATATATACAGAATATCTCTCAAAGCTCAATGACAGCGACTGGACTGCAGCAGCATTTTGCTGATCAAAGCTGAGTTGGCATTCAAAAACTGATTAGTTTTCATAACAATTTCCTCGGAGCATATTGTGAACCTTCTAGACCAGTGTTTCCAAAAGTTCAGTTCGCTACGAACCCCCCTGTGAATCGCCCTGAAGCACACTGACACCCTGCCATTAAAATGGCATCAACTTAGTATATTAGGTACTGAATGAATATTGTAAATGTCGATGGTTTCCAGGCTATTGTTTTTCAGTTAATACAGAGCGGCCGAGGCATAACACCATACGCCAAACATATAAGAATTCATATCTCGTCACGTGACATCCCAGCTCATCCCATTAGTCACATACAGCGAGTTTTTCACCTTCAACTCTAGTGGATTTATTTTGACTCGCTCTAAATGACTATTTTCATTGGATGATGGTTAACATATGCTGTTCTCGCTGTTGTTGAAAAATAAAAGTTAAGTTTTTGTGACCGACAAAAAATTAAGGAGTAACTATGCCCCTATTCAGTTTGAATGAATTGATGTAAACATTATTATAAGCTATATAAACTTATATATTTTCTCTTATAACCTTAAAATATTCTGTAATTCCTATCATCTACGGGATAAAAGCAATGTAATATTGCCACAGAAGCTTTAACCGTCATAAACCAATAGCAGGTCCATGTGTGATCCACAGGGGTCCATAGGTTCATATGCACCCCAATAGGAAACATTGTTCTAAATTTTTTAGGCTGCTCGAAGAAAAAACAACAGTGTATTATCAGTATATTTAGGAATAAACAGGAAATACTGCAGTGCGCTCTCAAATATTATCATAAACTAGTGCACCAAACGCAACCCTTTTGTTGAATAAGTCATGAAAGTATGTATTTGAAAATATCTTACCATCTTATCGAAAAAGTTCACAATACTCCAAGTTTCACCATGGCCACAAAGTCCACGAAATTCACCAAGTGCACAAAAGCAACGAAGTTCACAAATGCCCGTGACCAGGCCTTCACTAACAACCCGGGAATTCCCGGGCTCGTATCCTGGATACGGTTGCTTAAAACAAAGTTGGGTGCCTTGAAATCTTTTTCTTCAGTATTAGGTAGGGGAAAATAAGGCTTCGGACAGTATAGATTGCAATGAGTATTTATAACTCTCAGATATTGGAACTGTAATAAGAGTTACACTGTGTGTGATCTAGACTTTCTGGCGACGAGCGGTATGGAGTGGCTGCTACCGCTGACGTCACAAACCCCAGTTCCCCCAATTGCGCTAATATACTGTAATGTTGCTTGCCCCTGCTGATATAATACACTTGAGTAAACAATTTCTGATATGTTTATTAGTTCCTTAGAGAAGTAATAATCCAAAGAGGTAAGTGACACACCCAGAAATTACGGTATGTAACAACGAGGATTATGGTCGAAATCTTTGGTTGTTTATTATCGAAATATCCTTCATATTCAACCATTTATGGGGTGCATTATGGTAGAGATATGTCACAACGCTCGACCATTGCCAACTACAATACCCAACCATACATATCCAATTACAATCATTAAGGGCTTGGCTGCACAACCATGATCTACCATAATGAACATTAAGAAACACCATACACGACAAAAATTGACTGAGTTCAGCGAATGATACAACTATATTCTACCAAGATAAACTTTTTCAAGTGTTGACATATTATGCACTGAAAGCCTGCTTTGTTTGCTGATGATTAGCTGCGGATAAAAAAAATAGTTTCATTCATAGCTGCGTGTTAGCCCTGCAGCTCAGAATGGTCGAAGGCTCTAATCTTCAGAACGATGCTAGAGCAGGGGTTTGAACCAGTCTTTGCATTTATCGCACGTTTATATACAACTTATTGAACTTATTGAACTCGACATCATCAAGTTGATTGATGAATTTTGACCGTACACGTTATCAGGGTACGTAAGGCTAAATATATCATAAAACTTGACATCTTTTTATATGAAGCTAATGGGAATAATTTCTTGATAAAACTTTACAGGTATAAACTAAATGAAGATAGACAGAGATTTCAATATTTGATCAAAGATTACAATACTGTTTAACATGGGATACAAGGAACGAATGATGATGATGATGGGTAACTTCGCTAATATGGTGGAGCGATAATAAAGGCGGTTAGCGTCCATACATACCCAGCAAGTTTTTGCAATTCATCGACAGGAAAGAAAAAACTGAAAATGTGCACAAGTTTTGTACTATAATGTGAATTTTTAGATGTTTCGCATTCAAACTTATAATTATACAATATTATTTTGGTCGATTATATAGGGAATTCTAGCCATATTATAATACATGACAATCCATACATATTCTTCCTTAAATAATGGGAGGAATTCCACTCAAGATCGTTCGTACGGAAATTCGTTGATAACCTACGATGTTTATGGAAAAAAATTCACCCCTATCGTATTATCATATGCCACTAAGAATAACTATAACCAGCCAATGATTTATTAGCTAATTATAGTTGTTCTTAGTGGTATATCCTAATCTTCAAAGCTTCTTAAAACAAACGTGAATAAAAAAATTTTTAATTGCAATAGTTATTGTATAAATTTAATTGAACGGGTTTAGTAACCAAAAATATTGCGTTTATTATTGAAATGAAAAAAACTTTTAAGTTTTGTGGCAAATTTCATTTAAGTATCATTCACTGGAAGGGTTAACAGTGTTTATTTAAAAGTGGGTAACTTTTAAATGAAATTGTTCGCAGTGGAAATAGCCTTTATTGTAATAAGTATAACTTTATTATTATAATGTTCCTTTCTAGGTAACCGTAACATACAGAGAATAACATCACAGTACGTTTTCTTTAAAAATCATTTGACAGCCACTCACGGAAACTTTAACTGATACAATATAAAGATACAACTTGAATAACAATGTATGCGTAAATGAAGTGAACAAAACAAAATTGCGCAATTCCAAAAGTTGCTAGCTTATGTAGCTACAATTCTTCCCCCCTGCCCCTCTTTCCTACGTCTCTGGCACCAGAAGGTAGTTGTGTTAAATTTGGGTGTATGCGCTGCCCTCTTAAATTTCTAGGTTTTTGACGTCCAAAATTACGTCACGCAACTGTGGAAATATCAAAGATTCCTCGCTCCAACAGTGGCGTGACGCAATTGTGACGTCACAAACTTGAAAATTTAGGGGTGTAGCGCATACACTCCAATTTGACACAACTATCTTCTGTGGCTCTTAAATTGTGAGGCTGCAGTTGTTAGCCAGTGTCACTCGCGGATCTAGCATCTACTAGTCTACTCCATCAGGGGCGGATCTAGCCAAACGACGGTTAAAGGAAAAGTCTCTTGAAAATGTAATCATAAAAAGTAAATCTAATTTCACTTCCTTTGACATCGATGAAGGATTTTCTAGAAATAGTTTGAATCACTGGGAATCTAATGGTCATGTGAAAAGAAGCACCGACGTGGCCATAATCATTATTTATATGCACGCGTTTCGGAAAATAAAAATCCATCATAAGTGGTTTCTGAAAATTCCACCAGTTAGGATCATGAGGTGTTAAAGAATAAAAGCAATTGAATCTGGCGTAAGACCATCACACACGATTAAGAATTGAGCTGATACTAACATGATAGTTGAAATTCATGCACGATACAAGTAGAGGAAAGTACTAGTAAATTTCTTAGATTATCTTTTGTTGATGAAGAAGCGGATATACTTTGGAAAAAAAAAGTATTAGCCAGCCATCAACAACACTATTTGAATTATCACTGCTAGCTAAAAAAATGTACCTTCAGAACTTGCTTCGCGTGATGCTAATTTTAAATTTAGTTGCAGAATGTACAAGCAAGTTGATAGCTTTAATAATGGATAGAATTAATCTATTGCTTAATGATTATGAGTCTAAATATTTAGAAAATTGTATAAAAAATTACAAACACCCACTATAGCGCAGCTATCTTGACAACTTTTTTACTGTATTCGATCAGAGTGATGCATCGTGCTCATGAGTTTTTGAGTATTGTAATAGATGCCATACAAAATGTCAAATTGACAGAGGCACGGTGTGTGTAAACTGCCATTTCAGACGTGAGGGCCACCGTTTACAAAGAGAAAATGCAATTCTTAACTTCTGTTTTAAGAAAAAAAAAATATATATATATACTTATTCAGGAGCAAATTACTTCAGCAACATCTAATGCAAATAAAAGAAGCTCAATAATAACCACGTTTCTCAATATCTTCTACATAGGCACGCCTTCGCCTTGAAACCGTTTTCGAAGATTTTTTAAGAATGAAGAACTTCCGTAAGTATTTTTTTTGACAAAAACTGAAATATTTTTTTTAAAAAACCTAAAAAGTAATCCACGTTGTACGTACATTGCGTTTGTATCTGTAATCGTCATTCATCGGATGATAAGCCGAAAATGAAACAAATTATTGCGAAAATTCGAAAGTACTTTCCTCAGATTGATCTGAGTAAATCTATCAGAATCATATTATAATAGGCTCATTATTTATAAAAAAAAAACTTTCCAACGTGCTGGTGCGCTTTTCAGTGGTATACAGTATAGTAAGTTATTAGTAACTAGCGCACTCTGAAATTAAGCGCATACCTCTGCCAAGCAGGGCATGGTAACGAAACAATCAAACTCCAACTCCAAAATCTAATCATTTGTGCCTTTTGACACAAGACTAAAATCATTTGTGCCTTTTGACAGTAATGGCAACTTGTGTAATTTTCTTCAAGATCTGTTCATATCTTTTCGAGTTATGCTGCCAACAAACATTCCGACGAACACACAAGCTGACCAACCGATAATCGCCAAAATTTAATCAAGCATGTCTTTCAACATGATTAACAATCCCTGTAGATTAAAAAAAAAACGTTCATAAATTTTGAGTTATGTTGATAACAAGCATAAAATCAAACAGAGAGACAAACAAACGAACGAACAGATCATCAGAAAAATTTAGTCATTTACTCCTCATGATGTACTTAACAACTCATGAAAATTTCATAAAAATCTGTTCTAAGAAATATAAGGCGGACAAGCAAACAAACGGATAAATCGATCTTCACCAAAAATTAATCATCTGTTGCTCATAATATGCCTAACATGCTTTGTATATTTTGTACAAATCCGTCCAAAACTTCTTGAATTATCTTGGGGACAGACGGACAAATAAACGGGCAGACAGACAAACAAATATACAGACAGACAAACTCGACGAAAATATTGCATTACGTTACAACCGACCGCCACGACAGCTCTCAGGGATTTTGCGGTAATTACATCTATTTTTAGGTTTTAATTATATTTGAATGTTTTTAGTTTTAAACACTTCAAAATCTCAAAGCTCTGAATTTTCTGCCGGCGCGGATGATGAACTTTTCGTAATCTAAAAGTCTGTTTCTCTTTTAAGAACGATCAGTCAAAACAAAACGACTAGTGCCACTATGAAATATCTATTTGACGTTCGAACCAGCTGGTCTTGACATTTGCGTTATTGTTATCATATAAATAATAAAATCACACCGTAAGATATTCTGAATAAATTGTTTAGAAGCAAATAAAAAAAATTCAAAGGGGATATTGATCTGTGCTCAGAGATGGACGTACAGTAGATCAATTGCCATAAAATGATATACAGCCATTTAATAAAAGCTCCTACCTACTTCTTCAGAGTATCTCACGGTGTGATTTTATTATTTTGTCACAAATGCTTCTACGCACATGTAGAAGCAGCTGGTCCGAATGCCTAATACATGATTGTTATTTCCGCATCAGTCGTTTTGCCTTAATTCAGTAAACACGTGCACTGCGTTGTTACATGTCTGTTACGTACGACGTCGAATGATATAAATGTGCAGCGACTCCTGGGGTAAACTAGCCTCCGCTTCCGGTAGATGAACAAAGATTGTAGCTACGTTGGTGCTTCCTTGGATCCTAAGAATGCAGTGACAAATCTTCCCAAGCTGTAATTCATAATTGAAATTCAATTTTATTTTAATTTAGGATGTGTTTCAGGATTGACAGTTGCGTTTTTGAGATTTGTGTCTTGTCTGCTCCAGTTATCAGGGTTTGTGTAGGACTTGGTTGGCATTAGTTTGGATATTTTTGTCAGCAATTTAAGGGAAAGTTTGTAGGTTTGGTGTGTTTAAAATATATTGAGATGCAAATCTATAGAAGCCTACTGTATATTTTAATTTTTTTACCCCGTATTAAGACATTTTTTTTGAAAAAATGCTTCTGAAGTGGCGGATATACAGCCAGTACTTAAGCTCGCTGAACAGGCAAACATGAACTGTAACTTCTCGAGAATAATTTTCTGTCTATGCATTTTTCCTTGGCGTTTTGTATTAATTTTTTAAACACACTTTTGAATTTATTTAAACAAATTTTAAAATTTTATTATCGTCGTAGTCACTTACAGCGGCTATACAGCTACTAAGGATCATGAATGATAGAATTGTAACCACAAGGGAATATCAAAAAGATGCTCTAAGACACCTACCAAAAGAAAATACATAAAATGGAATAACAGAGCCAAACCCCGGGCATCGTCCTCCCCGAGTGTTAGCAAAGAAGCGCCTTATATTTCCTATGGCCGCACTATAGCATGCAGTGCTTTTGCCTCAATCATCTTTGACTAAAAATATATACACAAGTTTAGAACATTGATACAAAAGAAAACTGATTAACAACATGGTACAATTCTTTCACTAAACGCTCTCTAAATTCTACAGTATCACTGTTTAAAATAATAATGATTCAACAAACCGTCATGTACACCGCACACACAAAAACATCAAGCCCATATTACACACGGTATATGCTGATCATCAATCGGCACGAATCATATTCGATTAACTCCTGAGGCTTTCGAGCGACTGGTGGGTGCAACCTGTAGGTGTTAATAGGTGGCAACTCTCGACATATAAGAGATTTTTCACAAAGAAACTAACAAAACCAATGGAAAGCAACAATGAATTGGCCGTGTGAATGACCTTACTAGTAACATTAAAGAGAATACTATAACCCTTTTCAGATTACTTTGTTTCACCTACTTATTCATAAAGCATATCCAGTATCATTGCCTGGAAGGAGGCATTTGTATTGAATGCCTCCAAAATTCGTAACGGGGACAAATGCCCCCATGCCCCCTCTTAGCTGGATCCGCCAGTGGCCACTGTCGATAATGATTATTTGATATCCAAACGAGTCAATCATCCCCGACATTTCTTTCCTACGATTAACTTTC
This sequence comes from Parhyale hawaiensis, assembly GCA_001587735.2. Taxonomy (NCBI): domain Eukaryota; kingdom Metazoa; phylum Arthropoda; class Malacostraca; order Amphipoda; family Hyalidae; genus Parhyale; species Parhyale hawaiensis. The sequence continues at coordinate 36,354,507 of LQNS02278070.1, forward strand.
TTCACTAATGACCAAGTAAGAAAGGTTTAATGTTTGGTAGCACAGATTAAAATAGAAAATGCACATTGACCTTGTACGTTGAACGACAATTCTTCGAAAAGTTAAATTAGTTTTTTAAACAACATATGACTGTTGTGAACTGGAGCTAAACCTCAAGTCAGGAGAGCGGTATAAAAAGTGAGGCAAGTAGTATCATGCTGAGAAAAATGTATATTTTTTTGTGTCCAGGTCCGATATCGTCGTGATCGAAGAACGATTGCAATCAGAAAAAGTTTTTATGAGCTCTCTTAACATAGACCGGAACAGTACTTGACTCTTAGGTCTGACGCTGGCGGCAAAAAGACGGCAACGGTAAAAAGGGATTTTCTCAAGAAGTATTCCTTCCGGCGTATTTAATACTAAAGAAAAAGTTCCAAGGTACCCAACATTTTTTTTGCGGAAAAGGTATCTTGCATACGGCGGGGACGCACATGGGCGCTTGCCTGCATGACCGTGTCTGTACAACAGTTCATTTACTACTGATAGTTACGTCAGCCCTAAGGGAACACCCTTTCACCCAATCTCAGCCAATCAGCGACCGCCGTGACAGGCGTCAATTTCAGCCAATGGGCGACAGCCACGCCACTCTGGTGGTGTAAGCAAATGAGGACGCAAGCGGCGGCTCCCTGTGCTGCAGTATACCAGAAAGGCTTTCCCGCCAATTGTTTGTCATTTATTATTTCAAATTGGAACTACCAATATAGGCCATATACTTAATTACATAAGTAAAGGAAAATAACAAACCATAGACTTGATGTATTGTATTGGATCTTGAATTTCGGGACCCTAAAAACAACAAAGAAAATCATCTGAAAATGTTTGCCTAAGTTGAAGCGAATGCTTTGTGCGGAATCGAATCATTCGCATGAGTTTAAAATGACAAAATTAGACGAATTTTGTTCACCAAGAAAACTTTGCATTACAACAAGTTATAAAATAGAATGTTATACACACATGAAAAGCGCGATAAACTGCAACTGAACAATTTTGCCAACCTTTATGTAATAATCGCGACACACCCTTAACCTATCGCACACGCGACGCCATATTGGAAAGTACCCAAGATGCCTCTGTCTTGGCATTACCCAGGATGCCCTGCTGCAAAAGGAGTGACGCTGTTGGCTGATACATTTTTGTGACGTCACCACTGTGACGTCATTCTGCTGCAATTGCAGGTGCTGGCACTCTATTGCTTGACATAACTATCTGTAGTAAGTGAACTGTGGTCTGGACATATTCATAATAGCTCTTGAGAAAATCCTATTTTTCCCATTTTGGCCGCCAGCGTCAGAAGCCACTTGAACCTAAGAGTCAAGTACTGTTGCGGTCTATACTCTTTAAGTTGAATTACGATAAATTTACTCGTCTTAAATGACCTCTAGTTCATTCAAACTGAAGTTCACGTTTTCTAACTCAGATTTTCTCGCTTCAGGACAAATGAAGTATTAATCTCCACGTGTAAGTTTATGGGTGCAAAGGTGTTCCCATACACATACCCCAAAATTCGTTGATCAGCATTATTTTTGCTCTGATCGACAAATAAAATAAATGGCTTGGGTTCATCGTGATTAGCACTCCTAACAAGTTTTATTTGTTAACGAAAACTCTTCTCTGATGGTACTGAAAAGTTTTTGAGTTCATGTCAATACTACGTTTTATGTGTGCACCGTGAACGTCTCATTCTATAGTACTAAGCGGTACACCCTCATAAATATACCTTTGAAATCTCATTAATATATATATTCACACAACCATAATAATAACAACAAACGTTTTCTGAAATATATGATGGATTACAACGAATAATGAGCCATACACAGAAGTGCTACAATAATACACTTAAATTAGGTGAAATGCAGACTGTATATATAAAGATATAAGGAGTACAGATATACATATTGTATGATCAGACTGACGGGAAGTTTTCAAAAATGTATTAGCCAGATTGCAAGATACATGTGTTTCCAACATTATAACGAAATATGCAAAAATAAATTACAGTATTGTAGAATAGATAGGTAATATATCTTAAGAATTATTATCAATCATGCTAAGAGAAATAGGATAGATGTGCGTATATACTGTAGAGTAAGACTAAGATATTTCATAATACTAGAAAAATGAACTTGCAAACGAATTTGATACATAATTATGTAGACAGATAATAATGATATCCTCAATATGTGAAAGAGCAACCGAAAATGGAATTGATCGAGCGCAGCTTAATTCGACCAACCATTATGTATTTTTAAACTCGACAGAAGTTAGCAAAAGAGTGTTCAATAATTGCTAGTTTATTAAAAGTCACAAAATGCAACGGAGTCTTCACTGATATTCGATACGCTTTCTATTTGATTTAGAGTGTTGGAAATACGGTATATAGAAGCCTAAGTTATGTAAAATGTACATAGAAGATAAGAAAACAACACGGGAGGTTATTTTTAATTTCTTCAATGCTAAAGTTCAGCACTCAAATTGAATCGATGTGGGTGCTGTGGTTGAACCTTGGGTGCAATAGTAATAATAATAATAATGACAATCACGCCTAAAGTTTTCAGAGTTTTATCATACTTGTGTTACTCATATTTTATTTCCATATAACTCATGTACTATTTTGAATGAATTCCTCACCATGAAATAAGCAGGAGCTTTTTTAGTTGTTCATTTGTGCTGCCAGGAGGAATGAGAAGTTGCACGGCATGCAGTGCAACTTATATAATCGTTAGTATTGCGCCAATAAAAATGATCGCATACCACATAGCATAAAGTGCTAACTTTATCCTTCCCCCCCCACCAAATATTTCTAATATTTGACAGAAATTTATCTGGATTCTTCTCTCTGTCGTGAGAAAAATTTGATCGTATGAAACTACTTCATGTAGATTATTTTTATTGCTCTTATGAAGACTATTACTAATGTACCTTCCATGACTGCGAGAATTGACGTTGTTTCCCTGGAAACAGCTACTTCTCGTAAGCTGTGTTATTCATTGATTTCCGTGTATTGCTGTACCCTGTGAATAATTACTTCTATAAAACTATGCGATTCCCATGCTACACACTGACATCGTCTATTCGGAGGGCTAATTCCGCAAGGTTGTAATTTTCAAAATATTCACGAGAAATGATCTTGTACGTATTTCATGAGCTGTGTCACAATTAACTAGGTAATCTTTAAAATAGCAGAAGCGAACTTTAATGAATACGTTTTGATTAACTAAACAACAGATTTACTGTACAAAATATCTAGTGTATTGCATTGAATTAAGCATCTGTTGCATTGAAATAAACATCAATTCTTTTAAATTAAACGTCATCTGTAAGAAACTAAACCTTAGCGCGTTTTAAATTATTTATCATTTCCTTTAATTAAATACTAGTAGAATGCAAAGTTTTTTCTTTAAGAAGAGCAATCCTTTACCATTAAGTTTTAGTTTTCAATGGAATTTTAGTTCTTTCAAAGCAAACATTAGTTTTTGTTGATTTTTATTTATTGAATTGGTTGCAGTCTTAGCCATTATTTTATTTGTTTCAGTAATGTTATAGAGCTTATTCATTTTGATTTAGTTTTATTTATTTGATTATTTATTTTAATTGGTTGTAATCATAACTAGAGTTTTCATTTGTATCTATTTCTTTGTGCTAGTTTGTTGTTGATTATATTACGTTATTTATTATAGGAAAGCTCAAAGCCTGTGTTTTTCTCATCAATAAACGTTTTTTTCTTTTTGTTCGTAAATGATATCTTGAACCCTGTATCTAGAGTCATCCTATGTGCACCATGAATAATTCAAATCACTCGTGGGTCATACAGACGGCAGACAAAATTAAAGTTCTACTGGAAATACGCAACTCGCAGCACATCACAACCTGTATGACAAGAGACAGAGAGACGCCGAACTTAGGAGAGATATTATATTTATCTATTCATTATTGATTTATTTATTTCATGAGCAGAGCCAAACACTGCCGTCGATACAGCACCGCCTTAATTTTGCTTCATCGAGCTATAAATATAGTAACATGCAGTACATATATTATTCTTAGTTAATAATCATAGTTTTCTAATACATACTATGGTATTTAGCTATATAGATATAAGTTAGAATAAATAGATATATATTTAAGTATAAATTTTGGGTGATAATCATGAGCACTTTGAACTGAAAACGCATTTCTCCGCCAAGCTAAGCAACGTTAACGAAGAATTCAAGTTGGGTGTGAAGCTATACTTTTCTTTTTATCAGCACCCAAATCTGTTCATTCGATCGTGCCTTTGGACAGTAATAAGTAATAACAGCTTCCGTAATTTTTTTGAAGACCCGTTCATAAATTTTTGAGTTATGATGGATTTTTTTTGCTAACAAACAATAAATTAAAGACAGAGAACAAACAGACGAACGAAAATAAATCATATTATCACAAAAATCTGTTAATTTACTCTTCGTGATATACATAACAACTCATGTAAATTTCATAAAAACCCGTCCATAACTTTTTGAATTTTGGTTCTACGAAAAAAGAGGCAGCCAAACAAAAAAATAAATGGTCGAACGGATCTTCATCAACAGTTAATCATATTTGACTCATAACATGCCTAATACTGCCTGTAAATTTTTCTAAAGATTCGTCGACAACTTTTTGAGTTATCTTGGTGACAGATAAAAAGACTAAATACATAGAACAGACAAGCTAGATAAAAACATAACCTTCTTGACGGAAGTACTAAACAATATTTGGAATCTAAACACGAGTACGAGGGGACGCTGCATAACGAAGAGCTTCTAACATCTCAAGATACCGACCATCGCATCTAAATTCTATGCTCTTGATAATTGTAAGACAACTTCAACGATTGGTTTCGAGCTACTCAAGTTCTGCTGTGAGGATGCATCGCTTCTCCTTTTCGACAAGCATTGTATTTTCCTGCCGATCTTCAACGTTGCGAGATATTTATATTTGCAGTTGCACTTCCAAGTCGAATTTTGGACTAAATTTTGTTGTGTTTACGCCAGCTGTAGGATTCGTAACTGTAATGGAGTCTACCATGCAGATGTGCCACCTATTGAAACTCGTACAGGTTGTAAACTGTCGCTTTCGGCACTTCTGTGTGTCTGTACTTAGTGGAATAGCTGAAGTCAACAGGATGGATTTAGTTTGAAAAACGACAAAACATTTGTATTAGAGAAAAAGTCATTTATAGATTTCCTCAAACCGGTATCATATATACCATCTTTATGTGATAACCGNGAATTATTCACCATCTTCGATCCTCCCACCTGATGAGCTGAGGTTACAGCGAAACGCGTCGTGGGTAATAAAATTTCAACTATATTATTTGCTTCTGATCTAATTCTTTAATATATATTAATATATATCAGCACAAAATGCACAGACATTATGCCACTAAACATAAACATATGTACAGTATGTATACTCATGCATAAACATATCTGATTATTGGTCTTGTATTGATGCCTTTAAACATAAACATATGTACAGTATGTATACTCATGCATAAACATATCTGATTATTGGTCTTGTATTGATGCCTTTAAACATGTATGCAAACATAAACATAAACCTCACCTAACTTAAATTAGCCTGATCTCACTTAACCTGATCTTACCTATCCTAACCCTACCTAGCCCAACTTCACCTTACCTAACCTAAGCTCACCTAGCTAAATCTAACTTAACCTCACATTGCCTATTTCAGGGGCTCTTGCAAGCAACGTTCGCACAAGCAAATACTGGGTCATCTTTAGCTTAGCACATATAGTTTAATTTACTTAAATATGCTGTAGCCTCAAGAGAAATCGGGACTCTTTCCCTCCTGGGGCTTTTTTCCGGTACCCATAGATACGGTATCATGAACGACGTGCGATCTCCACATCCTCGCATCAAGTTTTTCTTTCGAATGTATAGTGTGGCCGCGCTGTTAGAGGCACCAACCTATCTACATATAGAGTATATAGACACATAAATTTAAATAGACCCATCTGTTGTTCATGAAAGGATATCTACATTACAGTTTCAGCATCAATCAAATTAAACGAGTATTTCAGCAGCGATCGAACCTATCGCCAGCGTACAGCTGCTGTACTTGGTTTTGAATGAATTGCGTGTTGGATCCCTGGGTACTTCGATCGATGGTTTTCAGCCTCAATTCATGCGCGCGTAACAGTCCATGTGGTGTGAGAAGTTATACTTAGATGATCACATCACATGGCACGTTGATAACACTGGTCTGCATAATTTTTTAGGTTTAGGGTTTGTCAAATGAGGCTATATATGGGTTTTGCATTTTGAATTCAGATGTGTAAGCAATTTTGCCCTATCAAGTCAGGTTTTCATTCTATTTCAATTTATAGACATAAATTATTGGAAATGACGTGCTTTCCGATGAATTTTAAATATACTAAATTCCACTTATTTCCTACATAAATTCATGAAAGGGAATCTAGAGAGCGTGCATAATTATTTTATATTTTATTCTAACAAAGTTATGAAATGTGCATTTAGTAACGGCCAAATGGCAACACCGTAGATAGTAGCAAGGGACAAGGAGTTACCAGCTATTGCAATCAACTTTTAGGCAACCACCAAAACTGAGACTATGAAAGTGTTATTAATTAGCTCCTGGAAAACTATCAAGCTCTGGGGGTAAGCATGTCCATTAAAATGCATTTCCTTGGTTCTCATTTAGACGATATTCCGGAAAACTGTGCCACAGCGGTTAGTGGTTTGAGCGAAAAGCTATGAGAACGCTTTCTCAAGGATATTCGAGCGATGGAGATGTGTTTCATCTCGAAGTTCACATTAATTTCCTGGTTGCGCAATGCACATTTACTATTATTTACGCGGTATTTGATAGATATAAGTATTAATATTTGGCTATCATTTGTTTTCTTTATATTTAAAATATACCATAAAAATTGGACCTGACTGAACAAAAACGAGTTACATTTTTAAACTCAGCATGCAAAATGCATACAAGATCTGCTGACAAACACGAAACCTCTTTTAAAAAGTTTTAAAATGCAGCGAGTGTAATAATTTTACGATCATATTATGCAAGCGTAGATGTGGGATGAGGAGTTGTGCATGGATCGCATCACATCACGACTGATAACAATAGTTTTTCAGGATGACTTCATCTACGCATAACTATGGTGCGAGAAGTTATTCATGGATTATCATGCGTCATAATTAACGACGTACGTATACGTTCGTTGATACTAAAGGTGTTCAAGGTTATTTGTGTACGTGTAACTATGGTGTAAGGAGCTCTGCATGCATCACATTAAAACCATATAGTCTGTAGATAATAACTGTGGTGTGAGGAGAAGTTCAAGATACACATTAAAACACACTATCCGTTGGTAATGATAGTTTTTCAGGATCATTTCAGCTACGCCTGGCTGCGGTGTGAGGAGCTATTGCCATAGATCACAACTTTTGCCATTCCGCCGTATTCCAACCAAATTACTCATGAAACTAACGTTTGTTGAAATTGTATCTCCTCGTTTTCTAATTGACGGAATTTTCTGTCTGTCACTTTACTACTTTCGATCGATGTGACACGAATACATTACGAAAGGCTCTTATCGTTGACAAATTTGTTTGCGAAAGAATTTCCGTCAAATATACTGTTATCCGCATAGGCTGTCGATGAAAAGTCACTCCCGTCAAAATTACATCCCTAGAATTTCAATGTGACAAATATGCAGTCCACCACCAGGCAGGGGGTTGTAGATGAGAAGATATCGAGCAAGGACGGGAGGGTTCAACGTAATCACTGGACTCTCTCCGTTGTATTTTGCTCCGCGCAAAATGCCGATCGTACGAAACGATGAGTAGTCACCACTTTCTAGTTCGGCGGTGTTTGTGGTGTTGCCAAGCTTCACAGTGACACCTTTGAATAAGTTATCGACAATAACGTTTCCCTGACTAAAAAGTCTAATTTTGTTTACTATCTTCATTGATACCATGTCAATCGTCCCATAACCTCCTTGCCGATCTAACCAACAGTGCCCGTTTTGAAATCCATAGAAGCCGTCCACCAGGTTTTGCACAATTCTCTCTGTTGCGACTTGTGGAGGAGGGTACTTGCTGTAGGCGATACTATTCACTGAGAAGTCTACCGGCCTGCTTGTGAAACAGTTGATGGCATCTGCAGTGTTTGTTTCTTGGTACAAAGGGGAAATCAGGAGTCGGGAATTGATACATTCCCCGTCGTTGTAGCAGTAGAGGTGACACCAAATGGTGTCTGCGCAGGAACGCAGGCACAAGAAGTCGTACCCAAGAGAGGCTCGGCTAACAATGCCATCTCTGTTACCACTCCAGAATCGACTGGCACTCACAAGTACTGGTTTCCAAACTTGTCTGATTAGGCCAGAATTTTCTGAATTTACTGCTTGGGAATCTACTTGGTTGCTTAGGAAGGAGAGGAATATCACCACTACGGATATTTCCCTAATTCCCTGCATATGTATCGCTTTTAGTTCCATTCGATATCTTTCACTGGGTCTACAGTCAGAAACAATTTGTGTAAGTAGATGTTCGAAAAGTACTTAGTTCGTAGAAGTAAGTTTGGATGTAAGGAAACACTGATATGTAGGCTAAGCTTTTTGCTGTACGTGCTGCAGCGGTGGTGGCAGTCTCTCTACTGCTACAGAGCTATGACTACATATTTACTAGGCTGAAGCGACTAGCTGTACTCGCGTGCATGTTACTGATGCTCTACAATGCAAGAGAACATATAATTAGTTGTCCAAAGTCTCTGTTATTTTCTGAAGTCTTATACATGTCAGTGGATGTGGCAGATGAACTTTCTACAGGAACGACATTTAGAAAATAAACTTAGCTCTAACAGTGTTCGCTCGCATGAATATCCACAGTCGTCTCTAGTGATGAACTTTTCTCATTAACAACAAAGTAAAAAGTTCTTTAGCTTTAATCCCAATCATTATCGTGAAACTGGAGAACTACTCTTAGCAGTCATCACTAGCTCATGGTGCTCCTAAAAACAATGCTACTATAAACAACTTTTATTCTCATTTAACAACGAACTGGACTTTATATAACATCGAGTTCAGAAAACTGTTTTAACAGTAAATTGTTGGCTTCGTACCTTAGAGTAGTGCGTTCATATAGTATGATACTTTCAATATTGATACTGTCGAAATCTATGATGGACTCTAATTTTACACTTCAGATTTATAAAAAGTATCGCATTAGCAACTAATATCTAAGATGACACTGCGATGGTAAGCAGAATCGGGATATATTGTCATTGCGTCATGGATGTCACCCTAAGTCTCGTTCGAACTCCTAGGCAATCAGATACGAGAGCTTCTTAGGGACCTTTACCCATATGCTGGCCTGAAGCTAATCGGTTCCACCAAGGGGGTTATGTTTTTGTCGCGTTGGTATGTCTTTTTGTGTGTCTGTTATTCTGTTTGCTGTTTGTCTGCCACCAAAATAACTCAAAAATTTATGTACGGATCCGTACGAAATTTACAGGGATTGTTAGGTATGTTAACAGTACCAGATGATTACCTTTTGATGAAAATCCGTCAATCTCTTTGTATATGTCTGCCTATTTTTTCTTAAGGCCATAACTTAAAAAGTTTTGGATGGATTTTCATAAAATTTACATTTACATCAGTTGTTAGGTATATTACAAAATGACCAAATTTTGGGGATGACTTGTCGGTTCGTTCGTTTGGCGCTTGTTTGATTTTATGCTTGTTAGCATAATAACTCAAAAAGTCAAAGATAGACCTTCATGAAATTTACATGAGCTGTTAGTAATGTTAAAATACATAAATGATCAAATATTGGCGATGATCGGTAGGTTAGTTTGTGTGTTTGACTCATGTTTGTCTTAATGTTTGTTAGCAGTATAACTCAAAAAGTTATGAATAGATCTTCAAGAAAATTGCAGAAATTATTAATACTATCAAAAGGCACGAAAGTTTAGATTTTGGTCTTGACACAAAGAAAATCATGGTTTCAGAACCACCTTGAATTATTCAGTACTGCTGCCTTGTTTTCCGGAGGTATTCGCTCTCAGAGTGTTCTCTAGCTTCCTCTGCTTAATACGAAGTTTTCTGGCATTCTTGCCCTTAAGCTCGGAGTCATCTTCCAAGGCTTGATTTGGTTGTGAGATATTCATCGTTGTTGGTGTATTGGGGATTATTACTAATATTCCCAAAATCCCGGTGTTGCAAACTCTCGAACCATTACGTTACCGTCCATTTTATCAATGGTATTTGAGAAATTAGTGCCTTTTAAATTGGGTTCTTTCGTTGAAGATGCTGGATTGCTTCCTATCGATCACTTGTCGTCCAGAAAAGGTTTCGATTACCGCGAGGCTTTGTTCCTTGGGTCACATCAATTACGGTCGGCGCTGGATGGCCGTTCTGAAGCACGCCTTTTTCAGCTGCCTTTCAGTGCGGTAGAGTCAACCGCATAAGTCTATTGTACAATTTGTAGTCTTTGGATTTGGGTGGGAGGATTTTCACATGCTATGCAAAAGATAGAAGAAAACAGTAAGTACTTCTTCGCTATGCATCAAATTACTCGGCTGTTGAAGAAACAACTACTGTAAGGGCTGCGGTAGTAGCTGGACATGTGAGGCATTTATGGCTGTAAATTCGAGAGGACAAGGTACGAATATCATTACAATGCGAGCGCTGGAGCATGCACTCGATATTCCCTTATTTTCGGCTCCCTACTGGCTGATGCCAAGTTCACACCGAGCTGCATGCAGCGCGTGGCCAAGCACGAAGGTAACTTCTCCTTGGGATTTTCCCTAGATGTCGTCAGCTGCACTGATCTTGGGATTTTGGAAAACGCCCGAAGAACAATGATGTATACGACATAAGTATAACAGTGATTATTTCTAATATATGAGCGATTGGGGCAAACAACAGTAGAAACCATTCGCAGTGACGGAGAGTAAAATGGCCCCACTGATGTCAGTTCGCTGCACGTAAATGAGAACTTAGCTTTCATTTGTAAATTGAAGATTAAATAGATAGCAGCTCCCATTCACTTTCTTATTTATTTGAAATTACTTTCTATTCTTACGGCCAGCAGTTTCGCGTTTGATACATGCGGGTAGCAAACTGGTATCACTCAGGCCATTCACCTATGCAGCCATGGCGTTACCGCCGGAGAAAATTTGAGTTTTTTAGGTTCTTTTTAAATGGTTGGAATTGCTTGTTGCTTGCCTTCCTGCAATAACGACTATATCGTTAAATTGGCAACCCTGCTGGCTAATCTGCGAGCAAAGGGAAAAACGTTTACAGATTGGGACCACCTATTAGCCCAGCTCGCATGTAGCGTTATGTGCGGCGTTTGACAGGGTTAACCACAGGGGTTTATTATACAAGTTGGAGTCCTTTGGTGTGGGTGGTAGGGTTTTGTCAGTCATTCGCGATTTTGTTTCTGAGTGAACGCAGAGAGTGTCTGTTGACGGCGTTTTGAGTGCCTCAGTCGGGGTGGAGTTTGGCGTCCCTCAGGGCAGTGTACTTGGCCCGCTGTTGTTCGTTCTCTATACTAGTGACATGTTCTCTTCGCTTGAAAACACGTCGATCAACTATGCCGACGATTCCACTTTGATGGCAGTGATACCTGCTCCTCGCCTACGTGATGCTGTTGCTCAGTCCATAAATATGGATTTATCACGCACTAGTGCATGGTGCTCGACCTGGAGTATGAAGCTGAATGCTAGTAAGACCAAGTCGATGACTGTCACTCGGTCTCGGACGCTTGTACCGCTGCATCCCCCGCTAAGGATTGGTGACACTTTACTTCAGGAGTCTAGTTCCATGGTGATTCTTGGTGTTGTCTTTGATGAGAAGCTTACTTTTGAGCGGCATATTAGGAGGTTGGTGTCACGTGCTTCCACTAAGATTGGGCTCCTGCGTAAGGTAAATTCCATTTTTGGTGATAGTCAGGTTGCCCGCAGAAGTTTTTATGCGTTTTTGCTGCCTGTGTTGGAGTATTGCTCACCGGTCTGGGCTTCAGCTGCTGACACTCAATTGCCTCTGTTGGACCGACTTGTTAGTTCAGCCAGTAGGCTCTGCGCCGATAATGAACTAGTGAACCTGTCCCACAGGAGAAGAGTAGCCGAGCTATGTATGTTTTATAAGGTGTACAATAATGAGAGGCATTGGTTGTATTCTTCTCTCCCTGCCCTCAAAGTTTTTGGGAGAGAGCTTCGTGCTGAGTGCACTCTTTCACTTTGGAGGCTGTCAAATATCGAACTAATCAGTTCTGTCGGTGCTTCGTGCCCTGGTCGGCTAAGGTTTGGAATTTGTTGCCGGCATCGGCTTTTGGTAGTATTGGCCTGTAGGCGTTTAAGTCAGCTGTTAATGGTTTTTTGCTGGATTTCTTTTAGCAGCGTTTTGGGCTTCCCGGTGGTGCATGATGCTTCATTTGAGTTGTATTACCTGTCCGTGGGAGGGCAAGCGTGAAGTTTTAATAATATTATTAATAATAATAATGCACTCAACATGCAGCGCTTGGCAAAGCGCAAGCTAGGCCTCTATTCGGGATTTTCCCAGCATCTTAGCATTTTGTTTGGAATAAAAAATGTTCCCAATTTTAGGTAACTCTTACAAAAGGCCTATATTTTTTTACTTTCAATGATCTGAATTACATTTGCAACCCATACGTAAGCCAAACTTTTGATGAATATTTCAGAAAGTTACCAATAAAACCAACCACGGTCACTGTGTGTACTATTGTACGCATAGTGATCGTGATTGATTTCATTGAAGGTTTTCTGACATATTCATCAAATGTTTGGCTTACCTATTGTGTAGGTAGCAGATAACATATATGACATAGAAACTGGAAGATATATTAGCCGTTTTTAAGAGTAATCTCAAATTCACAGTGCAATACTAAGATGTTGTGAAAATCCAAATAAGGGTCTAACTTCCGCTTGGCCAAGAGCTGCATAACGCTCAATGCGAACTAGGCTAATAGGTTGGGTGTACCAATCTGTGAATGCTTTTGCAGTTGCTAGCAGATTATCCAGCAACAAGCGTAGGTTAATAAAAAGTGCTTCATAAAAAATAATTTATTTACCACCACTCAGAACAATAAAAATTTTCTTAACGTAAAGCCTTGGTTGAAAAGCCCCAAAACTATAGGTATGCACATATGCTTCACATTATTCACCACAACAAAGCTCCCAAGAAAAGTGTAGTGAGCTGCAGAAAATCAAGGGCCGCAGATAGTGGAACATAGATAAGATGCTGAGGGTGACGGCAACAGTTAAAAAATGAGATTTTTCCAAGTGAATGGGCTGCTGAGTACACAGTAATGTTGGCCAGGCTCAATATGATTCCACCCACCTGATGACAAAGCGAAAAAAAAAAAATTCGAAAGAATTACCTAAAATACCTCCATACATTTGCATAAAACCCAGGACAACATGTTAAAAACTTACAATCTTTCACCCTTTCCACATTTGCACTTCGTATATAAATATATCTCGATTCTCAAGGGAATACAGAAAAAGGCGCCCAAAGAGAAGAAACCGTGTATTATTTAAAATAATTATCATTGTTGATATCATAAGTTTTATTATTTTCGATCACCGTCACGCCAGCCTCAGTTCAACCCGACGTTGGATAAACTGAAGCACCAAGTACCCCAGCACTAGCAGTACATATGTACTAACCACAACTCCAACAAAGAGCAGAAGCCGTTACGAACTTGTCCTATCACCACTACGCAGAGCGATCTAGCGAGGACACTCACAGCCTCACAGGCATGAACACTGGGAACAGGCAGTGAAGCACCACGGCCCGGCTGCACTTGTGCCAAAAGCTGGTCGCAGCACCCCGTGCTGGCGAGGCGGCAGGTGTGCGCCAGAGCGAGTGCGTTCGTGCATACGTATAGCTTGTAGACGCCCACGCCCTTTCTGAAGTTGCCACATACCACTATTCTACAGACCATTCA
>LQNS02278070.1:36373925-36388743 GCA_001587735.2 Parhyale hawaiensis
TGTGGTAACCTGCCGAAATTTTTGCAGAATTTAACGATTTGAATTTCGACCATCTTAAAGCCTCCCACCTGATGAGCTGAGGACAGCGAAACGTACGTCGTGGGTAACCAAATTTCTTCATTGTACTTCTCATCGCATTCTTCAATATCTAATATAATGCCATCTCAAGACAATGATTGTTTGTATTATTGACTTCCTGAGTGGTAGTTTCGGTATAGTGAAGCCACTCTAGCGCAAAAATTGCTCAGTCACGCAAAAAAGCTTTTCCCTTCGGCGGTCTCGTTGCCGCGACTACTACTCATGGTGCTTGAATGCCAAGCTAAAACCGTGCGTCATTGCAAATTTAAACTAACACAGAAGTAGGAGATATTCATAAAGCATTCACCATTGCTGCGTGTTATAACGTACAAACTGCAAAAAACGACTAGTTCCCTATATATTTTCAGTCCGAGCCGAAGTCTGGGGCGCCGCAGCGCAATCGAATACTAAGTTGCGTTGCAATGCAACTTTAGCGTACGTGTGCCCACGGCCTGAGTTTTTTGCCTGTGCATGTTCAAAATACATTAAATACTGGTAATTCTCTCATCCATTGACTTCAAAATAAAGAAAAATTTCAAAAAATCTATTCCCCACCGTCTTTTGTGTAGATACAATTGGAATCCAAATTTTGAAAATAGTCATGGCGTCTCTGGTTTCCTTACAAAATCATTGACCGTTCTTGTGCTTTTCAGTGATCACGATGATCATAATCACGCCTTGTGTACGCGCTATTCTCATTGGCTCGTGCACAATAAATAGGTTGGTACACGATAGCTCCCGAAACAATGAAAGGTCTCCGAACAATTTAAACGTAGGCTAATTGCAGGAACAACTTAAGCGCTAATAATATTTTTAAGCACTAACAAAAATTTTTAGGCACTAGCACAAATTTGGATGGTGCTTACAAGCATTTTAAGCGCTACAAAATCTTAACATTTTTTAAGCAGCTTAAGCAAAATAAGCATTGAACATTTTATTTCAAGCAATGTCCTGGCTTTAGTTATAACTAAAAATTTCTATGCGCAGAACTTAAACTGTGTATAATATTGATAATTGGTTTAAAAGAAAAACCATTTAGCTAATATTAAAAAAATATGAAACGTACCAGAAACACTCTCGAAGAAAATTACCTCAAATTTTGTAGAATATATTTCTAAATTTACGTAATGCATGCACTTGGTAAGTCCTTAAAATGTACATGAAATACTACTTGAAATAAATGCTCAAAGCAGATTTTTATATTACTTTATTTTGCCATTAACTCACCGTTTTTTATGAATTTAAGGGATGACTATAAAACAGTTTTTGATCTTGTTATACGGTTAACCATATAGCGTGAGTACAAAAAGATGCGTCATGTGGTAGGCACTTTGCTGCACCGAACATTCTAATACATTTAATACATCTCCGAGACATGTGATGGGTTCTCATTTATTTTGTGTATTATGGTCCTTTAGAACCACCTGCATCATATTTGATATTTGTTACTGGAGCATTTAAAAGTATATTTATACTATGGCATCAATGTAAGTCACTATCGTCAGCTTTCTCTGTAAGTATCTCGAAGGTCATATTTCTATATCAGAATAAATATAATTTTGTAATCATAATTTCTAATATGAATGTGTATCATGCATAGCGCATATTGCGGTGGAAGTATTAACATGGGCAAGTCTCTCGTGATATTCTAGCTCCTGCTAAAATTGATTAAACCCTTAAATGCTTATACAGACTAACCACACCGGTGAAACTTTCGAGGCCTGCCAAGCCCTTTCACATGGACCAGTGAAACCTTCACATCGTACCGTGGAAATGTTGCAACTATTTCTCAACAACACTGAGACTCGATGTATGATATCTTACGATCAGCCTCTTTGCTGATAATGAATTCTATATAAGCTTATTATTATTATTATTATATTGGTATTGCCCCGCTCTTTCTGAAACTAAGACAATCAATAGCGATCTAAGATAATTTACTCGGCTTACAGCCGGAACGACAAGGTTGTGCTCAGGTGGCAAGAGATGAAGGACGAAAAGAGAAGACAACAGAAGAAGGAAGCGCCCATGCGGACGGTCCCTTCTGTGGCCCTCCACGAGCAAAAGTAAGAGCCCCGCATAAAAAGTCGGTCACCGCGATCAGCGGCCCACCTCGCGGGACAGAAAGGAAATCTAGAAAACCTACCTAACTCTACAAAGCTAACCTTCTCAGCAGGAACTGCGGCCAGCTGCTACATACCCTGCGGAGGAGGCACTCGGGACCCTTGGGTGCGTGATGCCCAAACATATATATTGTGGCAGGGAAAGGGCCCGCCAGAATATGCTCTTGATGGCATTCTATATAAGCTGCCCTGTCTAACTGGACTCGTGGAAATTCCATAGTGGCTAATCACGATACAGGTTTAAACACATTTATGTATACATAGAAATTTAGGCACATAAATCTTTGCCATAACTATATATAGGGAGCGCACTCTGAGAGCGCATACCTCCGCAAGCAAGGCAACGGTTACGAAAACTTCAAATTTGTGTTGGGTCCATGATTTTCTTTGCTTCAGTACCAAAATATAATCATATGTGCCCTTCAACAAAGTTAACAGCTTCAGTAATTTTTTGAAGCTCAGTTTATAATTTTTCGATTAATGCTGCTAACAATCATTATAAAAAACCTGAGTCTAACATACAAATGGACCTACCGATCTGCACCAAAGATTAATCATTTCTGTCATAATAACAACTCCTAAAAATTTCATAAAGATTCATTCATAATTTTTGAGTTATTATGCTAATAAGCTTAAATTTAAAAACAGATCATTAGAAAAATTTAGTCATGTACTCTTCGTGATATACCTAAGAACTCATATAAATTTCAGGAAAATCTTTCCTCAACTTTTGAGTTATGGCATTGAGAAAAATGAGGCCGACAAACAAACAAAGGAATGGATGGATCTTCACCAAAAGTTAACCATTTGTTTCCCCTAACATACCTTATATCCCCGTAAATTTCGTCAAAATGCGTCCACATCTTTTGAGTTATCTTGGTGACAGACAGACAAAGAGAATAACAGACAAAGAGACGGACAGAAAAGCCCGACGAAAACGTAACCTCCTTGGCGGAGGTAATAATTTTTTAATTACTTCAGCGGTTTTCCAGGTACCCATATTAATTCTTCCATTCGTATACATCAAATTTCTCACGTCGTTTTCAGGAGTCAATGGAAATGTGTTTATTTATTTATATTTTTTAAGACTAAGTTAATACACTGTATGGTAAAAGAACAAGTTATAGCTTCAAATTTGCATTGCAATTTTCAAGTCAGTTTGCAATATTTGTGTCGCTATTTCAAGTTAGTTTTTAATTTTTACGTTTTTATATTAATTTACAATTTTTTGATGTTCTTAAGATTTAGTTTAAAATTTAATTTAAAAAAATAAAACATGTTCATTACTGGAATAAAAAGGAATGCTTGCATCGAGCAGATTGAGAATATGTAGCAGGCGAAGAGGTAACCTTTCATGTTACAGATTGCTGTGTTATCTTTTTATCTGAATGTATCTACAAATTTATGCGAGTCAGCTGATAAGAAATGGCCGTCTAATCAGAGTCACTGGGACTTCCTGTGGCAGTGGGACGCGATTCCTACATAATAAAGTGATTTATGATGATAATCATAATTAGCAGTAATGATAATATCAGTAATAACTAAAGCTGTACTACGAGAATGCAGACCTCCGCCGACTTATACAATGTTAAAAAAATGATGAACCAACAAGGGGACTGCCTCATATAACCAAAGTTTAATCATCCGCTCATCTTAACATTCCCTACAGTTACGGCAAATTTTATAAAGATCGTTTCATAATTTTTTGAGTTATGTTGCTAATAGGAAAACAGATAATACCTGGCAGAAATATAGCCTCCAAGCATGTCGGATATAAGAAATGATATTTATCTTTCCCAATGCGAATAAGGAAGAGTGCAAGCTTATACGTGACCAAAATAAATCTAAGTATGACGTTTAAGTCAATCGCTGGAATGAGCGGCTAAGCGTGTCTCCGTGGATGTGAGGTTATGTGTGGCTTTGTTTTGGTCCCGTGAGATCTTGCTGTTCTCTGTTCTGCTCCTTATTGTTACCGTGTTATTCATAAGTATTGCCTTATTACTATTAAAAAATTTATTTACTCTATTTATTAAGCTACTCTCATTATAATATTATTCGCATTGGATCTCGTCTAAAAGAAACTTTGCTCTCTCATGAAACTATTCGGTAGAATATTTGTCCTATTTACGGTATTCACTATAACTCAGGTAAGCACTTGAGGCGTGTTCGATTATCCTACTGCATTCGAGATAATCTCATCAAATATTTCAACGTGTCATGGCATCCATTGCTAAGCTATCGATTCGCCGTTTCAATAACAGAGGTTTTTATGTGCCCCAAAAGTTGATTTAGACCCGCAGTAGCGGCAGACTAAATCGTCTGACTTTGACTCGCAAGGTCGCAGGTTCGTGCCCCGTTCACAGGCGGGCATCTTCACGGTGGAGCTTGATGTGATTGGTCAGCATCCGGTCTGCATACTGCTGTGGGTTTACTGACCTTAAGGGTCACAGATTGTCACATGGAGTCTTCCGTAACTGGCGCCATTGCTCTAGACAATCTTTGGTCGACTGCAGTAGTATACTCCTCTGGGGCCTGTTGGTCTATATCTGCAACACAAACCAGTGCATGCGGGTATCCTAGTTGGGGTACGGTCAAGTTGACGTTACCTTTACCTTTCAGTTTCTGGGATGGCCAAAAATATTTTTATGATTTTCAATGAGTGTTAGATTTTAGTTATAAAATGATAAGGTCTGAAATAACCTGTAACTCCATTTTACTGCACGCAAATGAGTTTTCGGCCGTCTCGACTATAACCGGTGTCGGCGGTGTGCAGTTAAAACCTGACACTCGATCCCGAGTGGTCACACGTTGTTGGAACCCTACCGGTGTCATCTGAAGACTAGGACGCGTTTCCGAAATTTCAGCGACACTTTGTGACTTTTAATCGAACTTAATTCCGGCAGTAGTGTTTTTTACTGAGTCAAATTATCAAAAACAAAGCGAGGCTGGTGACAAGCTCCTTGAGCTAAGGGAGTAGAGGTTGTTTGCATTTTCTTGATTTAGATAAACAATATTCAACATTTTTCCAACACGCCCCATGCAGAATTATTTTCTTCTACACTGCGATCGCTTTTATTAAGCAAGTCAGTGTTCCTGCCATTAACTAACTAAACATAGAGGAGAATATAGGTATGTTACACATAGAGTATGTTTAGGAAAGTGGTTGCCTCTGGCCAAATGGAATATATATATATATTCATTATTTGGAGTTTCATAAACCACGATTTAGCAAAATCTATCAAACAGTTTTGTGGATGTCGTTCGGCCTTAACATGCAAATTATTTTCTTGAGTAAAGATAGGCAAAAAGTTTGTCTTAACTGATGCCGATTGTACATACTAGATTTGCTTCCTCATTGGCTTATCTACGCTATAAATACCTAAAAATAAGAGTCATGACCAATAAACAATCAAGTATTTTGTGTATTGCGGCAAGACAGGGGCAATAACGTAATCATTTAAGGAAGCTAACTACACGGGCTATTCACAAACTAATGATTCAGCTGGCAAAGATACCCCATGGAACCAGAAAGACTAGTTTCAATGATAGTGCTTTTCATAAAAGGGTAAAACAACGCGGTGTCAAACCCTGAGCACTCCTGACAAATTTCTGGAAACCCTATGACGACCTCCAAAAAAAAAAAAAAAAAAAACATCGCAAAACGAAAAGGGTGAAATAGGTGCACATATATCTGAAGACGGACTTCAGTAATGTTGCATTCACTGATGAGTGTCGGAACACCCTTGGTGGGCCAGATGGTTAGTCATGCAGATGGATACTAAGGGCATCAATCCATTTTCTTTTTTTTTTTTAATTCGTCGTCAGCAAGGCTTAACTCAGCAGCCTGCTGTGAGCTCCCTGCTACCTGTCACGTGATTTGGTTGCTAGAGCAGCCGCTGTCAAAAATAATGCCATGGTGTTTCAACGAGACAACTAATGTGTCCTCATTCAATAATAATAATGATCGTTTATTATCTCGCATATAGTGGATACATCGGACGAGGTTTTCTTTTGCCTCAATGCCAGAATTTTATAGATCTGGTAGTTTGAAGACCAGGAGAAGCACTGCAGTCAGTGGTGAGAGTCGAGTTGAGAATCCCTCGCCGTACTTCCCCTCTCCTCCCGGCGCCGGAGTGCTTCATACAAGTGTAAATCTCAGTACGCCTCTACTTGAGTGGCCCTGGGATGCTGGTTTTAACAGTGAGAGAGAGGGAATGGTATATATATGTCTTCTAGATAGCCTAGATTTCACTATTGAAAACCTGGGGTCATCATCAAAATGAGATCTCATCTAGCAACGGAAGCCAATGTACAGGCCTGGCAGACCTTCGTACTAGGACTAATGAGGTCGTTTCAGCATCAATGATGTACAATCAAATATCAACTCTTACCTGTTTAGCTGACCAACGCTTCAATTAATCACGAAGATCTTTGGAAGCAAAATAGGTCATGTTTCTGCATAATATGATGAAACTGCATACTTTTGCAATAAATACTGTACTTCCAAAGTGTAACTGCGTGTTCACTATGAAGCGGCCGTGGCTTCTTCATGCTCATAAACAAGTAATGGATTGCCATTTCTTTTATTTAATAAGGCTTCAAATAATGACATTGACATTTACGTACGTAATTAAGGTAAACGTTAATGACAGCCGATATGGAAAACTTAATAATAAAATAAAAATTTATTTCTTTTGATAGTCGAACATTTTTGACCATCATATTTAAACCCCAATTCCAGGAAGCTGCGTGCAACACGTTCACAAATTCTTACTATATTGAAACTTATTACGTATTGTATCAAAGGTCATGTATATGGGCTTGTACAACTATATTTTTCTTTTTATGATTATTTTCCTTTAATAATGCAGCGAGGACACTCCAGTGTCTAATGTTTAACGCCTCTATATTTGTTGTTCACTTGTGAAAAGGTAAACTGAAGCAATTTTGCAAATCGCTCGCCCGGCCACTAAATGACCTTGACCGTGAGAGCAGCCTGCTCGAAACCTACTGCAATCTGTAAATAGCTTCCCTCCACCTACACCTCACGCATGCGATTTAGCGTAATCAATTTTATTCGAATTTCGTGCATCTAAAATGTTTGCCTCTAGTTCATATTAACATCTCAATAAAAGACCTACATATTCGTAGATAACATAGGAACGTCACTTCTGCCTCAGTGTTACCTTCAGTGTTTTCGGCATACACAAAAGCTCGTAAAAAACCGTTGTTGTTCGTTATAGACTGTTATCGTATGACGATGTAGTACCTTACTGTACGTATCATATTTCGCTCAGAAGAGAGAATGAGTATCCTTGTGAGACACTATTCGTACATAGAGGTCAATAACTAACTGAGCAAATAACTTCATTATACATTTCAGTTGTTAACGACCAAGTCTAAATTGACGTTTTTCTGACCGCTCCATAACAGATAATAAAGTATTCGTGTCACGTTCAATGAAAAAGGTTTGCAATGTCGGCATCAGAAACAACAATAATCAAAAGACGTCAGTGGGCCATTACATTTTAACTTTACTCAAAATACTCTAGTTTAATTTTCAATTGGAACATCTGATATTTTTCCGATAGCATGCGCCCTAGTAATGAAATTATTTTGTATAGAATAAATTTAGAAGTTTGTAGGGGAGGACAGCCAAGGGCGTTTAGAGGAGAAAATCTCGTGTTATATTTGAGCTTGCGCAGTCGCACGGCTCAGTCTGAGGCAGCGCTCGTGAGGGTGTGTGTGTGCGACTCGTGCTCCTGCTCCATCAGCCTTCATCGTATTATTTAACAAGTAAGCGTGCCTCATGTTAATGGTTCTATAGCCTATGAATGATATGTTATTGTTTGCTTTCATTGGTTTTAATATTTTATAGTTCTAGTGTCGTTTTCTTTAGTTGTCGGAAAGGGAGATATCGATCGTGAATTTTCGCTATCGTTCCCTCGGATGACCGTACATTTTGCAGCCATTATCTACCTGGCGCAACATGTCTTTGTCATGACTGTGTGATCTCTGATAACTGATTAGATAATTTCCTTATCTTAGATTTATATTAAACAGCGCCCAACAAATTCTTTATATATCTCTGTCGGTCAACAGTATCTGGAAAAAGTAAATAAGTTCTAATTGGTGTGTTCCTCGTAGGCTGTAATTTATGAAACCAGGCAGTTTTACTCTTTTCTTTTTATCTTCACAGCTGGGTTCTCTTAATTGTATTAAATTCTTAGTATACCACACCAGGTCGTTTGATCTTAGCCACTTGGAATCGTAGCTTACGGTATCTAACTAATACTGCTGTCACGTTGATGATCAGTTTAATTTAATCGATAACTTTGCACCTTGTGATATTTTTCGATCATCTTGGTATTTTCTGACTTGCACGGCCTAGGCCTATATAAATCTAGATAGCTAGCCTATATGAGGCTATATCATAGCCTCTAATTTGTGTCGTCCATCTTTTATATATCGGTTTTGCAAGTAGGCTAAAATAATTTTGTCTTTCTATACAGTTTTCCATTTATTATATGTTGAGCAGTGCATTTTATACTTATTTTCAATCAATAATTATTAATTCGTGATGTTCCATCGTACGACAACCAGTGCAGCAAACGCCGGCGTGCGGCATATCGTACTATCGTACGTCATCAGCTGATCACGTGACCTTAACGTGACCTGTCGCCGGCAGCGGCACTACAGCTTGAAGCGGGCACGTAGTGGCAGCGCCCTCTGTGGCTTTGTTGCAACCTAAGGTTCTTGTGCAATTGTTATTGCTCAAGGATTGCTGTCCTATCTCACTTTGTCAAGTTAATTCTCAGATATCGCTTTCTACAACCGTCACAAACCATTTTTGGGATTTATATATTATTCCGTTAGGTTAGGTGTGTTCACAGACGCTATTTGAAGGAGGTACCTTTTGTCTCGGAATAGGCTAGCTGTTTTGTGATGTTATCCGAATATTTTGTCCCGCCACTGAACGCAGCTACGTGTCCCCAAAGCTTTGTTAACGGGAACCGGTTGCCGTTGGGCAATTGGCAAGTGTCAATACATACTCAATGTTTACCCCTCTGAAGTAGCCTACATTTTGATAAGTCACCGTCACTTAACCAAAAATTAAGTTACCACTATTGGCAAAAGAAGTTCAGCTGGTCGGTATACTCTGCTCTACATTACACATTCTGCTTTCTGCCTTCATCTGAATGTTGTGTAAACAGATCGCATACAAAGCAAACCGTACATACCGTAGGTTTGACTAGAAATATACTCTGCGTTCTAATTTCACGAAATTATATCTAGGAGAAAAATGGCTGCTAAACTTGCGTTTATTTTTGCAAAAAAGTTGACTTTTGGGTGATATGGGCATTGTCTACCGTGTAAATCTAAACGCCAATCTCTACCCTATTCTTTTCACTTGTTAGTATAAGTCTGAATACCTCAGGGTGCTGTGCTCTTTTATACAGTATGTTGGGTCCCGTGTCCAGATGAAGAAATATTTTATAGCTCTTCAGATTTACAATTAATTAGAACTCTGAGTTCTGCACTTTATCACTGTTTAAGCGACTCAGCAACTCTTTTGGGCGACTGGCAGGAAGAACGTCTTCTACCTACTGCCGTCCTTCGAAAAAAGTCACTTGTCCAAATTTTGAAGTGTTGGAGATATTGGTACCAAAATTCTCAGCTTGTTTAGCTCTACACGATGATGTAGATGATATGGTACAGTTCTTGATTGTTTCTCACTGTGCAGTGCGCAATCGCCACTCGGAAGTAAGTTTAGGTTGTTTGAAGAAATAGCACATATCCAGCACCTGCGCCCTTTTTCCCAATTAGATCTGCGTACTTCATTACAAGGGCGCTTGTCCGGAAAATTTGTAATGTTTTTTGAGAACAGATGGATGAAAACAACGCAAAGATAACTCAAGATGTCTCCATTTGACTATGTATGGACATGTGCCCTTTTTCCGCAGGACGGTAGTATAGACCAACGTTTGAACCGCCCCTCCCTTCCTTACATTTTTGCTCTGGATCTGTTACCAACAACTTGAAACTCGCACATCTGTTAATCAGTAGCGGAGAGAAAGATACAAATAGAATATCTACCGCATTTGAGAATTAGGGCCACTTCACAAAGGCTGAACCCCTTTATTAGTGAAAATGAAACTGAATTACCTAAGGGAAGTTTTCGTACCGAATTCAGTTTACTTTAAGTGGCTGGCAGGCATCATAACTTGAGAAAACTTCAAGTTAAAGAAACATGAACGACTTACCGATGTGCGAAGATAATTTTATCAATTCGCAACTGACATTTAAAGTTGCGAGGTGTAAATAGGCCTACGTACGGGTGTTTAGTAAACACCATGCAAACATGGATTCTGTAAAAATGTACTCGTTGCAAACTCAGTGTTGAACTTCGCCACTGTGCCTGCTTCGGATCAATTGGCGGTAATTCAAAATCGCATTGCCTTTCATTGAAACGTTACATCAAGGAGAAAACACAAAAGTTCGTGTGCTTGGACCGCGATTCAAACTATAGCAATTAGTATATACGTCTGAAAAGTGCTATCGAGAAAAATTAGCTTACCGTACTCTTGATACGGGTGGAAATTGAAGGAAGAGCCCCTGTAGAGAGGCAGCTCGGCCTAAATAAGGTTAACCCTTGAAAAACCAAATAAAAAGTTTCTCGTAAGAACAACATTGTTTGAAACGTTTGTGAAGTACTCTTGTGCTTATATGTCGTCGAGCTTGCGATATGAAAGTATGGCCCCACATAACAAGTATAGGTTTACTTTATTAGCTACGGCCTAGGAAGTACTGCTACAAATTGTGTTGTTGCCGGGCTGCTCCAGCAGCTCCACACGTGACATCGCACGACTGGCACCTGGCCAACGTCCGCGAGGTATTCGTGGGTCGTCGCCAAGCGCTACCGCCGCCGCCGCTCCTGCGGAACAGACCGCCGGGTGCAGGTTGTTTCTCTGCCCGGTTGGCCTCCGTAAGCAGATTCACTATCTTTCTGGACATATTGCAGGTCCGGTCGCGTTGAGCCAGTGTGGGAATGCCCTCGTTCATTGGTTCCTCGTTTGGCTAGACATACCGTATTGGTACTCTTCTGGGGACATAGGGTTAAGTACTGAAGTTAGCTTACCTCGGCCGTCTTAGATGACGAGGAGCAGCCCCTATTAGGATCCTGTAGGTTGCCTTAGCTAGGCATTGGGGACATCTTTCATTCGTGCCCACTTTGCCGCTTTCCATATTCACACTCCCACTGATGATGCACCAGTCTGTTGTTCCTCATCTTTCCCGACTTGCTGTTGCCTTGCACGATGACTCGTGCATGGCTCCACGTTTTCCTTGACATTCTTTGTTCCCTCCTCGTTCCTCTCTTGGGATCACAGTGTACTTTCTTTGGGAGGCTCCAACTACGAGTGTAATAGCTCGAGAAGCACACAGAGAGCGCCTACCTCCGCCAAGCGATGCGGTGTTAACGTAAAATTCAAATTGGTCCTAATTCCTTGATTTTGTTGTTCTTCATCAAAATGTTTTTTATTCTTCCTAGTGTAACTGTAAAAATCTTGAAACAAAAAGATAAACACAAGGATGATGAATAAGTTATCCCTATAATTTGGTCATTTATGTCTCTGTAACATTATGTGTAAATGCCATTTTTATCCCTCATAACTTCGACCATAGGCCACACCATACATGTATGGTGTGGCCTAGCCTATGCTGCGACTCGTATTGCTGACAGTAAACCAAACGCACAGTCAAACGGTGTAACAAATCATCACTTGAATTTGGACCTCGCAACATTCCTAACATTTCCTGCAAATATAATGAAAATCCATTAATAACTGAGTTGTATTGCCCCAAAAAGAGGTAAACGGGCCACTGGAACTGCACCCAAAGTTAATCATCTGGTCCTCTTGACGTGCTTTACAATAACTGTTAATCTGTGTGACAAACACAAACTGTTACTAAAACGTAACCACATATGCGCTGGTAATGATAATAATAATCTCTTGACATACATTCCCCTTTCTTTGCGCGAGCCGGTATAGCCTTTGTTGGGCTGTGCGTCGTGCAAGAAAATTCGTACAATTAAAATATATTGCATATCTGGTAGGTTTCCTGATTAAACCATCATTGCGATAAACAAAATAGGTACGCTATTTAACGTAGTTATTGGGACACAACTCCTTCGCTAACTCGAGATGGTTCTTTTCCTCGACAAACCACATTTCCTCTCGTTGTCATGTAGGTATTACTTTCAGTTATTCAGACTCGCTATTCCCTAGCGCGCATACGGAGGTCCCCTGCAGTAGTCTACTGCACCTGGATATCCACTGCGTGTCCATTGCCTTTATTTCTCGACTCATACACACTACCCATACGCACGAGCAGTGATTAATAATATAAATATAAAAAATCTTGTTCAATGAGTCTTCGAACTGGAATATTATTCCTTGGACGTCGTGCGGAAAATAAACGTAATTACCTGTAGCTATTCTATTGCAGTCGCAGCAAGGTAGCGTATACCTACGTAGTTCGAGTACTGGACTCGGTGTTGGAAATTAACATATTACTTACTCTTTAATAGAATTAGCAAGATGACTGCCTTCTTCGAGTAGGTAGGTACAGTACTGCACTTGGTCGGGAAACTTGAACGACTTCTTCTATTGCAGACGCAGCAAAATGACCACCTACTTCGAGTACCCCAGCGCCGAGCTGCAGACGGAGCTCCGCCGCATTGCTAACTTCATCACATCCCCCGGCAAGGGCATCTTGGCTGCCGACGAGTCCGTCGGTACCGTTGGCAAGCGCTTCGCCGACATTGATGTCGAGAACAGCGAAGAGAACAGGAGGAAATACCGACAGCTGCTTTTCACTACCGACGACGTAAGTGCCTAACATAACCATTGAATTGGTGTTTGTCATGCCTGCCTTATATTTCTGCACTATTTGGAGCGACATGTGGTGCGCCCTTAGAAAAGTGGTCTACTGCCCCTGAACGTCCCAAGTAGTCCTCGGTCGGCCTTACTGAACGTAAATATTCTTAGAAGTAACACAAACGGCTTTGTTGAAAACATGAATTTTCTCTTTCAGTAAGTAATTGAGATTGAATTTGATTTTCGTAAGAAGTGTATTTGCCGTTCGACCTAGGCGTTTCCGTCGAGGTTTAGAAGAAAAGAGTGAACGATCTGAGTCAAGTTCTTGAGCTAAGTACGACCAATCATGGGTAAGTGAATCACTCTTTATGCACCTTTCTAAATTGCAATGAAAATTGTTAGTCCTGTAGTAACGCTTTCACTCCATCGCATGCTGTGTTATCGTACTTTATAGAGCTACGTGTATGTTCTTCACTTCCCCCGAGAATGGCGAGATTAATGAATGACCCTAGATAGATACATACCGTAGGTACGTATGCCTTCATGGTTAATTAACTTTGCAGGGAAAAGTTGGGCGCAACAGTCCTGGTTTGAAGCGTTGGGTCTTCAGTCCTGTGCCTACTGCAGCAGCAGATTAGTTTCTTTTTTTCGCTTCGACCCATGTATCGGAACCAGGGCTGCTAAATCGGCAGCCGGCTAGAACCAGCAGTTGTGAAGTCGGAGTCGATGAATATTGGCCTAGTTTGTTCAGAATAAATCGGTCAGTAGGAGTCGGTTGTGTTTTAGGTCCAAGGAGTCTGTCAGAGTTGGAAGCTGGAAAAACACAGGAATCGGTGACGTTCTTTGTCCATCCGACTCTGCAACCCTGCTAGCAAATTGATCAGTTGCCAGAAATAGGCTGTGATTACGTATGTCTGCGTGCAGTAATCTTCCTACGTATAGTTAATGAAGTGTGATAGTTTGGTTTGCATGAAGTGTGATGTTCTCTAAGAAGCAAGTTTGACCATTTGCTTTCTCTTATAATGTGGTGTAACTCTGTTCATCAGATACCGTACCTACGTATGCAACGTGTACACGGTGCGTGTAGCAATAGCCTTCCTTACAATATTGTAATAGCTACCAATAAAGACTCAACAACATGCTAATCAGAAAGTTGGGTCACTGCTCGTAAGAGGTCAAATATCAGCAGTTTCAGGGTTACTCTTATCCCTGTACTGTAACTCTCTTTGGTCGAACTGTGAGCAGAAGTCTATTGGACGCCTACGTGTAGCCTTTAATGACATAATTTGGCGACTGATCAATGTGCCGAGGTCAACTAGTACAAGCATGATATTCGCTCAAAAATATACCGTACGATTGCCTCAATGTCTGGAGAAGAGTGCGCGGGTGCAAGTGATCTTGGCCCAGTGAAGTCGGCCCACCTTGTTAATGATGTCGGCCCACCTTGTTAGTGATGTCGGCCCACCTTGTTAGTGATGTCGGCCCACCTTGTTAGTGATGTCGGCCCATCTTGTTAGTGATGTCGGCCCACCTTGTTAGTGATGTCGGCCCATCTTGTTAGTGATGTCGGCCCACCTTGTTAGTGATGTCGGCCCACCTTGTTAGTGATGTCGGCCCACCTTGTTAGTGATGTCGGCCCACCTTGTTAGTGATGTCGGCCCACCTTGTTAGTGATGTCGGCCCACCTTGTTAGTGAAGTCGGCCCACCTTGTTAGTGAAGTCGGCCCACCTTGTTAG
>LQNS02278070.1:36436227-36446831 GCA_001587735.2 Parhyale hawaiensis
CCGACGGACTCGTCGGCAGCCAAGATGCCCTTGCCGGGGGATGTGATGAAGTTAGCAATGCGGCGGAGCTCCGTCTGCAGCTCGGCGCTGGGGTACTCGAAGTAGGTGGTCATTTTGCTGCGTCTGCAATAGAAGAAGTCGTTCAGTTTCCCGACCAAGTTGAGCACGGTACTCGAACAAGGCAGTCATCTTGCTAATTCTACTAAAGAGTAGGCTAGGTAATACATTAATTTCCAACAAGAGTCCAGTACTCGAAATACGTAGGTATACGCCACCTTGCGGCGACTGCAATAGAATAGCTACAGGTAATTACGTCCATTTCCCGCACGAAGTCCAAGGATAATATTCTAGTTCGAAGACTCATTGAACAAGATTTTTTATATTTATATCAATAATCACTGCTCGTATGTATGTGTTGTGTGTACGAGTCGAGAAGTAAAGGCATTGGACACGCAGTGAATATCCAGGTGCAGTAGGCTACTGCAGGGGAACTCCATATGCGCGCTTGGGAATAGTAAGTCTGAGAGAATCAACAGTTGCTAAACTGTTGGCAGCGATGTAAAACAAAGTAAACAAGCACATAAAGCAGAAAAAATAATAATTGAAAGTAATACCTATATTCATGATAACTAGAGAAAATGTGGTTGTGGAGGAAAAGAACTATCTCGAGTTAGCAAAGGATTTGTGGCCCAATAACTACAATAGCGTAGCTACCTATTTAGTTTATCGCAATCATGGTTTAATCAGGAAACCGACCAGATATGCAATATGTTTTAATCGTACGAATTTTCTTGCTCGACGCACTGC
This sequence comes from Parhyale hawaiensis, assembly GCA_001587735.2. Lineage (NCBI taxonomy): Eukaryota > Metazoa > Arthropoda > Malacostraca > Amphipoda > Hyalidae > Parhyale > Parhyale hawaiensis. The sequence continues at coordinate 36,437,035 of LQNS02278070.1, forward strand.
CCAACAATGGCTATATACCGGCTCGCGCAAAGGAAGGGGAATGTATGTCAAGAGATTATTAATATTATTATTACCAGCGCATATGTGGTTACGTTTTAGTCACAGTTTGTGTTCGTCACACAGATTAACAGTTACCTATTGTAAAGCACGTTAAGAGAAACGATGATTAACTTTGGATGCCGATCCATTGGCCCGTCTACCTTTTTTTGGGGCAATATAACTCAGTTATTAACGGATTTTCATTATATTTGCAGGAAATGTTAAGAATGTTGTGAGGTCTAAATATAAGTGATGATTTGTTACGCCGTTTGACTGTGCGTTTGTTTTACTCTCAGCAACATGAGTCGCAGCATAGACCACACCATACATGTATGGTGTGGTCTATGGTCATACTTATTAGGGATCAAAATGGCATTTACACAAAATGTTACAGAGGCATAGCCTAAATGTAAAATTATAATGGTAATTTATTCATCACCCGTGTGTTTATCTTTTTGTTTCAAGATTTTTACAGTTACACTAGGAATAATAAAAAAACATTTTGATGAAGAAACAGAAACCCAGGAATCAGGACCAATTTGAATTTTAAGTTAACACCGCATCGCTTGGCGGAGGTAGGCGCTCTCTGTGTGCTTCTCTAGCTATTACACTAGTAGTTTTGAGCCTCCCAAAATATCCACAGAAAGTTCACTGTGATCCCAAGAGAGGAACGAGGAGGGAACATGAAGAATGTCAAGGAAAACGTCGAACCCATGCACGAGTCATCGTGCATGGCAACAGCAAGTCGGGAAAGATGAGGAACAACAGACTGGTGCATCATCAGTGGGAGTGTGTAGATGGAAAACGGCAAAGTGGGCACGAATGAAAGATGTCCCCAATGCCTAGCTAAGGCAACCTACAGGATCCTAATAGGGGCTGCTCCTCGTCATCTAAGACGGCTGAGGTAAGCTAACTTCAGTACTTAACCCTATGTCCCCTAAAGGGTAGGCCTACCTATTAACTAGCCAAACGAGGAACCAATGAATGAGGGCATTCCCACACTGGCTCAACGCGACCGGACCTGCAATATGTCCAGAAAGATAGTGAATCTGCTGCTTACGGAGGCCAACCGGGCAGAGGAATAACCTGCACCCCGGCGGTCTGTTCCGCAGGAGCGGCGGCGGCGGTAGCGCTTGGCGACGACCCACGAATACCTCGCGGACGCTGGCCAGGTGCCAGTCGTGCGATGTCACGTGTGGAGCAGCCCGGCAACAACACAATCTGTAGCAGTACTTCCTAGGCCGTAGCTAATAAAAAAGTAAACCTATACTTGTAATGTAGGGCCATACTTTCCTATCGCAAGCTCGACGACATATAAGCACAAGAGTACTTCACAAACGTTTCAAACAATGTTATTCTTACGAGAAACTTTTTATTTGGTTTTTCAAGAGCTAACCTTATTCAGGAAGCGCTGCCTCTCTACATGGGCTCTTTCTCCAATTTCCACCCGTATCAAAAGTACGGTAAACTAATTTTACTCGATAGCACTTTTCAGACGTATATGTTGTGCGCGATCGATCGTTCGAATTTTAAAATGAAAAAAAAAAAAAAACAGTCCTGGCCTCCCCTAACCTACCCGACATTAAACCCGAATATAGTCCAACTAACCCGAAATTACGGCCTAATACCTACAACATCCACCGTTTGCGCAGCGCGATCGATCGATTGTCCAAATCCATCGTTCGCGCACGACATATATACTAATTGCTATAGTTTGAATAGCGGTCGAAGCACATGAACTTCTGTGTATTCTCCTTGATGTAACGTTTCAATGAAAGGCAATGCAATTTTGAATTACCGCCAACTGATCCGAGGCTGACACGGTGGCGAAGTTCAACACCGAGTTTGCTATGAGTACATTTTTACAGAATCCATGTTTGCATGGTGTGTACTAAACACCCGTACGTAGGCCTATTTACACCTCGCAACTTTAAATGTCAGTTGCGAATTGATAAAATTATCTTCGCACATCGGCAAGTCGTTCATGTTTTTTTGAACTTGAAGTTTTCTCAAGTTATGATGCCTGCCAGCCACTTGAAGTAATCTCAATTGGGTACGAAAATTTCCCTTAGGTAATTCAGTTTCATTTTCACTAATAAAGGGGTTCAGCCTTTGTGAAGTGGCCCAAATTCTCAAATGCGGTAGATATTCCATTTGTATCTTTGTCTCCGCTACTAATTAACAGGTCGTGCGAGCCTTCAAGTTTTTTGGTAACAGATCCAGAGCAAAAATGTAAGGAAGGGCGGGGCGGTTCAAACGTTAGTCTATACTACCGTCCAACGGAAAAAGGGCACATGTCCATACATAGTCAAATGGAGGCATTTTGAGTTAACTTTGTGTTGTTTTCATCCATCTGTTCTCAAAAAAACATTACAAATTTGCCGGACATGCGCCCTTGTGATGAAGTACGCAGATCTAATTGGGGAAAAGGGCGTAGGTGCTGGACATGTGCTATTTCTTCAGAGTGAGATTAGTAAACAACCTAAACTTACTTCCGAGTGGCGATTGCGCACTGCGCAGTGAGAAACAATCAAGAACTGAACGATATCATCTACATCATCGTGTAGAGCTCAACAAGCTGAAAAATTTGGTACCAATACGGTATCTCTAAAACTTCAAAATTTCGACATGTGACTTTTTTCGAAGGACGGCAGTAGGTAGAAAACGTTCTTCCTGCCAGTCGCCCAAATGAGTTGGAGTCGCTTAAACAGTGAAGAAGTGCAGAACTCAGAGTTCTAATTAATTGTAAATCTGAAGAGTTATAAAATATTACTTCATCTGGACACGGGACCCATAAAGAGCACAGCACCCTGGGGTATTCAGACTTAATACTAACAAGTGAAAAAAATAGGGCAGAGATTGGCGTATAGATTTACACTGTAGACAATGTCCATATCACCTTAATAGTGACTTTTTTCTTTGCAAAAATAAACGCAGGTTTAGCAACCATTTTTCTCCTAGCTAGATATAAATAATTTCGTGAAATTAGAACGCAGTGTATATTTCTAGTCAAACCTACGGTATGTTCGGTTTGTTTTGTATGCGATCTGTTTACACAACATTCAGCTGAAGGCAGAAAGTAGAATGTGTAATGTACAGCAGCTATTCCGAGACAAAAGGTACCTCCTTCAAATAGCGTCTGTGAACACACCTAACCTAACCGGATAACATATAAATCCCAAAAATGGTTTGTGACGGTTGTAGAGAGCGAAATCTGAGAATTAACTGGACAAAGTGAGATAGGACAGCAATCCTTGAGCAATAACAATTGCACAAGAACCTTAGGTTGCAACAAAGCCACAGAGGGCGCTGCCACTACGTGCTCGCTTGAAGCTGTAGTGCCGCTGCCGGCGACAGGTCACGTCAAGGTCACGTGATCAGCTGATGACGTACGATATGCCGCACGCCGGCGTTTGCTGCACTGGTTGTCGTACGATGGAACATCACGAATTAATCAATAATTATTCATTGAAAATAAGTATAAAATGCACTGCTCAACATATAATAAATGGAAAACTGTATAGAAAGACTGAAAATTATTTTAGCCTACTTGCAAAACCGATATATAAAAGGACGACACAAATTAGAGGCTATGATATAGCTATCTAGATTCATATAGGCCTAGGCCGATGTAGACCGTGCAAGTCAGAAAATACCAAGATGATTGAAAAATATCACAAGGTGCAAAGTTGTCGATTAAATTAAACTGATCATCAACGTGACAGCAGTATTGGTTAGATACCGTAAGCTACGATTCCAAGTGGCTAAGATCAAACGACCTGGTGTGGTATACTAAGAATTTAATACAAGTAATTAAGAGAACCCAGCTGTGAAGATAAAAAGAAAAGAGTAAAACTGCCTGGTTTCATAAATTACAGCCTACGAGGAACACACCAATTAGAACTTATTCACTTTTTCCACCGACTGTTAACCGACAGAGATATATAAAGAATTTGTTGGGCGCTGTTTAATATAAATCTAAGATAAGGAAATTATCAGAGATCACACAGTCATGACAAAGACATGTTGTGCCAGGTAGATAATGGCTGCAAAATGTACGGTCATCCGAGGGGAACGATAGCGAAAATTCACGATCGATATCTCCCTTTCCGACAACTAAAGAAAACGATACTAGAACTACAAAATATTAAAAACAATGAATTCAAACAATAACATATCATTCATAGGCTATAGAACTATTAACATGAGCCACGCTTACTTGTTATATAATACGATGAAGGCTGATGGAGCAGGAGCACGAGTCGCACACACACACCCTCACGAGCGCTGCCTCAGACTGAGCCGTGCGACTGCGCAAGCTCAAATATAACACGAGATTTTCTCCTCTAAACGCCCTTGGCTGTCCTCCCCTACAAACTTCTAAATTGATTCTCTACAAAATAATTTCATTTCTCGGGCGCATGCTATAGGAAAAATATCAGAAGATGTTCCAATTGAAAATTAAACTAGAGTATTTTGAGTAAAGTTAAAATGTAATGGCCCACTTACGTTTTTAAATATTGTCATTTCTGATGCCGACATTGCAAACCTTTTTCATTGAATGTGACACGAATACTTTATTATCTGTTATGGAACGGTCAGAAAAACGTCAATTTAGACTTGGTCGTTTACAACTCAAATGCATTATGAGGTTATTTGCTCAGTTAGTTATTGACCTCTATGTACGAAAAGTGTCTCACAAGGATACTTATTCTCTCTTCAGAGAGAAATATGATACGTACAGTAAGGTACTCCATTGTCATACGATAACAATCTATAACGAACAACAACGGGTTTTTTACGAGCTTTTGTGTATGCCAGAAACATTGAAGGTAACACTGAGGCTGAAGTGATGTTCCTATGTTTTCTACGAATATGTAGGTCTTTTCTTGAGATGTTAATATGTACTAGAGGCAAACATTTTAGATGCACGAAGTTAGAATAAAATTGATTACGCTAAATCGCATGCGTGAGGTGTAGGTGGAGGGAAGCTATTTATAGAGTAGAGTAGGTTTCGAGCTGACTGCTCTCACGGTCAAGGTCATTTATTGGCCGGGGAGGGCGATCGATTTTCAAAATTGCTTCAGTTTACCTTTTCACAAGTGAACAACAAATATAGAGGCGTTAAATAATAAACACAGGAGTGTCCTCGCTGCATTATTAAAAGAGAAAATAAACATAAAAAGAAAAATATAGTTGTTCAAGCGCATACACTTAAGCCTTAATACAATACGCAATAAATTTCATTGTAATAGGAACTTGTTGTACGCAGCTTCCTGAAATTGTGATTTAAATATAATGGGCAAAAATGTTTGAACATTAAAAGAAATAAATTTTTATTTTATGATTAAGTTTTCCATATCGGCTGTCATTAACGTTTACCTTAATTACGTACGTAGATGTCAGTGACATTATTCGAAGTCTTATTAAATAAAAAAATTGCATTCCATACATGTTTATGAGCACGAAGAAGCCAAGGCCGCTTCATAGAGAACACGCAGTTACATTCTGGAAACACAGTATTTATTGCAAAAGTATGCAGTTTCATCATATTATGCATAAACATGACATATTTTGCTTTCAAAGATCTTCATGTTTAATTAAGGCGTCGGTCAGCTGAACAGGTAAGAGTTGATATTTGACTAGACGTCATTGATGCTGAAACGACCTCAATAGTCCTAGTCCGAAGGTCTTCCAGGATTTCATTGCTAGGCTCTCAATTTGATGATGACCCCCAGGTTTTCAATGGAATTGAAATCTAGGCTATCCAGTAGACAGATATACCATACCCTCTCTCTCAATGTTAAAACCAGCATCCCAGGGCCAGTTAATTAGAGGCGTACTGAGATTCACACTTGTATGAAGCACTCCGGCACCGGGAGGAGAGGGGAAGTACGGCAAGGGATTCTCAACTCGACTCTCACCACTGACTGCAGTGCTTCTCCTGGTCTTCACACTACCAGATCTATAAAATTCTGGCATTGAGGCAAAAGAAAAGCTCGTCCGGTGTACCGACTATATGCGAGATAATAAACGATCATTATCATTGAACGAGGAAACATTTGTTGTCTCGTTGAAACAGCATGACATTATTTTTTACTGCGGCTGCTCCAGCGTGGCACGTGGCAGGCGGCAAGGAGCTCACAGCAGGCTGCTGAGTTAAGCCTTGCTGACGACGAATAAAAAAAAATTGGGTTGATGCCCTTTAGTATCCAACTGCATGACCTTATTACTAGCAAATTATAAATAACTTCACTTGTCAGTAATTATCAACCATTTATAATACCATTAAATAACTTCACTTGTCAGTAATTATCAGTCATTTATAATACCATTTTATGCTTCATAACAACATGACCTCACATCGACGGAGACACGCTTAGCCGCTCATTCCTACGATTGGCTTACACGTCACACTTAGATTTATTTTGGTCAAGCATAAGCTTGCACTCTTCCTTATTCGCATTGCTGAAGATAAACATCATTTCTTATATCCGACATGCATGGAGGCTATATTTCTGCCAGGTAGTATCTGTTTTCGTATAAGCAACATAACTCAAACAATTATGAAATGATCTTTATAAAATTTGTAGTAATTGTAAGGAATGTTAAGATGAGCGGTTGATTAAACTTTGGTTATATGAGGCAGTCCCCTTGTTGGTTCTTTCTTTTTTTTTTGAACATTGTGTAAGTCGGCGGAGGTCTGCATTCTCGTAGTACAGCTTTAGTTAGTACTGATATTATTATCATTACTGCTAATTAAGATTATCATCATATATCACTTTATTATGTAGGAATCGCGTCCCACTGCCACAGGAAGTCCAGCGAGTCGGATTAGACGGTCATTTCTTATCAGCAGACCCGCATCAATTTGTAGATACCTTCTGATAAAAAGATAACACAGTAATCTGTAACATGAAAGGTTAACTCTTCGCCTACTACATGTTCTCAATCTGCATGAATTCCTTTTTATTCCAGCAAAGAACATGTTTTCTTTTTAGACTAAGTTTTTAAACTAATTTAAGAAGCATAAAAAATTGTAAATTAAATCTAAAATGTACAAATTAGAAACTAACTTGAAATACCGACGCAAATATTGCAAACTGACTTAAAAATTGCTATACAAATTTGAAACTAACTTGTTTTTTTTTTTTCATACAATGTATTAACTAAGTTTTAAAGATATAAATCGTTAAACACATCAACACTGACTCCTAAAAATGACGTGAGACATTTTATATATACGAATATAAGAATTAATATGGGTACCTGGAAAACCGCTGCTGAAGTGTCTAAAAGATTATATTACTTCCGCCGAGGAGGTTACGTTTCGTCGGGTTTATCTGTCTGTCTCCTTGTCTGTTATACTGTTTGTCTGTCACCAAGATCACTCAAAAGTTGTGAACGGATTTTGACGAAATGTACACTGGTCTTAGGTATGTTAGGGGGGACAAATGGCTTCCTTTTGGTGAAGATCCACCCATTCCTTTGTTTGTTTGCCTCATTATTCTCATTGCCATGACTCAAAAGATGAGAACGGATTTTTATGAAGTTTACATGAGTTGTTAGGTATATCACGAAGAGTACATGACCACATTTTTCTAATGATCTGTTGGTTCGCTCGTTAGTTTGTTACTTGCTTTGAATTTAAGCTAATTAGCACAATAACTCGAAAATTATGAGTGATTCTTCATGAAATATATAGGAATTGTAAACAATGACACAAATGATTCAATTTTTGTGCAAATCGACTGGTCCGTTTGTGTGTTTGACTCAGGTTTGTTATAAAGTTTGTTAGTAGCATTGCTCAAAAAATCATGAACGGAGCTTCAAAAAAATTACTGAAGCTGTTAATTTTGTTGGAGGGCACAATTGATTAGATTTTGGTGCTGAAACAAAGAAAATCATGGTCCCAAAACAAATTTGAAGTTTTCGTAGCCTTTGCCCTGATTGCGGAGGCATGCGCTCTCAGAGTGCTCTCTCTATATATAGTTACAGCAAAGATTTATGTGCCTAAATTTCTAAGTATACATAAATGTGTTGGAACCTGTATCCTGATTAGTCACTATGGAATTTCAACGAGTCCGGTTAGACAGAGCAGCTTATATAGAATACGTTTGGGCATCACGCACCCAAGGGTCCCGAGTGCCTTCTCCGCAGTTCCTGCTGAGAAGGTTAGCTTTGTAGAGTCAGATAGGTTCTCTAGATTTCCTTTCTGTCCCGCGAGGTGGGCCGCCGATCGCGGTGACCGACGCTTTCATGCGGGGCTCTTACATTTGCCCATGTGGAGGGCCACAAAAGGGACCGTCCGCACGGGCGCTTCTTTCTTCTGTCTTCTTCTCTTTTCGTCCTTCATCTCTTGCCCCCAGAGCGCAACGCTGTGATTCTGGCTGTAAGCCGAATAAATCATCTAAGATCGCTATTGATTGTCTTAGTCTTAGAAATAGCAATACCAATATAATAATAATAAGATTATATAGAATTCATTTTCAACAAAAAGGCTGGTCGTAAGATATCATACATCGAGTTTCGGTGTTGTTGAGAAGTAGATGCGGCATTACCAAGGTACGATGTGAAGGTTTCACTGGTCAATCTGAAAGGCTTTGCCAGGCCTCGAATGTTTCACAGGCGCGGTTAGTCTGTATAAATACTCGTAAATGTCACACATCGGGACCATGCAAAGACTCAAGCCTTACGCATTTAAGGGGTTAATTAATTTTAACAGGAGCTAGAATATCACGAGAGACTTGCCCATCTTAAAACTTTCACCGCAATATGCGCTATACATATACCTTTTAAGGACTTACCAACTGCATGCATTACATAAACTTAGAAATATATTCTACTAAATTTGAGGTTATTGTTTACGAGAGTGTTTCGAGTGAGTTTCATATATATATATATATTTATTTGAATATTAAATGGTTTTTCTTTTAAACCAATTATCAATATTATACACAGTTTAAGTCTGCGCACAGCGTTTTTTCCAGATAACTAAAGCCCGGACATTGCTTGAAATCATATTCAATGCCTATTTTGCTTAATCTGCTTAAAAAATGGTAAGATTTTGTACCGCCTAATATGCTTGTAAGCACCATCCAAATTTTTGCTAGCGCCTTAAAATTGTTGTTAGTGCTTAAAAATATTTATTAGCGCTTAAGTTGTTCTGGCAATTAGCCTACCTTTGAAATTGTTCGGAGACCTTTTCTAATTTAGGTAGTTATCGTGTACCTACCTATTTATTGTGTGCAACGAGCCAACGAGAATAGCGCACACACAAGGCGTGATCATCATCATTGTGATCACTGAAAAGCACAAGAATGGCCAATGATATTGTAAACAAACCAAAGACGCCATGTCTAATTTCAAAATTTGGATTCCTATTGTATTTACATAAAAGACGGCGGGGAATGGATTTTTAGAAATTTTTTTTTATTTGAAAGTCAATGGATAAGAGAACTTGAAGTATTTAATGCATTTTGAACACGCACAGGCGTAAAACTAAGAGTGTGGGCACACGTACGCCAAAGTTGCACTGCAACACAACTTAGTATTCGATTGCGCTGCTGCGCCCTAGGCTTCGGCTCGAACTGAAAAGAATATATAAGGTTATTATCCTTTGGTAAATTATAAAATTAAAATGAAGTCGACATGAACTAATATAAAACTTTGACGTTTCGGAAGCATCCTTCCATTTTCAAAAATCTAATAAAACATTCTAAGGATATATACCTAACAACAAAAAATTTTTTATTTAA
>LQNS02278070.1:36487460-36500806 GCA_001587735.2 Parhyale hawaiensis
GAGTAGATCCATCGAATTTCTTCCCTATCTAAAAGTGAAGAAGATGTGTCAAACAAGATCACAAGACACAAGACACAAGCAAGACACAAGCAAGACACAAGCAAGTAAACAAGCAACACCGGTTCACAAACTTTTAGTATAATATAGATTTATATCGCAGCCAAGTTTCGACGCTTGAGGTTAACAATCTACAATACGGCGAGCCCTGTGCATTTCCAGTGAATTATTGTGACTGAACTATATAATCTTAGTGCTGCTTAACGTTCGACCAATTTCAAGCGGATATTCACGCCTTATCTTGTAGGAGGGATATTTTACTACCGCAACACTCATTGTTATACAGCTTGCGTTTCACTATGGAAGATCAGGCCTGCAGGGATGAGACCTATAAGACAACATAAGTTGCAAAACCTATAGTGGGAACCGAAACAATAAAAATCTCAATCACAAAACTTTGCCGTCATTTTTGACGGATGAGCCCTCTAGTTCAAATGATAAAGGGGTAAGGATCTCACTTTAGCCTTCTGCAACCTCGTCATCGTTGATTACGAAATTTGCCTAGCTATTTTGTTAAGAGCGGACAAGAAAAAAAATAAATATTGGATGAAGGAAATCTCAGAAAAGAGTACGAACGACGATGCAACGGAACGCTTAGAGAAGCTGTATCTGCATTGAGTAAACTTCAACGTTGGAAAAGAAAGAATTTTTTCCCATCTATTCTAAAGAGCGGGACACCGAAAATATAAATAAATATATAAATACAAACATCGAGCCAGAAATCGATCTGGGGACCTAGACATTACCACGCCGGTACTCTACCACTCTACCAGTAAGCCACAGCAGCTAAAAGCAACGCAAGCACACGAGGTACTTGTGCTGACCGTTGCATTCTGACAAGCATATAACTATAAATATATATGCACACGACGGTCATTCTTGGTGTTAGATTCCATTCTACCGACGATAAGTACCATTTTTAGAAAATGATATCATTGATACGAAGTATTTCACAAATAGATTTTTCTTTTCGGAAAGCGGAATTTCGTAATTGCTAAGAAGACAAGGACTGTAACGAAACTCATTTCAAATTCTTAAGTTTTCAATTCTTTCAAGAATCATCATCAGGAAGGTATTTGATGCCGTCAAATTAGTCTCAAAGCTCAAGATTGATAATGATACGAGTTGTATATAACATACACATGAAACAAAATTATAATATTCAGCTCATTTTCAAATATAAAGTTCCGATGAACTTGTGCAGTCATTAAGTGTAGGGGACTGGTGATGTTCATCATATTTGTGCTATATCTAATAATGCAATGCGATATTTTCATCACACGTAATTGTCGTTTATGTCTATGTTCATCGCGGTTGTGCATTTTAAATTTTTGTTTCATTTTTTCAGACACAATGGAACCCAGAAATAATATAAGGTGACACCGTGAGGATGATATTGAGATATGATGGGTTCATAATGTGGGTTAATTTTTCTAATTACATGCAAAATTCATGCTGTGAGTACCTATATAAAAGGATTATTATACACTACATTCATATGTACCATAACATCAAAAAATTGTGAGGCTCTTTCCTCCAGTTAAGTCCCACAATTTTTGTCAATGGAAGGTAGGCAAGATGTTATGAAAATATAGATATGCACGACTACTTATGCACATGGGGCAGAAATAAATATCTCTAGAAAATAGCAATATCAAGTGAGAATGTAGTGTTCAACATTCATGCTCGAATGCACAATGTTCGACGTGAAAACCCGTCATGTTCAGTCGATACATCTGCTTGTTGGCAGGAGGTTGCTTCAGGCTTCAGCTCTAATCTTAGGTAAACAAACTGTGCATGGTCTCGGCCCAAGACCAAAATGTGGGAAAGCTGTTGATTAATCCTTACAATGTAGAGGGTAGATATTAGGATATGGTCAGTTATAGCAGTGAGTTTATAGAGCGAGCACACTTTTCGTGTTCTCTCGTCCCCACTGGGGGGATGGGGCGAGGTGCCTCTTGCCTCTGCTATTTGGGGAAAATTCGCATTTCTTTTCCCCTCTAGCTCAAAAGTCCCAGTGAGCTATAGGCACGGCACTCAGCATTTATTTAGTGTCGTATGCGATTTAACAGCAAATGTGTGTAATACCAGAACTCGTCTCCTTTTGCTTGTGGACTGATATAAGCTGTTCCCAGTGCACGAACAATTTAAGTTTATGGCAGTGTGTGCGCCGTAAGGTACCCTCGTCCGCGTGCTTGCTGGTACCTCTACAATCGCCCATGTGTCAACATAGTGTGCCCTTTGGCAGTGCTTAGTTGTCAAATGCCTCGTTTATCCACTTGAGAACTATGTCTACTAATCTCAACGGTGAAAGTATTTTCAATTTGAAGCGCTTCAATGAGTTAAGTCCCGAGTTGAAGTAAGTATCGATATATGTTTCAGTGTCTGAGTAAATTTTTGTTGACTACGGCATGATGACGAGTTACACAAACAATTAATGCAGCTGTGCAGTGTACTCATCAAATAAATGTGTCCAATACGAACTGCAGTGATCTCTGTAACATACGTGACGAAGTTGGCAGGTGTCATCAAAACATGTTTCCTCAAGATGCAGCAAGAGCTTCGTGATTGAGTCAACGTGTTCTTTGTGCTAGATTGATCCAGTGTGTTTGCTTCCTTTAAAAGTCCCACGAATTTAAAATAACCATGCTGAGCGTGAAGGGTAGGGAGTGTTTGCAGTCCCCGCGAGTCAAAATGCAAGTGATGGAGTAGCAGTTTAACTATGTTCTGTGTAGACAGTAGACTTTAGTTGCAACCCATTTTCAGAAGTCTGCGTAGGAGCGTCATCACTTCGATAATTGTTGTGTGAGGAGAAGATAAAAAATTACAACGTAAAGGCAGAAACTCTCTCCTTTACTGTCTTGCTACTCAGTGTTAATTAAGTATTCAAGCAAGTGTGTCACTGGACCTTCGCAGTGCGATGTGATTCACGTGTTCTCTTATAGGCAAGTGATGTGTCTCGAAGTGAGAGTTGAGTAGGTGTCATTAGTCAACTAATATGGAGTATTATTGCATTGATAGAAGTGGAATTTTCTGCAGAGGAATCGACAGAAAAGGTTTTATTTTGCGGTAAATGTCTTAAGATTAAGGAAATGTATACGCATGTACATATAAAAATTGAATCTTGTAGTTTGTTCATTGGATTCTAATCGCGCTTTAAAAAAATGAAATATGTGAAATATGCCTTAGTATAACATTTAGACAATAATGATAAATTAGACTAATATTGTACTGCATTTATATTTCATGTGGTGAAACGAGTTATTTGATGCGTGCGGAAGCACGCACTGATCTATGGTGAGTCAACTATCTAAGTAACCTAAAGGTTGTACGGTCTAGAATACGAATTGGAGGGTCAGCAAAAAGTCTTAAGAAATGGATGAAACACGCTTAGCCAGTGTGGTCTTTTTCCCGGAGTTTTCGTAAACACGGCATCGATATGAAAAAATGTTTGTGTACATGCATAGTATTACATCACCTGGCTCAATATTTCGACTGATTAATTGGTGTTTCCGATGGTACTCAACCTATGAAATATTTGGGGTCGAAGTTACACAGAGATATATCTCCTGAGTACTTGTGAAGTGTTCAATTATACATTAAGACTGGTATCAGTTGTCATTCAAACTTGTATCCAAGTGTGTCAAAACAGCTTCTTTAATTCTCGCTTTCATGTGGTTTCCTCTTTGTATTACATTTTCATGCTCTTTTTCCAGTATACTGTGAGATCTTTACGTGTGTTTTACTGATCCAGCTGCAGTATGAGACCCAATCGCTAAGTCTTTTAGTGGTTAGTTAGGTAGGTTGGGGAATAGCTCGCCCCTTGGGGACATGTCTAACTTGTTATGTGCATTTTTCTATATTATTTTCAGAGTCTCAATCCTGTCATGTGCTATTTTTCGAGAATGATCAACCGGATCGTTCGTGATTAACCAATTATTTACAGTGGGGAAAAATATTAATGCAGTTAATCATTCAATTATTATTCTCATAATTAAATATTTTATTGCTATTCTTTCTCGTTTTATATTTCTAGTTACAAACCCTGTAACAGATCATCTACTCAAATTGTGTACGTCATGAACTGGGAACAAATATAGTATCGATGTATGGAGAAGGTAAAAATCACACTCCATGAGTGCTCTAGCAAAAGCAGTAAATATTATCACTATTTGAATTTCAGCGATTGCTGATCAAGAAGTGCATTCAGCTAGAAAGATAAGCACTCCCACTTTCGCAATTTTCTGCAACCTGGTCTGATTTTTACTTATCGATGAAAACGCAACATAATTACAAAATATTCAACATGGCCTAAATTTCGTTAAGAGCATAGCATGAAACATGAAAATATATAAACTTAATAAGCACAATACGGTGTTTCTTATGTTGAATTAATTTATATGTTTATATATTTATATAGATAGATGTATGTTTCGTATCACTCTTAATGAAATAGGCAAAAAGTAAGTCAGGTTGCAGACAGAAAATGACCAAAGTTGGAATTCATATCCTTTTAACTCAATACATTTCTTACTTAGCCAACATTAAAAAAAACACAAATAATGAAGATATTTACGGCTTCTCTTAGCGCTACCTTGGAGTCTGATTTTTTTGTCTCTCCATACATCGAAGCTCTATTTGCTCTCATTTCACGACATGCAAATTGAGTAGATGATCAACGAAGCACAGGAGAATCGATATGGCACGGTGCAGTAGACGCAGCAGTTATATTTTTCAGATTACTTTGTTTTTTTACGAAGCCTTTTTCACCAAAATACAATAATTGTTATGTACTGAAGCTGTATCGCGGTTTATGCAGACACGCAGTGGTGAGAATTTAAATAAATTCAGTGACGCTTCACTGCTGTTTGTATAAACTCATTTTTTTTTTTTTTTTGCATGTCATCTAAGATAACGAAAGAGTGTTCTGCGCTCATATGAATCGAAACAGAGAGCACTCAATCTGACAATCTGAGTTGGCCGTTGTAGCGTTTCCTTCAGAAGCATATCAGTAACGAAACGCTGATCAATGGAGAAGGGTCATTCAAATTACTTATTAAGTTTGACAGCCCGGGTACTCTCGTCAAACGATAATGAGTGAAAGGAGAATACTTGGAGTTTGAAAAAATCGACGAGCAACGTTTTTGTCAGGTTGTGCATAGTTCGACTGTTCGAGTAAACAAGCATTGCGAGTTTCTAAAATTCCTGTCTGTGGTTTCGGAGCTGTTGTACAAACTTTCTTCTCAGTTTCCTACCTACGTCTGGCGCAGGCGGCCAAGAGAACTCACCATCACGCATGCAAGCCGCTTATAACTAGCCAACAATCTACATATTTTATACTCGATTACAAGAAAACTACATAAGACAGGTGGGTATATACTTTGAGGCCAGGTGTGATCTGAAGCTCTCGCCGCCACTCAGCTCTAAAGGGCCACATTTTCTGCATGGAGCAAGGACTGCCTTCGATCCACATGGGGGCTTCAGTCCGGGGCTGCCGCTCCAGAATTTCAGGAACATCTCTGAACGATACTCTGTGTCGCTCGAGCTGCAACCGAGGATAATAATCGTGCTAAAGATACGTTATGCTCCTGCAGGGTAAGCATGAGTAACTTAAAAGTAGGCCTAACTAGAATTTGTGCTCAAAAGACTAATGATGGTAACAAAAGTTCTACTCTTGGAACGTATTTCTAAACCGAATATGCTCTGCTTTAGAAAATTCGTGTTCATTATATGTATAGTGTTGGCAAAATCGCAAGGATGGGCGAAATCGTGAGAGCTTTCCAAGTTGGCATGAAAGTACAACTTCACACAAAGTACTCTTTCTTAAAAAAAAAATGGTTATGCATCTATCTTAATCATTTCGCTTCGCTCTCACTGACTTTAGTCTTCCGGTAGGTTTACAAGTGTGAATGTGAAATAGAGTGGCATTCTTTCATCCTATGGTAGTTTTATCTACATCATGCTTTGGAGACTGATCGAGCTGGCTTGAAATTAAGAACTGCTGCAATTATATGTAGCAATATGCAGAAATGAACGCCTACGCTAGGTGGAAGACTATAAACTCTCATCAAATCGAAGCTATGACTTACATAACCTTGGCAAGATTTCCTGATCATCTTAATGGAGAGGTTATTAATTGAAGAGTGGGTGCAGAGTGAAGTACATTGCGGGATGTAGAACAGCCTGAAATATAAACGGAACATCAGCTTGTGTGTGATTGTATATGGTTCTTCACATGAATTCGAGTGAATGTACTCTTTAGGAAAGCTCTTTACTGTCTTGATGATTACACTTCTGTATCCGCGAAATGCATGTAGAAAGAAGATGAATATTAAATATTAGAAATACACCAGACTGGCGATGTGAGATCGGAGAGAGCTCCATATACGGTGATCAATCCCCTGGCAACTTATCCAGCAGGAGAAGCAAAAGAAATAGAGAAAGTTAAAAAAAAATAAATAACAGATCCACACTTTTTACCAAATGTCTAAATAAGCTGCCATCACCAGCACCAACAAAGGCAAAGCCATTAAGATAATTTTATATACCTACACAAGATAGAATAATTGAACGCGAATACTGGCTTGTACAATTGGCTCTGAAGATGCTATCTTAAGGCGCCTTTTTGTGGCCACATTCGTGATCAGAATCACCGTGATCATGATCATCGTGATCGCTGAAAAGCACAAAAACGGTCAGTCATGTTGAAAACAAACCAGAGACGCTATGTCTATATTCAAAAATTAGATATCTATTGTATTTACACGGAATATGGTGGGAATAGCACCATAAGTCAATACATAAGTGAAGTAGCAGCATTTAACGCATTTTAAACATGCACAGGCATAAAACCAACGGAACTTCAATTCTGTAAGTCAACAATAGAAATAATCATAATAATTTATTATCCAATTTATCCATCACAAACTTGCATTTCATGTTTTGAACTTTTGCTTGTCTAACAGCTGAAATCACTCTTTGATCACGCATGATCAGCCCACACAGAAAATCATGCTGAGATTAATTTTTTCACCACTGATCACGATTGATTGCTGTCAGAATCACGTCAAAAAGTGGTCACAAAAACGTGCGGATCTCGCGGAATCACCTGCAAAAAGACGTCTTTAGCTGACAGAGCAGGAAACAAATCGCTGCTGTTGGTTGCTATAGATAGTATAGTATAGAGTTTTATCAAAAGTTTAAATGGCCAAAATTCAATTTTTTACCCCATTAAAAGAATACATTTTACTCCCACTATCACTTGGAATTATCCTCCTGGATAAATCTCGTTGGGATTGGTGCAATATTCTGAGAAATGATGGGTAGTAATTCTTTTGTGAAGACTGAACTTCGATACCGTACCTATGAAACGGTACGCGCCATGGACAAAATGTTCACTATAGAGCAGCGCTGCAGTATTTTGTGAATTGCAAGGCGGCTTTTTAGTTCTCATAGCTTTGGCTTCGCTGTCACCCCCCTTGTACTTGAGTCCCCGGTTCGAAGCCACTCGAGTCCCAATATATGCACTAGCAAACATAACTTAAGGGATAGTAAAACACTTTATCTTTTATTACAAATTAAATACGGAACCAAAAGGCTTGAAAATTTACACAATTCTAGATGCATATTTTGCATATATCGTGATAAAATTTCAGATCATTAGAAAATATTGTTACGAAATAAACAAAAATAGAAATAAGCTATAACATTTTTCCTCGGTGCAAAAGTTAACGGACACCATCAGAAAATATTGAAATGTAAAGATATTTCACCTAAATAACAAGACAATTTTCAAAAGTGCTGCATGAATTTATTAATATGTACAAAACTGGAGGGTTAGCTTGTTCCACTCATCTTTCAAAAATTCACATAACGTACCGGATTTCTGGCTTGAACCCGTTCCTCAATGATCTTCCACACGTTTTCGATTGGATTGAGATCACGTCTTTAGGGTGGTGATGCTCCGTAAGGTTATCAGCCCCCACGCAACCAGCCCAGCAAGAGAAAAAAGAGCTAGAGAATTAGAGATCACAGAATCACTCTGCAATAATGCAGAGGCTTCAACTATACAATTTATTGGACATCATCAAGGAAGTAAGGGTTACTGTTGAATTTCTGATAGTATACCTTAACTTTTGCACCGACGAAATATATGAAAAATATAATATTTCTATTCTATTTCTGTTTATTTCGTAACTATATTTTATAATGTTCTCAAATTAAATCACAGTACGTACAAAATATATATCTAGAATTATGTAAATTTTCAAGCCATTTATAGTTCGGTGTTTCATTTGTAACAACTGGTTAATAGGGAGGAACGTTTTGTTTAAATTATTAAGATACGGCACATGTGTAGCGCCGGATTTTTGTGGAAGCACCTAAAAATGATGAGAGTAAAATTTTAGACCTCTAGCTCGATTTTTCCCCCTACCGCAAGCAGTTTGAAAAATGGGAGTACATGAAAATGTATCATATTGAATAAAATGTCCTTATAAATGTAATTACTACAATAATTTTTCTCTGTAGTGAAAACAGAGCTCAAAAATACGTTTCTAGTTCATGTTTTGAACACGAAAATAATGATAAACATCTTCCCATGCCGCAAGTGATCTGAAAATTCGCGATTTTCTACAGAAGCAGTATTTTTCCAATTTAGAGGTCAAATTGCTATAGCTATACAACATCAAGTTGCAATAAAAAGATCAAAGCCAAATGACAACGATTTAGCATTTTTGACATGGTACGGACTTTGAAGTTGTTATACTTTGAAAATTTTTTCACAATTTATAACTGTTGCCTGCGAAATCAGTAGATAATCTACACGACTCAATGAAACGATAGGTAGATAGCTAAGGCATCTAAATATTAGGAAACGTGCGAACGTCAAAGTTCATATTGACCTCCGCCTAAGAGGCAATGTTTTTATCGAGTTTGTCCATTTGTCTCTCTTTTTTTGTCTATTGTCTGTGAATAATATAACTCAAAAAGATATAAACGGATCTTTACGCAAATTACTGCGATTACAATTAAGCATGTAAGGAGGGACAGATGATTGAATTTTGTAAAAAACTCGTTCAACCGTTAGTATTCATATACTAGAGTCCGGTACTTTTTGGCGCCGATTTTTTGGCGCCGATGTTACTGTGCTAATTTTTGGGGGCCGATTATTTTGCGCCATCATTTTTCTGGCGCCGCGCTTTTTTGGCGCCGAATATTTTGGTACTGCTTGAAATTGAAACAGGATATGTGGACTAGATGAAATTACTATAAAACCTGTTATTTTAGATAATTATCTAACAACTAACATTGAAATAGTCGTACAATATGTAAAATGCGCTTATCAACTTTCACATAGTAAAGAATATAACATCAACACTGTACTGTATTGACTAAAGTCATTTATTTAATGCATCTCGTGATTGTGGGCTAAACCAAACAAATATTTTAACGGCTATTTTTCTAACATAACCAATTCCTAACCATACCTAACCTAACATTACCTTACCCAACCTTGCCCTACCTTACCTAAACTAACCTAAATATATATTGGGCGCCAAAATATTCGGGGCGGTAAATTTTTACTATAACCTCCACTCAAATTCAGTATTTTTGCAGACATATTTATGTAAAATGAGGCATTCTAAGAGTTTTTTCATGAACGACGTTTTCGTCGGAAAAGCTTAGTTTTCGAGATATTTTACTTTGAAGTTTCCATTATTTTTCTGTGAAGGAAAAGGCCGGCGTCATTTTAGGCTTGCTAGCGACCCCACATGAACCTAACCGAACCTTATTAGGATAACCATATCTTACCCAACCTAACTCAACTTTACCCAACCTAATCTAACCTAACTTAATCAAACCTATCTTAACCCAACTTACCTTAACCCAACCTACCTTAACCCAACCTACCTTAACCCAACCTACCTTAACCCAACCTAACTCAACCCAACCTAACCTTATTCAACCAAAACTAACCTCCAAAAAACTATGAAAACAGTTTTTTCATAACACTGTACCAGTGTGATTATTTTCTCTGATAGAAAAACAATAAAAACGTCAAAGTTAAATATCACGAAAACTAAGCATTTCCAACGAAAAGTTTATTCGGCGCCAAAACATTGGTGCCAAAAAAATTGAGTGCCAAAAAATCGGCGCTAAAACATCGGCGCCATAAAGTCCCACTCCATCATATACTACAATGCACATGTTATAGTGTTATGTTTTTATTGCAACTTGATGTTATACAATACTAACTATATTTCAGTACACGAAGTAAAATAACTGAGCAGAAGAGTTTGCCTCTTTCACTTAGAAAAATATACATAAATTTACATATATATGTTTTAATCTTCATTATACAGTAGCGGCAGGCTAAAGCATCTGACTTCGACTCTCAAGGTCGCTGGTTCGTGCCCAGTTCCCAGCTGGGTATTTTCTTAGCGCTCTTGATGTGATCGGTCAGCATCCGGTCTGCATACTGCTGCGGGTTACTGACCTTCCCCAGCAATGGGGAGGGTTTGGGGTCGTAGATATTGTCGCATGGAGTCTTCCGTCACTGGCGCCATAGCTCTAGACATCTGTGGTCGACTGCAGCCGTATACTCCTCTGGGGCCTGTTGGTCTATATCTGCAGCACAAACCAGTGCATGCGGGTTTCCCAGTTGGGGGTACGGTCAAGTTGACTTTACCTTTACAGATTTAACTGGTCTGAACACCCGTAAAACTAAAACAAAAGTTAATCTGGACCGCTGTCCCCTCAGTTGGGAGGCTGTGACGTACATGACAATAGAGCAAACTGCTTTCTTTCAGCCGAGTCCACAAGGACAACTGAAGCAGCGACAATCCCCCACCTCTTAACTGGTCAGCGGTCAAACCACAACTGACCGTTCGCCCGGGGTCCGTTCCTAATGCCGCTGCCAATGGGGATTTTGAAAAACCCATGTTTTTTGGGGAAAAAAACTCAAACTTTGGCAGCCCGGAATGCGGAAGGACAGATGCACAGACACCCGAAGACTCTACATCGCTGAAGATACTCCACGAGCTGGTATAAGATTTTGACATTTTCTCTGGAATGCCCGGACCTCGCAATCTTCCCTCCTAATGGTCCTTCGTAGCTTAACAAACATCAGCAAACTTATCTACCGTTAACACTTTCTTTTATAAATTAATCTACCTTCCTCGCATGGGCAGCACGAAATAATATGTTGTAGAGAGGCAACGCTAGTAGAAAAAGGTTAAGCAGGAGAACAGCCTGTACTTACATCCACAGCGTACGTCTTCTTGTAGTAGAGCATTTGTACATATTCACAGATCTGGTTCCCAAGTCGTCCACTTGCTTTCCACGATATGAACTTCTTGGGAGCATTGCAGAGACTTCGCATTAGGGCGATGTCAACACTTACATCCAGGTAATAGATTTGCGCCGAAATGTAGAACCCGCAAACGAATGTAATTAAAATGAAAAGTTTCACATACAAATTCATAGCAAGAATTCCTCGTCAAGCTGTCATGAGGTACAGCTAATGATGATTTACGGCGTCATGCAACACATTAACATCATATGATACAAGATAAGAAAAAACGGACAACGCTCCGAATCCGCATGAGTGAGTGTGGTCGGTGGGAATGCGATCCCACCTCTATGCACGAGTTCCTGGACCACTGGGACACTACAATCGATGCATATCACAGTCCTGTACGTGATGACACTTCCATACACTGGAGATTCTAGCTTGGCAATCAAATAACATTGACAGCAAAGAGATTTTCTGCATAAGGTACTTTAAAGAAATCCTGAACCATCGCGCGCAGCAAAGTTGACCAGGCAAGCTGCTAAAGACGAGCCAATATTTTCTAAGCTAATATTTATTAAGAAACACAGTTCAATTAAAGAATAAAAATCATCGGATTTTCACACTAGTTTTAAAATGAAATCGAATACGTAGTGGGCCCGCCATGGCCGCTGGCTTGTCTAGGCTGAAAGAAATTGATTGCACCAAATTAGGAGCATATGAAGCAAAGGCTCTGAAGTCGCCGTTTATTGCGTTTACGGTCGACTGACCAACACTGACCGCACACACCTGATGCGAGCTTATCATGCATATATAGAGTGGGACAATGTCTCTTATCAGATGATATCCATAAGTAGAAATGCTTACAGCACGTGGTGTGAGTAGGCCGGTGCTTGGCATGATGGCGAGGCGGGGTTATCGGAACCCAAGATCCTCCAGGTGAAGAACAGGAAAGTTCGATGCACAAGGATGGCAATACCTGCATGTCCCGCCGCTAAACCACCCTTCAGATTACGTCGCCGTAGTTACAATTTTATAATTAACTGTCGAAACGTTATAATTTAGGAAAACAAACTTCATTTCGAAATTTAAACTTAATCAAGATGAGAGACCTGTTCCAGAATTTACCTTTACAACTCGCTGTCAGAAAAGGTTGTTTTATAGTTGTCCCAGCAGCTATTTTACCACATTAGCTTATGGGGTGACCAAGAATTTTGCTAGGGATATGATACTAAAAAGTGCTAGCGGCTTGCTTATCCTCCACTTCGGTGAATTTCTGGGATGGTGTAGCAATGTGCGAGCTAAGCCCGGTATAGACCGACCGGGACTGAAATTTTGCCGTGGCCGGGTTCACAATTAATTGTCTGGCCGGGTTGGAGTTGTAAAAAGAGTCTGGTTTAGCCCGGGCGCACTATCATCGAACGCGCCCGGGTGTTCGCAAGTCTATTACAAGCATAGGATGCAATCATTGAGACACGCACAGTCGCAACGAATGGGCGTGAAAAGATTTCTTCTTCTGTGTGCTTCTTCAAATGCGGCTACAACGTCGAAAAAACGACGCTGCTTGGTGCGCCCCTCATCTCTTAAGGAGAGAGGGGAATTTAGGAATTTTGTTGAAGATATTCTTAATGAAGACCCTGAATTCTTCAAAACTTACATGAGGATGCAACCAGGAACATTCAAGAAGCTGCTGGCTATCGTCGAAGAGGCTTTGAAGAAGGAAGATACTCCCTTCAGAAAGTCAATATCTCCTGCAGAGAGGCTGGCTCTAACTCTGCGATTCATAGGACACGGAGATTGCATGAAATTACTAGCAGTCACTTACTGCCGGGGACACAGTCCAGTGTGTAAGATTTTGCATGAAACCACTAGAATTTTATGGATGACATTACGTCCTCTGTACATGCCTGACCTCACTCAAGCTGATCTTCAAAGGATTGCTGAAGATTACAAAAACCAGTGGCAGTACCCAAATGCTGTAGGATCGATCGATGGC
>LQNS02278070.1:36514691-36533378 GCA_001587735.2 Parhyale hawaiensis
AAACTACTTGTGCAGTATTCAAATACCGCATATTGGGTAGGCGTGGTGGCCACGTGCGCTACTACGGGCAGGGAAACAAGGCGCAAAGTATAGTAGGAGACACTCGAGTGGTCGGCCCCCTTTTGTGTCCTTCCACACGAGAGAGACTAGAGATGTCCTGTGTACCAGGTCTGCTATCTCGATCGACAGCCTACCTCACGGGACAGAAAGAGGAAAGTAGAGAACCTACCTAACTTTACAAAACTAACCTCGTCAGCAGGAACTGCGGCCAGATGCTACATCCCCTGCGAAGAAGGCACTCGGGACCCTTGGGTATGTGATGCCCAAACATATTGTGACGGGGAAAGGGCAGCATTTATCGTAATAAATTCATCACAGTTTATGATAGAAGTTACATCTGATAAGAAAAGTCTTGAGGGCATTTCTATTAAATTGGCCGCGAGGTCCTTCAGAAAGCATTCCTCGGAGGATGGAGTCGACATCCCGACCATGAAGGTCCGGATACCATTCCCTCCGCTTATCGGAAAAAGTGGGACGCTCGGCCATTAAATGCAAGACAGTGAGAGGTACGACGCAGTCATCACAGTAAGGTTGCGGACGACCCATCCGCAGCAGATAGTCGTGAGTCTCTGATACGTAGGCGGCACAGTACGACGTCAATTCGGCAATCGTCGCTTTTTGACGAGTGCCACTGTCGGACGGTTTCACCATTGGGTTGATGACGGGGTGGATGCAGTCGTATGCTCGAATAGCCTGTATTACACTCAGTCAGTCGGAGAATATGGTAAAGTACTTCACATCGCTGTCTCTCATAAGGAGCAGCGCCCCGCACATGCCGAACAGCTCGGCGATGAAAATAGAAGTCGCCGGTAATAGCCGGCATGCTCTAGTCTCACCAGTCGCAGCGGTGGCGCATCCAACTCTGCCTCCCGTTTCAGAGCTATCGGTATAGATGTGGGTAGAGTCACCTTGTTGGTCTCTCACGTGATTCATGAAGAGAGTTTTTAGCAAGAGGGGATGGGAGTCTTCTTTTTTTTATTGCGTGCCGGGGTAAAACGTTGAAACTGGAATGCGCCAAGTTGGCTTGTCTCTGAACAGGACCGGGGCGCACTATGGTCTCTCACGACGATTTGTGTGCGCAGATCGTGTGCGCGTGAGCGACGTTCACGTTGTTGCGCCGCGCTGCCCACTGTATCGCTGATTAAGTTGGGTTAGGTTAGGTAATGTTAGGTAACATTAGGTAACGTTAGATAAGGTTAGGTAAGGTTAGAGAGGTTAGATTGGGTTAGGATTTGAGTATCTATCAGTACCTAGCCAGGTACTGATAGGTAAGCTGCGCCCTGCGCTGCTGCAGGCTGGGTTCGCCGCTCTCAGCGAGAAGACTTGGTATGAGTGATGTACGGAAGGCTCCGGTGCATAGCCGTAGTGCTGCATTGTGCACAGCGTTCAGTCGTTTTAGGACTTTGGTCCTCGCGGACTGATATACGACACAGCCACAGTCTAGTCTGGAGCGTACAAAGGTTCGATAGATATAAAAGGGTTTGCCGGTCAGCGCCCCACGAATGTCGTCAGGTGCTTGATCAGCAGGAGTGTGAGATGTAAAGGAAGCAAAGTGAGCACGAAAGGCAGACATCCCGCAGGCCTACCTAATGACTAAGGTTACCTACAGGGTCCCCATAACATAGGATGGGCGAACCTAAACTAAACAAGCCCTATGGCCCATCCTAAGTCTCTTTAGGGCCATAAAATTGGATAGCTGTACCTAACCTAACCACTTCATGGCCTATGCCCCATCCTATGTCCCCATAGGGGAGTTGTCTATTTTTTATAGTAAAAGCTGATAAGAGAATCGGCACCTAATTGGGAATCGGTATCTGCATTGGCAACTAAGGGTGAATAATAATCGGCATCGGTAAAAAAAATTTGGTATCGGTACACCCCTGAATACAATTATTCATACTAATGTATCCCAGAGATCAAATCCTTGTCGCTGGTTGCAACACGTCCCTTCACCAGAGATAACAAAATATTTCATACGTACCAGTAAAGACGATGGTAAAGGGATTGCTTACAATCTTCATATTCCAGAGACCAAATCCTTGTCAGTTGACACAAAACGTCCCTTCACCAATGGTAACAAAACATTTCATTAGGTACCAGTAAACACGTTGGTAAAGGCAGCGCTTAAAATCCTCCCTAAATAAGTATTAAGCTTTTCTAAGACAGCAAAAGTGAGGGACATACAGTATGGCGACAGTCACGTGGAACCCATGCAGGAAGGTGTTCCCACATACCGGACGAAAACGGAAAAATTTTCGTTTGAATCAATTAAATGAAACAACAAGATTTATTTCTTGGTTTTATTTTCTTTCTTTCGATAATCTGGAAAGCAACATTTATTAATATTGGTTACAGAAAAAAAGGGAAGAAACGAAAATACTGGCTTAGATATTTGTGTAGGAATCTGGTGAAAACAAAATGCAAAGGAAAATTCTCCAAGTTAAAAAAAAAATATTTGTAATAAGTAATTAGGAAGACAAGAGCATCCATTCTAAACCAAGGAAAGAAGCGAACAAACAAAAAATACTGAACAGACTTACGTTCCAATAACTTAAGAAAAGTTATGCAAACAATGTGATAAATCAATGAAAGACGAGAACATTTCCAGCACACTAGTAAACTAGAGCCCTCTGAGAGCGTATACCTCCGCCAAGCGAGGCAACGTTAGCAAAAAATTCAAACAGGCTCTGAAACCATAATTTTCTTCGTATAAACTCCAAAATCTAATCATTTGTGCCTTTTGATAGTGATATCAGCTTGTGCAATTTTCTCGACGATTCGTGCACAACTTTTTGAGTTATACTGCTAACAAACGTTAAGACATGCATGAATCAAACATACAAACCGATCTGCACCAAAATTTAATCATTTATGTCTTTTAACATAACTAATAACCCCTATAAATTTCATAAAGATCCATTCATTTTTTTTTTTTAGTTATTGTGCTTACAAGCATAAAATTAAAAACAGTGACAAACTAACAAACAAACTGAACATTACCAAAATTTGCTCGTTTACTCTTTGTTATATACCTAACTACTCACGTTAATTTCATAAAATTCATCCATAACTTTTTGAGTTATGGCAATGAGAAAAATGAGGCAGACAAACAAACAAACGGATGGACATATCTTCACCAAAAGTTAATCCTCTGTTACTCCCAACATACCTAACAATCCCTGTAAATTTCGTCCAAATTGGTTCTGAACTTTTTCAGTTATCTTGGTGACAGACAGAGAGACAAACACGACGAAAACATAACCTCTTTGGCGGAGGCAATTACGCGCAGGCCAAAAAGAAAGTATCCACCCGAGAACACAAGATATCGGCATGGCGTAGTACGCATTCTCCCAAGAGACGACAGCTGTTCCTTTTTCCAGTAAACTATCATGTTGCATTCACATCTCCCTGTGACCTGGGCTACACCTGCATCACACGCTAAAAGTAACCTTAATTACCTGTATTTTATTCCGGGTCACGCATAAGTTTTCGCGTTACGGTGGTCCTAACCAAGATGTGATTGCAACACGCATCTCTTAATTTGTAATCAAGTGGGATACTTACGCGCTGTCCCATATAAAGAAGTTTCAATGTAAAATAGAGAAGAAATCGGAGGGCGTTTACCTTCCCCGAGCAAGGCAACGTTAATGAAAGATTCAAATCGGCCCAGAAACCAGAATTTCCTTTTTCATCAGCAAAATTTGGTCATTTGTACCTTGTGACATTAATAACCGTTTCTTCAATTTCAGAGTTATAACACACAGACAGACCAACAGATCGTCACCAAAATTTGATCATTTGTGTATTAGGTATAGGTATTATAAGAAGATTTAAGCCTCCCTAAATAAGGACTAAGCTCTTCTAAGGGAGGAAAAGGAAGGGACATATAGTATGTCGACAGAAAAACGGGGAACCCATGCACGAAGGTGTTCCCACACAGGATCAGCGCGCATGGGAACAGCAAGTCGGGAAAGAAGAGGANAAAGAAAACCACGATCCCTTAGGATCGGGCGCCGCTGCACGTTGGTTCCACCTACGTCTCAACAATCTAGAAAAAGGAAGTAATTACTGCTGAGAGAAAGAAATAGAGAAGCAGGTAGGTGTACCAACAGTACCACCGCGTGAAGGTGTACAGCGACTTGGCTACAATTATATTAATTGTATCCCAAAAATCAATCCTTGTCCCTAGTTGCAAAATAAGTCCCTTCACCAAAGATAACAAAACTTCGAACGTACCAGTAAACGGTTGGTAAAGGGATTATTTGTAAAATCCGGCGAACCTAACTAACCTAACCCTATGGCCTATGGCCCATTCTATGCCCCCGGAGGGGAGCTGACACAAAACGTCCCTTCACCAATGGTAAAAAAAAAACATTTCATTAGGTACCAGTAAACACGTTGGTAAAAGCAGTGTTTAAAATCCTCCCTAAATTCCCAAAATAAGTACTAAGCTCTTCTAAGAGAGCAAAAGTGAGGGACATACAGTATGGCGATAGTCACGTGGAACCCATGCAGGAGGGTGTTCCCACACCTCTGACGAAAACAGAAAGAATATAAGTTTTTGAATCAATTAAATGAAACAACAAGATTTAATTCTTGGTTTTATTTCCTTTCTTTCGATAATCTGGAAAGCAACATTTATTAATATTGGTTAAAGAAAAAAGGGAAGAAACGAAAATGCTGACTACGAGATTTGTATAGGAATCTGGTGAGAACAAAATACAAAGAAAAATTCTCAAAGTTGAAAAAAAAAAAAATACCTGGAATAGGTAATTAGGAAGACAAGAGCGTCCATTCTAAACCAAGGAAAGAAGCGAACAAACAAAAAATATTGAACAGACTTACGTTCCAATAACTTAAGGAAACTTATGCGAATAATGTGATAAATCAATGACAGAACAGAACATCTCCAGCACACTAGTCAATTACGCGCAGGCGCAAAGAAAAGCATCTACGCGAGAACACAAGATATCGTAGGCATGGCGTAGTACGCATTCTCCCAAGAGACGACAGCTGTTCCTTTTTTCAGTAAACTATCATGTTGCATTCACATCTGTGACCTGTGCTACACTTGCATCACACGCTTAAAGTAACCCTAATTACTTGTATTTTATTCCGGGTCACGCATAAGTTTTCGCGTTACGGTGGCCCTAACCAAGCTGTGATTGCAACACGCATCTCTTAATTTGTAATCAAGTGGGATACTTACGTGCTGCCCCGTTTAATAAAGTTTCAATGTAAAACAGAGAAGCAATCGGAGAGCGTATACCTGCGCCAAGCAAGGCAATGTTAACGAAAAATATTCAAATTGATCCAGAAACCAGAATTTCCTGTTTCAGCAGCAAAATTTGGTCATTTGTACCTTCTGACATTAATAACAGTTTCTTCAATTTCAGAGTTATAACACACAGACGGGCCAACAGATCGTCATCAAAATTTTATCATTTGTGTCTTCTAGCATATCAAATAATTCCAGCAATTTCATGAAGTTTCGCTCATAACTTTCCAGGTTATGTTACTAGCATATATACAAAAACAAACAGAGATGAACAGATTGACAGATCACCACAAAAATTTGGTCAGTTGCCGTTCGTAACATTCCTGTAAATTACATAACGATCCGTTCATAATTGAGTAAAGTTACCAAGAAAAGCAAGCAAAAAAAAATGATCGAACGGATACCAGAAGTTAATCCTCTCTTTCTCCTAACATACCTAACATTCTCTGTGAATTTTACAAACATCCGTCAATAACTTTCAGCGTTATCTCGGAGACAGACAAATTTCGAGAAACACATAACCTCCTTGGCGGAGATAATCACCGAAAGTTCTGAACTCGCTCTCTCTCCTTCTCGCAGCTTAGGTGTTCAACAATAGGTGTCACAAACCCGTACTGTATTACACAAGGTGTTCAACCTTTACGTTGCAAAACGTTCAAACACTTAGGCAACTGCAAATCATACAGACCTCGAATTTGAAAAGTTTGACACATGTAAATAAAGCTCGTAGATATAAGAAACTCTAATAAAATTTTCGTAGGTTGAGTCTACTGAGTTGCAAAAACGTTTGTTGCAATAAATCATACTCGTTCAGGTAAGAATATTTTCGTTTGAACTGTCAGGCAAAGCGCATGGTGGGCAAAATCAAGTGTATAAAAGAAACGCTGGCTTTTATAAGCGTCTAAATGTTATCTGTTGCGCAAAGAGACGAAAAGTTAAAGAGAACATATGAAATAATTAACATATAAGGCAATTAATTACCAGACATAAGAAGAGAAATAATTGACACTGGTCCATAAGTCATTACTACACACTATAATAGCGATAATAGAATATTTTATATGCTACAGGAACGGTTACTGAAGCACTTTCAGCTCTACACGTCAGTTGCTAAATGGCTTCAAAAATTGTTCCAAAATAATTTTGCAATCTCCGTGAGCCACGACAATTGACAACAGATTTATAAAAAATCATAAAATACGCCAGCTAAAGACGCTCTATAAAAAAGAAAAAATATCACAAACACAAAAATGAGTGAAACAAAAACACGACAGACGTAAGCAAAAGCCCAACTATTCTATTACATTTTTATTACCCTCCAAAATCTGATACAGTAAAAAGAGGCCTTCAAAAATATAGGTGTTCGATCAAATAACTAACTATATTTGAATTTCGAAGGCTGTAAAACAATGCATCATTACCGAACATATATATCTACATCCCTAAACTGTAGTACAAATCAGTCAGAGATTCGATTTTTCAACTCCGCAAGTAAGATGCAAATATATTACATAGATTAATGCAAATGAAACAGAGATTCGATATTGCATTTGTGCAATCAAGATGAAACTAAGAAACCAAAGCAAGAATAATGACGAGATACAGAAGGGCCTTTTCCAGTAGAAGAGTTCAGTACTAATAAATCCTAATGAACACGCTAGGTACATCAACAACATCATTAGCATCATTATAATGAGGGTGTCACCACATCAGCAACATGAGTGATGAGGAGCAAACCATGAGCGCACGTCGCTCCTGCTGGGGACTCCAGATTTTACTCTCCTGTACGCAACAACAAGTACGGTAAACATTACCCAACTTCTCGCGTCCACCAACCTAAAATGCTTTCTTGCCACGAAGTTTATTTAAAAATACACACTTTGAATTTATTTTCGTCACCAGAGCTGTGATTTGTTCTTACTCTGGGATATTTTAAACAAAACTGACAAGAGCAGCAAACAACAATTTGATTAATAGAAATGAAAAATGCTCTGAAACAAATTTAATTGCCGACGTATTTTAATTAACCTCGAGGTCAGCAAAAAAGTGATAAATATTAAGGGCAGGCAAAGAATATCAGCGTTAAAAAAGAGTAAAGACTCCAACTTACGTAGGAACATCGCGCTCTGTGTACACACTAGGCGTGGAGTATGATGTTAAGTGTATTGATCAAGCATTAGGTCACTAATTTTCAGCCAGCAGACCTATGAAACGAGCAAATGCGGTCTTGGTTGCTGCACAGTGTTGTCAATGCTAGAAATACTGTTAAGCATTCGGCCATTATCTAAAGCACAGGCTTACGAGCACTGGGTCCAGTTGTCCTAACCACCGAGGATAGCCCGACAGCTCTAGAATCTAGGTGGTGGCAAGCGTCTAAGCGTTTGATCAAAATCTACGACTCGGGCACCAAAGAGTGCAATGTCCTACAGGCTTAGAGATCGAGTGAGGTCCGATACTTCAGATCTCAACGAGCGCTCAGTCAAACGCTACAGTCTGGGCAGCCCCCCCAGCACCAAACAATGTGCGCCACACAAGTCAGCTCCCCAAGTATACCATCTAAAGCTACATAAATGGAACGTACTCTCTATCTGCACACAACAGGATCAAGAAATCACGCACTCCAAACAAATACTTATTTCAACGACAAAGGGTCCTACGTCAACAAATTATTAATTCACACAAGCACAGCTGTGGATATACCATGGAGATACAGTTCTCAATTCAACACGGTCAGTTCTTCTTACCAGAGAAATTAAGCTTAAATCTGTACAGCAGAATAGGTGATATAGGTATACGGCCAACAGTCGGGTGCTGAACAGTGACGATGTTCAATGAACACCAATTAAATAAGAGCTTCGCCGGCGTGCGGTGCACCTTAATTCCTATTACATACCCTTCGATAAACAATAAAGTTTTGTTCGGCAAGATGTTTTATTTGCCGTGAACAAAACATCCACTGTACTGTGCGGTTTGCATATTCGCGAACTAGGTTCCGAGAATATGTAGTAAGCTCAACTGATCAGTGAACACTTTCGGCATTGTTTGATCATAAGGATGAGCAGCAGCAGCAACAGTTCCTGCGTGTTGACACTGTCGCTGTACATCTGTGGCATGAGGTGAATACTTTATGGCATGACATTCACATGGGGAAGGTAACATGGGATCAAGCACTGAGAGTTACCACGTGAAAGCACATCCCTAATGCGAGTACAGCCGAGATAACGATTTCATCTAAATTCTCAACATTTTCTTACGACTGCCAAAGCAGGCAAGCACCACGCTGCCACTCGCATTAACCAGTAGGACGCGAGGCAGCCAAGGGGGAGGTTGGCTATGTGCGGCTCTCAGTCACTTTGCCATCGTGGAGCTCACATCAGACGGCTGTACACTATACTTTCGCGATATTCTTGTAAAGCATGATAGCGTTTTGCATAAAATTAGCTTTAATATTCAGAAACGGCGCGAGAACGTTTGACTTTTTGAAATGTGTCCTGCACCAAAGAGATCACGGCAGGCGCTAGCATAATGTTATGGTCAAAAACTGAGCATGTATTATGGATCACCTAAATTGTTACCGCCCTTTATCATGACGCGTACCAATAGCAGTAGCTACAGCAGGTTGGTACAGTTAGCTGTGTAACGCACATAACGCAACATGCGGAGTACAAAGTAAGATGCACCGCACGCAGCTGCGGCACCGAAGGGCAATTTCCAGCAGCCCCGGGACCACCCGGATACAGCAGCGAAGCAAGGAAGCATGCATGAGCCAGTGCACATAAATTGAATATTTCAATAAAGATGTCTAAGCGAATTTATTGCTCGAAAATTTGAGGAAGCGCAGCAGTTTACGAATAAGTTCTGCTCAATAGCCAGCAGAGAAAGAGCGGCACTGGAATGTTACCGTCCCGTTAGCAACTGAGGTAATGATGGCAAAGATCAACAGTCAATATACAATAAAAGATGTACTCATATTTAACAATATAAAAATGATATGGACAATAAAGCAACACTGTATGAGTTAGAGCAACTCGGGAAAGTTGTTCTATGGCGAATGTAGCAAAGCATGCAGCTGGTGTCCCACAGGCTCATAATCCCATGGCAGGCTTTGCTTATAGCGATAGCAATGAAATGCTCCTAAGTAGCATGGGATACGTAGCCACATCAGTGTAACAGTAACTGGGTTTCTCCTCACTATGCCTCGCTGCTTGGATCACTTCTAACGACGAGGGTGCGGTGATCAAACTTATAATAATATTTCTCATCAAGATATCTGACGGCAATGCCTTACTTATTGAATAGAAGTAAAGAGGTGGCCATGGCGCACCCACAAAACACGAGCTCAGCAAGGGGCGGGCTGAGTAAAAGAGAGTTAATTACAGATCAGCTACATAAGTACGACACTATAAACAAAGCAGAATTCATTTAGCATACAGAAGCATGTTACAGAGCATCTGCCACGCGGATCATCTGTAAATATTGGCACGCGCCATCCGCTCTACAAACGTGCGTGGTTATTATCATCATTATTAGTGTTGAGAGCAATGAAATATAGTTGGCTCGCTCTGGCGAGTGCGGGGCACTCAACCAAGAGATATTTGACTGCCAAATGGATAAAGCAGACCCCGCAGTAATGCCGCGGGCTCTTGAGAAAGCGAAAAGAATACCCAAATGGCTGCTAACTCGAGCTGCGAGGATAATAAGTGGCTAGCCGAAGGTCAAATATATCATCTCAGTATCGCTGCAGACAGGTGGCAGAAGTAACAAGCGCGCTACTACTGCCCATGAAACAAGACGCAAAGAATCTCTGTACAAAAAAAAAAAACTGAAAAAGGCCTATCCAGTAGCCCTCCTCACGCAGGAAAGGATGCAAAGACCTACCTAATTTTACAAACTAACACAAACAGTAGGAATTGCAACCACGGTACAACCCCCGCGGAAAGGAACTATATATAGTTGCTCCTGGGTATATGAAGCCCAAAAATATATATTCGCACAAATATAGAGGCTGCCGGAACAATCTCCTGAGGAGCCGACTGATAATTCGTACTTCCTACACCCCCAGAGGCGCCACAGCTCATTTGGTGCTTCAGGTTGGTGAAGTGAATGGTCAGAACCAGTCCCCACACCTCGCCACGCCGAGACGCAGACAACGGCATATTGTCTCTCACGTAAGCGCAGCAGGTGGTTGCAAGGATTCCAGAACTGCTGCTTTGTACTTTCCATGTACAACCCTCTAAAATAACTACAGCTTTTCTGCTGCTCAAACCGAGAGTACAGCAAGATAAAATCGGGCTTGCACAGCCTTTATGCCAAGGTAGTCGCCCGCCAGCTTCTAGTACAACGAGGGACATCATGTTGGATTCACTACCACTTCCCGTTCTCTAACTTTCCAAGTCAGTAGGTATGTAAGCGGATGCTATGCCTATAACAATGGCAAGGTTTGTCTTTGCTACAAAATGCGAAACCGTGGCTACTCGCCACACGAAAATCTATCGATAGTGACGGGATCACCACATAGTGCTGTGCCCGGTTACATTTGGGTGTCTCAACCACAGCAAATCCGACATCAGAACAACCGTCTCTGTATCGCTTCCATACAAGAATCCACCAAGCCAGCACATTAGAAAGGGGTCGTGCATGTTTGTTATCCCTCACACCAATCGTGCACCGAGTACTGATAGGCGCTAACTATATGTAAAAAGTAAATAGCAATCTCTGGTCATAAATATCTACGGCCAGATGTTGCCTATGTTCAATGCGACAACCAAACGTCACTACTATAGAAGCGGCAGTTTATGAACTCAATACAAGCCGATGGAGTCGCTGTACTGTCAGCGTTGTCCCAATACCTACAGAAGCAGCGAAGAAACACGGAACACGCTTAACATCAACAGGAATAAAGGCAGACACCGGAAGGGTATTTGTGCGCACAACTGATCATTTCAAGACGCATTGCTTAGGCATGTTCCGATCACAACCCCCAGCCAGGCTAATGTGTGTTGCAACAGTGACACTCACAGCTCAAATAAAAAATTCACAATCACACTCTTATCAGCACCAACAACGATCAGGAACCACTCACAGCGACCGCACCTCGAATTGTACGGTACAGTTTGATCAGGCAGTAGCGGCCTAATTGTGTTGCGGTTGCGACACGGGCCTGGTATTTATATCGGCGGGGTGGCGTGGATGAGGAACACTGCAGGCAGTGAGTCAGAACGAAGGACTCCGATGGAGCAGTGACGTCAGAGTGCCGGGAGACGGCCTCAGAAACTGTACCTCACCGGTACACCGTTTTCAATACATACCGTTAAACCTCATCAGTAGCTCCAACTGCGTTTCAAAATGGGGATACAAGAAGAGGAGAGAAGTGGTGTCGAAGAAAACTGGAATCACAAGAATATCAAGAATGGATACAAGTGAGTAAAACTGAAGAATAAAGTTGTTCATAGGAGATAAGAAAAAGAGAACGAAGCAAACTGAGCAGAGAATTAACAGAGTCCCGAAAGACGAAATAAGGCAAGCTATATAGCCTACCCGGCAAGTGTATTTCAGGTCACTGTTAACGTCACGATACCACAAGCCAAACCCCAGGTGCAGGGTAAAGTTGAGGGCCTGCTAACATATGAGCAGACGGCTAGCACGACAGAAAGTGCTACCAGCCACAGAAGCCTCGCTTGCTCACCAATCAGTTACAAAGCAGTGAGAAGCTTACGAGACACGAGCTGATAGCCATATGAAGCGCAGCACGGTGGTCCAGCCAGCAACTGGTCGCGAATGCTGCTAAACTTGGAAACAATGGGCGCTCAAGTCAGTTGCTGCCAAGATGCAAGCAAAAAAATAGCGTCAAATGGTGAAGACTCAGCGGAGGTGAGATCAACTCAAACACACGAGTAATGGACAATGTTGAAAAGTTTGTGAGTAGTACAGAGACCGCAGACATCTCTATGAACAATGAGCGACACAAATTTAAAACCTAAACCAGTAACGTACCCAACATTTTAAATCAACACACCACGTGACCCGTACAGCTTTGGCTTGACAGATAGTCCAGTGATACTGATACTTAAAAACTCGTGATCATATTAATTCTGAAACAATAAGAAATATATATTAGCTCCCAACATTGAGGAAATAAAGTGCAGCAAACGACACTCGTGAGGTACTCATGCAGATATTTTTTCGATAACTATTCAAACTATTATACCAATCAGTGCAATAACACGCAGCACCCAGAGACACAAATGTAATAGTTGCAAGTGCTCAAGAACTGGATGGAAACTGGATGTGATTGCTTACAGAATTGAATAGATAAGCGCAGTAGTTTTGGGCGGCGGCAACAAAGCTGAGGTAGCTCGGTAGGTATGTATATTACTTGCAACATAAAATAATGTTATTGTGGCAACTGGCAATTCGGAGCGACTAAGCGACAGTCATCAAAAGAACAAACAGACCTTGTAACCAACACAGCTCTCACTTCTCTTAACAACTGAGAACATACGGTGTGTACGACTGCCTCTAATCTAAAAGAGCTATACATACATACTCGTATATAACCCAAAGCCATACCCAATTATGCTGTATATTATTCAATATGATCAGTAGTTACAGACGCGAAAAAACAAGCAAGAACAACAAGTTCTTTCAAATTACATGGTAACGAAAAGTTCTAGCAGCACGACCCATTAGCGAACAAACTGAAACCTATAGGTAGGTATCAGTTACAAGCTTCAAGCCCCTTTGGCCACGACTGTGGTGATCCAAACTTTGCCAGAGTCAAGGGTCAAATAGAATATTCTATTTGCCATGCTATAATAAGTCCTATGTAGGAACCCATGCACAGAGGATTGCAAGGCATTAGAACAGAGAGTCGGCAGGAAAAATGAAAGCGTAACAAAGATCGTTAGGGGGGAAATAGCTACTACAGTAATTAACTTATCAACAGAAGACTTTCCGAGAAAGATACCCGAAAACTGTTGCAATTCTTAATATCCGAACCAATGTCAGGGAAGGAAGCAACAAAGATGAACTACAAATACGCACTACAAGAACATATGTCTTATATGTTACACAAAAGCGTTCGTTCGTCATATTGAACCTGGGGTTATTGTGGTGAGGCATTACATGACTAGAACATATTACTACGTAACAAAGATATTTGCTATATACAAATTCATTAGTTGTGGGTAGACTTAAGGCAATAAATATATATTGTATCATATATCTGCTACACAAAGTAGTGATAAATAATAATTAGCTCAGATACTACTAGAACACAGCGTTGAACAACCCAGTTGCAAACTGTGGTAGGTGGGACGATCGGACACACACCACGCGGAACACACCGGCGGCTGATGACGCTCCGTTCTAAAGCTGAAGAATTACTTACTCAATAGCCATTGTGACAGCCGATACTGTACCATATGGTACGTGCGCACACGAGTAACGCTCCAGAAGTAGAAACGTACTTCCAAAAAGAAAAAAAAAAACATTGTGACAGACTATGCTACACCATACTTAACATGACAGACACTTGGCTAAATCAATCGCGGGGTAAATAACATGATTGTGAACGTCCTTAGCTCTTTGAAAACAGAGCTTCGTTCTGTTTGATGTACCAGCAACCAGAGTCCTTTTCGCAAGCCCTTAGTACATACAGAGTGCCCAAGTACGGTATTCTAGGGCCGGTGGATAGGGCCAGACCAGGTCACCACCTTTTTTAGTGAAATCTTGGTCGACAGATGGGCCCCAGTCGTCTCTTCGCGTAAAAGTAAAAGACACAGATTTGGAAGTCAAATGTTACCCATGTTCTGATGAAGGTCGGCAGAAAGCAGGGCGTGAGACAGAGGCAGCACCTGTTTGGAGCTCCGAACAATACCTAGTATATATACTATTACAACATTCCGAGTTCAGGCCACCAGCCCCTACCCACACATTGCGACGATCAACATGACGGAAGTCACAGTGTGGGACACAAAACGAGGAACCGATGCAAGGGAACAGCAAACCAGGTAAAAATGGGAAGAGCAGCACAATAGATTATATATCTGCTGGAGTAAAACGAACAAACGAAACAATAGGAGGCCAGAACAGACACCCCATTCATTGTCCCGACACCCACCACAATTTCCAACAAATGCAGCTCGGTCAAGATTTAAGCAACTCAAGTTAAATAAAACAACCAAGGACATAAAATACATGCTTTACAAGAGGGTAACCAAAGCCAAGGGGTATATGGATGCACATCATGAGTCACGACACTCACAGGCTGATGTAGGGCTAACAAGTAGCAGACAGGCTTGAATTTCGTCAATGAATTCGCACCCATTCTCTGAAATTAGTTCGTGAAATTTCAAGTCAACGTAGTTAGCGGACTTTGCTTCCCAGCCAAAGACAATTTGCAAACTATCCTGTCCATATAAGTATAACATGAGCCAGATAAAGCACGCTGCGTAGCTGTTTCAGGTGAATGAAAATGTGCTTTTGAATCAGCCATGCGCTCTAACCTCTTATGGATAGAAGTGCAATTGTTTTGCTGCCTCAGTCGATATTTTCAACAACAGTAGCAGCGTCGGGCGGTGTGGGTCGAGACAACCAAAAAATTAAAATTTACTTGATGTAGTCAAATTTAGGAGCACTAATATATACGAATTTGTGTTCATTTTGAAACCGTTAGATTTACAAATTGAGCACAGGGCTTTTCAACTAGCCTGCTTATTTTTGCTATTATTATTATTTCTTTTATTGGAGCAACTCATCCTCTTTTGGATGTCTACACACATTGTCCAACGCCATAGGCCAGCTGAGATTTCTCCCACTGCAGCCCATATAACTAGCACTGGGTAGTAGAAAGCTTACTGGAACTTCGGAGATAATCTTCTCCTTTTCGCGCCGCAGGTCTCAAGTGTCGGCGGCCCATAGGAGCCGCACACAACGGTGCTCCTGTAGTGAAGTAGTTCAGATGGCTTGCAAAACTCGAACTCGCAGCAAGCTGAATAGAATTTATATTTAAGCGTCCATATCCGCTCTACAATTACTGATGGCTTGTTTTATAGGGTGCGGTGGCTTGCACGAAGTTCTGATATTAAGGTGTAACTACATCGCAAGAACAGAATTCTGCGGGCACGAATGCCGATAGTGTGGCAACACCTTAGAGCTACAAGCTGAAATTTCTTCCTTGTGTTATTGAACCGTTGAGTTGTGAAGGGTTAGATATAGAAAAAGACAAAGGAACCACACTTTTGTACGGCAAAGTCTACAAAAGAGAAACCTTTACAGAAACTCCACATAAAAAGTATGGCTGTCATCATACTGGCTGCAAGGGTAACATAAACGTGACAAGCGGAAACACTACGAGAAGCTGAAACTTAAGACAAGTGATGAAAAGGCTCAAATACTTGGTCCAAGAAAGAACAAGCCACTTCAGAAGAAGCACGGCTCGTCCATCAGTCAATCAACAACAGGAAAAATAAAGAATATTTTTGATATAAGGGACCAAAGAGCATAAGATAACGACTCAAACTACTTGATTATTTCAGTGTTTGGGCAGCGCTCGACTCAACGATTTTTTAAAATGATACCGCAGGATCTTACTGCAGCAATTGCTACTTACGTCGCCGAAGTGCTTTCATCATTGCAGATGACATTCTGTTGCACAGCTCTGTGAAGCTACATACAGCAACGCTTTACAACAAGTGACTCAAAACACTAAATATTGTTCCAATACTTGCACAAGACCCAATATATTTAATACGGTATTGTTCAATATTCCAAAGAGTTAGGGAGCAGGCAAATAGTGAAATTTTGCGGACTTAAGTTGCAACAGTTAATATAAGTAACACGAGCTTTTTACTACACAGACATTTTAGAAATTTTTGCAATTCTTCACAGCAAGCAGAACAGGCTCAGATCATGAAGGATATCTTAGTTAGCATTTTAACTTACGATAATCACTCTAAGTGCAGCCTCTTATAATAATTCCATGCCAAATACCATGCGTTTGTTTACAACAGGGACTCCTAAACCTCTGCCGATAGGCGATACCTTGACTTCTGATGGTTCCTAGCACCTCCTCGCCCCGGTCAGACACATAGACTATTTGGTATGTTCTGTTTTTCCCGTTTGTGTTGCATCAATGCTCTCATTGTTGTAAACAATCGCCTTAGATTTAAACATTTTACACCCGCTTAAAACACACCTGTATAACAGTTAACTATTTTGTAGAACTACTTGAACAGTTATGCAAAACGTTTAAACTGTTAACAGTTCAACAGCTGTAAAATGTACTATGGTCAGTTGGACTGTAAACTTTAAAACTATTATTTAGTCTCTTTATTGAAGTAATAATGCGATGCCAAGCTCTTTAATTGGTTACTACAAGTTTGTCATGAACAGTTAACAGTTTAAACGTTACGCATAACTGTTTTAAGTAGCTCTGTAAAATGGTTAACTTATACAGGTGAGGTTTAAACGTGTACAAAATTTTTAAATTTGTGGTGATTGTTCAAAGCAATTAGAGCATTGGTAAAACGCAAATGGGAAAAACAACATTTGGTAACAACTAATCCTAATGCCCCCGACGACATAGGCAGGGTCTTCATCACCTGGGGACACAGTTGTGGTGCCTCGTAGGATAATACAAGTACGCACGAGAGCCACATAGTGAGCACTGAAAGTGCAAACAGTTGGTCCAGGGGCATACTTCCCAGTAAAATTTTGTGCTTCAGAACAAAACTGTCTTCCGTGCGCATACGTTATACTCTGACTTTAAACTCACGCTTCTCAAATACCGTACCCGAGGAAAATAATTTTCTCTCCATGCCCAGGGATAGCAAGGCTCGTGAATGCCACCATGTTGCTGCTGTAAGATCACAGCTGCACATGCTGACGTCTTTGCATCGTCGCTCCAATGGTGCAATGGAACTCTCTGGGAACCACAGAAAGGCGCCCCACTCACGACCCTAGAGTTGCTCGTGCTATACCGGCGTCCTTCGCTGGTCGAGGTAGCTACTAGTGCTATACCGTTAGCAGCGTCCTTCACCGTGTCCCGGTTGATAACCACTCACATATACATCAATAGGTATTTACTCCATTTTGGGTCACGGCATATGCTTCTTGAATTATGGTAACTCAAGTGATTTAATAGCAGCACGGTCCTTGTTTGAAAAACAGGCCTTTGACTGACGCACGGCAGCTCCTGACCGCACTTCTCAAGTAGCAGTTAATGTGCAGCAACAATCTACGTCACTATGGTAACTAACTACAAATGCACTTTGGACTCGCGTGCCAAGTAACCCGTACCGGTAACAGTTTCAGTAAGGGAACAACGTAGGTAGTATTGATCATTTTACAAACCACCATCACTGAGAATTTTTTGTTCTGGGATTATACACGTCGCTTAGACAACACAGCAGCATTTGTACCAACCACGCAAAACGAAGTCGGACTAAAGAACATTTTGTACATATATACGCAACTTGATTCTAACACTTGACCACTATCATTTTACCAATAAAGCGATTCTTATGGAATTTGTAGCAAGAATAAATCGAAGAACCAAAG
This sequence comes from Parhyale hawaiensis, assembly GCA_001587735.2. Taxonomy (NCBI): domain Eukaryota; kingdom Metazoa; phylum Arthropoda; class Malacostraca; order Amphipoda; family Hyalidae; genus Parhyale; species Parhyale hawaiensis. Next base: position 36,532,591 of record LQNS02278070.1, read on the forward strand.
TTAAATAAGTCATCGCCGGGAAGTAAAAACTTAATTCATTCAATTCTAAGAATTGTGAATTGTTTTACCATAATATGCTTGACACAACTCTATAGCTAAATGTTCTCATTCAGTAGCTACTGATAAAGTAGCGGAATTGCAAAACAATTATTATTGAAAAAGGGATTGTACAACCCATATTTTTTTATAATTTGAAAGTTCTTTCGATGTAAGATAACTTTTCAGCTTTGGTCATGTCTTTTATTCATTGCCAGAATCGCTTCGATCATTCAGAAAAGCCTATTACTGCAACAGTTAACTAATCTAAAGAGACCAATGAGAAGAGCAGCAGTGCTGCACAAGAGCCACGCACAAAACTCGAATGGTAACATGATGAGGGAAGGACAATAGTGCTGTATGCTGCGACTAGAAACAAGGTACAAGAGTCGAGATGAGTTAATGCCGTGGTGCTTCAGACCTGGGGTCTATTTCACAACCAATACACAATTTCCTAGAGCTAGACAAATTCTTACAGCTTGGTGAACACTAGAGACAAGGGACTGGGGGTGAAAAACGCGCGTGTCCAAGCGCGCCAAGCGGTGCTGCTGTAGCCACATGGAGTCAGCTTCCTTAGTAAGGCTGTGGCTGCTGTTGTGGGTCTGCAATAGATGAAAGACTAGCATTATTATTGTTAGGAAAACATTGCTACCTATGGCTACCTACCTACTCTATAAACCAAATAGAGTTCCAATCAGCCACCATAATGTGCGAGTAAAAGATAAGATGGTAGTAGCAATCGCCTAATTTGC
>LQNS02278070.1:36597324-36608778 GCA_001587735.2 Parhyale hawaiensis
GGGGGGGGGGTAAAGTATCGTGTGGCTTATGATTTAACTAAAACACCCTAAATTTTAGGGAGCTTAAGAATATTTCAAAGAGACATAAGGAGTTTTAAGTTTCCTAAAATGGACCTAGCGACGTCGATAGGCTTTAATTTGTTCGTAATTTCAGTCCTGAACGCACGTTTCTTCATTTTTTATTCAGCATCAGTTGACAGTCGCATGTCAATTACGCTTAAGGTAAATTAAAACTCAGTCCTGAAGAGTAGGATTAAGTTTTCAGTCACCTCAAGTTTCATCGGTTTGTGATTAACGCCCGAACTCGATGCGAAGTAGAAAATTCAGTGCTCAGGGTTAATGCTATAGGCAACTTAACGCTAATCGCATTAGATTAGCGAGTCATTAAACATTTTAAAATAAATTTTGAAGGCCGCATGTTCATGAAAGTATCACAATTTCCACAACTGGCCTTCGATGCTGGCTGCTTCTTCATTCGGTGCACTGTACCAGCTCATCATGATTCTAAATTGTAGGCAAAACGAAACCATCTCTAATATTTGTATCGTGTGCACGTTAATATGAAAACAGACTGCAAAAAAATTATTAAGTTCCCATTTGCCTGGTGTGTTTATCTTGGTTGATTGAGCTGCTCCTTGAAATTTTTAATTTTCGTAAAAATATTAGATAATATCAGAGAAATTTTGAATAAAAGGTGAATATTTTTGGCTCCTGTTAAAGACGGTCTCACCTCAGCGTAGCGACCATTTACAAGACGTGCCATCTTCTCGCAGCAGGTGACGGTGGATAGGCAGAAGTGCGGACTGCAGAGTACACTGCCCCAGTAGCCTCTGGCCTCCGATTGTATGCCTCTCTGACGTACTGTGGTTGCTGCAATACATAAGGCACTTTCTCAAGGTCATAACATATGAACATCCTTGCCAACTGCAGCATCGACTCAAGGGTTGGGCTAGTAATCCATGCCTCCTTTTCTCATCTTGAGAATTATGGGTACATACAATTCAATCCTAAAGACCGTGAACCTGAACAGGAACACAATTCTGGCCAAACATTTGTAGCTCAATGTGCTGGGACTACGAACTGAAGTCCACACGCCAGAATTTTGACTGGCCAACAGTCCTCACATATCTAGCACTGAGTGGTCTCGCAGCTCTAATAATAATGTATTTTTTATAACAGATTGCAGAGACAAAAAATATCCATTAGCCACAGTTTCAAACTTACTTGAGCAAAGTGAAACGTTGGGTTGCCTCTTGGACGACAACGGATCGGTGATATCGAAGGCAACTCCGTTCTCTCTCCAACTTATATATTCTCGACCCCATCCTCCGTACACGAGGACTCGCTGAAGCACTTCACATCTTTTAGCAATGTGAACTGGCATTAGCTCCAAATTCTGTACTGTTGTTGTCCCCGTGGGTTCACGTCCAATGCATGGGCAGGTATTACCATCAGTAACGTAACCTGACGCAGCTGAATTTTTGGTTTCTACCAGTACATCCAAAAGTGCTCCAGAGGTAGTTGCAGCCGAATCTCTGTTTATGAAAAGCTGTTGAAATTCGCTGGAACTGCTTTCTGCTTTTCGAATGGAATTAGTTGTACTACAGGATTTCAAAGTTTCCGAAGCGATTTGAGTTTCGGACTCGCTGCCGCGAAATTCTGATGTAATGATGTTCACATTAGTGCTATTATGATTGTTTCTCTGGCTATTTCTCAACGTGGACTGTGTGATTTGATGGCCCTCAGTTGATGCTGACTTGACCTCTGAGCCATCTTTTTGTTCACTGTCTGCTTCATCTAAATCTAGCGCACTTATGCTGTGACTCAGCCTGCTATTCGACGCGTCACTAGCTTTGTATCTTTTTTCTGAAATCTTCGATGAGAGCTGTAACCCGCTCTTGATTCGGGGTAGCAAACGCATGAACCACGACCACTCGCCGTCACTCTGCCGATAGTCGTACCTGGGACCGTGGTGGTCCACAAGTCGCTCCTTCCTGGAAAAGTACCTAACTGTTAATACGCGCATACGTTGCTTTCCAAGAGAGTGTTGTACTACATTCGAAGCTGGCTATTTTGATTATCATTCTGCGTTATTTACGTGACGATGGAAATCCATTTTTGTACGGGATAATATTCGCTGTGCATGATGATAGTCAATCAAATGCATTCACAAGACTAGAGCACTCTGAGAGCGCATGCCTCCGCCAAGCGAGGCAACGATAGCAAAAAATTCAAATTGGCTCTGAAACTATGATTTTCTTTGTATCAACTCCATTTGTGCCTTTTGATAGTAATAACAGCTTGTGCAATTTTCTTGAAGATCTGTTCATAACTATTTGAGTTATGCTGCTAACAAACGTTATGAAAAACGTGAGTGAAACATACAAACGAACGAACCGATCTGCACCAGAATTTAATCATTTATGTCTTTTAACATTACTAACAACCCATATAAATTTCATAAAGAACCATTAATTAGTTATGAGTTTTTGTGCTATCAAGCATAAAATTAATAGCAGGGACAAACAAATGATCCAACAAATGGATCATCACAACAATTTGGTCAATTACTTTTTGTAATATACCTAACAACTCATATAAATTTCATAAAAATCCGCCCATAACTTGTTTTAGTTATGGCATTGAGAAAAATGAACCAGACAAACAAACAAACGGACTGACGGATCTTCCCCAAAAGCTAATCATCTGTTTTTCCTATCATACCTAACAATCCCTATAATTTTCGTCAAAATCCGTGCATAACTTTTTGAGTTATCTTGGTGACAGACTGACCCGACGAATACATAACCTCTTTGGCGGAGGTAAAAAGCAAATTATAAAATTTGATACTCCTCGGGGACTACAGAGCATTAAACATTACGATAAGCAAAAACAACAAACTTCTTTCTCTTCATAGATATTAAAGCCCTAACTGATATCGACTTCCAAGTACAACTGTACATAGCTCGTACACAATCGAATAACTGGAGCTGCGCCCTACACTAACTATAGCTACGCATATAATTGCTACGTGAGTATCGATATGGTGTCAGATGGATACAGTGATGTAAGTGGGTCAATCGTGTGTTTCAATTAAGTCCCAAGGTGAGTGGTAATGCAGCTCAGAGTTAATGTAAAGAACGGTTCACATGCAGTCTCTTGCAGTCTGCTAACCGGAGGATTGTGGCGAGCGCATCTCTAAATGTAAACACAACTGTGTCTTAATAAAAAAAAATGCCTAAGTTACTTGGTTGGGGCCAGTGCCGCAAGTAAAATTTCTTCCAGTTCTTCAAATTTGTTATGAACAAGAATTAAAGATAAAGTGTACTTTTATGCTGTTTAGATGACATATCAATAAATTAGCACGTTTGTCTGAAAGAACACGTTCAAAAGAGCTAAAGTTTGACTGAACCTCTACGTACACAATAATTTCTAAGCGCATCCAGGCTGCTTCGCTAAGAGGATTTTTACTGCTCCCCCTCACCTCCCGCCTCTTGCACACACGCAAATTTATTCTAGTTTATTATGCGCTTGATATTGTTTACCCACTTGCAACCAGGAGCATGCGGAAGTCTGTTCATATCCTAGGTCCAACTGTCGACCATATACCCTTCAAGACTGCAGTAGATGATCTACAACTGATAGTTTTGACTGGTTTATTACAAACAGATTGTAAAAGAAACTTTTAAATAACTCTAGATTTTATTTTTCTAGTGATACATCTGCAAAGCTACGAAAAAGTTAAATATAACTTTTTGAGCTTATCAAGCTATAATGCTAGTACAATTGAATTACTTTTAATTTTATACCGCGCTTTTAATAAGCTGCCAGACATCGGATCTAATTACACGGTGATATTTTATCAACAAAGGAACGGCTTAAAAAATTGTGAAGCATTGATCAACATCGACACGCATATATTAAAATTGAGAATAGAACCTCTTATGTCATTATTATATTGAAGAATACTATACGAAAAGGAAGTAATTCAGATTTTTCAATAATTATGAAACTTGGAAAAATGCTTCATTCCTGTCAAATGTAATTCATCAGAAATAGGTTGCACCCTGTTATTGAGGGCGCCGGGACCCTGCTCCACTCTGCATGCCAGTAGCTACTTCTTTTTGGCCTGCTATCCCCTGTTCCTGCCAACGCCTCCCATAGGACGGTATCGTCCACTGCTGCCACGAAGTACTATCGCTCACAAGGGGCGGCTTTTGTCCATCTCGTCAACCGACGACATCTCCGTAATATCAACCTTGTCCACATCTTGCTAGCTCCCTCACCAGCTCGTGCGAGGGTCGAACTGCAGAGCGGAGCACCGGGTGAGGTGGTCGTCAACAGCATCTCGCTCCCTGTGCTGCAGGTATCTCAAGCTCACGCAGCCCAGGATATTCTCGTACTGCTCCTCATCCGTGACCTTTCTGTAATGCAAGTGAGTCATCCAGTGTACCATACTGTATATGACACAAAATTTCGGTGTTCATATAGAAAACGCACGATAATCTAGAATAGCTCGGGGAGGGCCGGAGCCCGATCGTTAGCTTCTCTCTGGGTATGGGCCTATTGGTCTGTCTACCGCCTGAAATCTAACAGGATTTAAAATAAAGAGTTGTCGATGCAACACCAGACATCCAATAGCAGACGACAAGCGCACTATTTGAAATTTACTTTTAGAGCCCCAGGAAATTTATAATAAAATAATTCTGACGTGAAAAAATAGAGCACAAAAATAATGGGAATGGGCTAAAAAGTTCGTAAGATAACTAGTCCGTCATTTATTTCATTACTTCTAGAATGGCTTTTGAAGATGCTGAAATGCTGTAAAAATTCAGAATTGAAAAAATGAGCACACGCTTTTACATTTTATTTGCTGCAACGTTTATTTTAATGACAGTCTAGGTAAGTTTCTTCAATTACAATAAGAAAAATATATAATGTGCATTGCTTTGAAATCACGTTATGAAGTCTTACTATCAGATAAAAAATTGGAGTCTTTTCTGCATTGTTTATTCGTGTCTTTAATATTGCATGAACTTTATTAGGTACCCATAACAGCTCAGTGCCAAGGTTGCTGGCTCGCTCATTGCCTGGAAATCGGGCGTTCGAGCACACGGCAGGGAATAAAAAAATTTTGATGTTTGGGAGTGTAAATCGTTGGCAATTTTTGCAGTTGTAATTGCTAGGGGCACTAGAGTACATGCCTTCGGATCGATGGTGCAGTTGTCTTTTTTTTTAATAATATAAAACCATAACCGGATAATCTGTGGTCGACTGTAGCCGCACACTCCTACATAGACACTAATGGGCATTTTCCAGTAGCAAGAAGCAATGCATGTGAGTTTCCTAGTTGGGTTGTGCCGTCAAGGCGGTTTTATTTTTTACCTCATGAGGTTTCCTTCTATATTCGTTTGGCATTCCACAAACTATGCAACGAAGCAGTTTCACACAGCTTTGCGCTATTGTGGCGGCGTTCTCTTATACACCAAGAAGATCGATTAACTTTGCCGGTAATAGCTTTACTTTGACATCACCTGACTAGTTCCTTAGCGATGCGATGAAGATGATCCGTAGAGTTTTGGGTGATTGTGATGTTGCCCCAGACATCGAGCAGACTGTTGCAGCGCTCGTCCAGACCCAGTCCAACTTCCAGGCACAGCTGGAGCAGCAGCAGCAGGCGGCTGTATAGCTCCGGTGCTGCCTCCAGTACATAAATCTACCAATCAATACCGTGAATTAACCGTCGTCTGAATGCTTGCAGCACCACGCACCACGAACAGTCGTCATGAAATAAGTAATTGACAGTATAGCTCAGGTGCTATTCAACACCTAAATTGATGTGACAGTTTACTTAATTTATTTGAGTACCCCTAGGACCATGCATGGTAAGATCTTATTATTATTATTAAATCACTCCAGATTGGCGACGTGGGAACGGAGAAACTCCATGAGGTTAACAAACCCCCACGCAACCAGCCCAGCGGGTAGAGAAAGCAAAAAGACTGAAAAAAAAGAAGATCCAAGATCATAGAATAGCTCTGTGTACAGATCGTTTCAAGTTGCCAATACCCACACCAGCAAAGACAGGGCCATCAAGACCATTCCAAACATCCACTTTCGTGGGAAAAACGAACGGGAACACTGGCCCGTACGGCATCGCAACGGTTCCAAGGCAAACTCATGAAGAGCACCAGTACGCCGAATATACCTCACCAGAACAAATGGATCCGGAAGAAACTCAGACAGTGGATGACTGGGGCAGTTACAGATTTTATTAAAAAAAAACAGACCCCACCAACTCTGCGACGATGCGCCAGATCACAAGGCACAACACCACCCAGCATGAACGCACATCGACGAACCACTTTGTCAAGCAAACACAGATGGCAATCGGCAGCAGAACCCCAGACTATAGAGCATTACTCCAGAAGAGGGAGGACAAAGCAATTAAAGCAGCGACGTGTCAATTCTACCGAGCCAAACACCCTCCAAGTACGCCTCATAAGACAAGTTTTCTGCGATGCACGTCAGGCAACCGAACGAATGTGGGGCTCAAACGTCAACTTTGGATCAAAATTGACACCCAAGATTACCAAGTCATCAACCACAGGAAGGGATGCACCATCCAGTATGAGTGCAGGAAAAAGAGGTTCCACGGTGCGCGACCTGGACACGAGCATGGTCTTAGTCTTGCCCGCATTTAGCCTCATCTCCCCCCCCCTAGCACACCAGAAATCAATCATTTCCAAATCATGCTGAATGGATTCTGAAACCTGTAATCTATCACTCGGCTTATCGCAAACAGCCAGCAAAGTAATATCATCAGCGTATCAAACAAGTAAATTATTAACAAGATGAAACAAATCCGCCGCATATTCAATGAACAACAAAGGGCCAAAAACACTACCCTGTGGGACACCAGTAACCAAATCCAAAACTCACTCCTCTTCCCATCAACAACTACACATTACCGCGAGAACTGAACCACCAATACCCATTAATCTCAGCTTATGGTGCAGCCCAAGGTGATTCACGCTATTAAAAGCAGCACTGAAGTCAACCAACCTTGCCTCATGACCCCCATCAAGAGCCAGTTGCAACACATGAGATGCAATGAGCGGTGATGCGGCTGAATGCTTTACCGGGTGGATGACTGTCTACAGTATTATTTCTCTAATGCTCTTCATACGAAAGCATCCATCTACTATCTCGTAAAGGACTGAAGGCAACACAAAATCGAGCCCTGAAGTATTAACCAAAGGGCACCAGGCCAAAGTGGCCTTCAAAGTAAATTCATAAGAAATTTAAATTTAAGAGAAGCCAAAATGGACTTGTCTGTTGCTTTCATTAGGAGGCTTTTCCATCAGTGGTACTAATCATGCATTTTAGGCTTTACTGTATGCGGCCCTCTTACTTCATTTTCCCATCACTGTTTTAATTTTTAGTAATTAAAAGATCTGCTTGGCTAAACGGGGCTCAGGTCATGGCTCAAAATTTCTTTCTGAAGACGGTCGAAGAGCCTCTGGCCGCGGATGTTCTAAAAAAATAGTACATGTAGGCAGAGATCGCATGAAATAATAACATCCCATACAAGAGGGCCGTGCCTAGCTTTGTCTGTGAAATCAGTCAGCGGCTCAACAAGAAGCCGCAGCACTGCTCTGTAGTCTGATGTCCGGACTGCCACACAACTCTGCATGTTTAAAGCCATGCACAGTCTATTAAGGGTTAAAGTCCTTTGCATGAGAGCATGAATTTGGCTTACAGCCAAGGCCACTTAGCCTTGTTACAGCAACCAATTTCAACAAATTCTAGGAGATTCCTCATAGTTTGAATCTGTCCCATGGAAAACGTATTCGTGAAACTGATGTAGATGAAGCTCAAACTCTAATGCCATTAAAACTTTTCCAGATTAAAAGCTGGTCCAGAGATCCAGCACAAAAAATTTTATTTGCGAGTGACGTGCCGATATCGTTTGATGACAGTGGCCAACTCCGTGATTATAGCCCCCTCCCCACAGTTCATTTACAGAAGATAGAAGATAGTTACAGATAGAAGATAGTTGTGTCAAATTTGGGTGTATGCGTTGCCCTACTAAATTTCCAGGTTTGTGACGTCAAAATTACGTCATGCGACACTGTGGAAATATCAAAAATTCCTCACTGCAACACTGGCGTGACGCTGTTGTGACGTCACAAACCTGAAAATTTAGGAGAGTAGCGCATACACGCAAATTTGACTAAACTATCTTCTGTAAATGAACTGCGCCACTCCCTTCTCCTCTCTCTGCAGTCCATTGCTCCTTGTGAAACAACTGCACAAATTGTTGATGTCTGGAACGCATGGCTGCGTAGTATACTTACGAGTACAGCAAATACTAGAGATTAGAAATATCCATAGTGCGAATCTGGATTCTAATAATGCAGCTGAAACCTTGCATGATCAGCAGCATCATACGCACTGCGGAGACCATCTCCGACAGGATACGATTCAGAGTGGCATATCGATGAAGTATCTGGCGTTCTTATGCTAGTCTCTATTGCACGGCGTATAACGCTTACTTGATTATCTAGCCTACGCACCGAGAAAAACAAATGCGAAAATGACCTCTTTCCGCAAGAAATAATTAATAAATTTATGGACAAGTGGATATGTAAATTTATGGCAAGAGGCTGAATCATCGAAAAGTTTGTAAGAGTAGAGCGAGTTCTGGGCACGCTAACTCACTTGGATGAAGGACGATGGATGACGGCTATGGGAAGCTAGGATATGCAGCAGAAGACGAATATCTCCTGCACCGATGATCAAAATACACAGAGCTCTTCTGAACTCATTTCTTTCTGGCAGTCGTGCAGCCAGGTCTGACCCGTCGGGATATGTGCTGTTCTCACTTGCTGACTTTGAGTCACTTACGCCACTGATGTGGTTTGTTGACCTGCTCATTCTTTCCTCGCACTTCGTTGCAATGTCTTCATTTTCTGTATTTTGATGAAGGCAGACAGGCACAATTTCACCTAGATTGACCTTCTCTTTTGCATTTTTGGAGCATTGACTGTTTCTGCCTTCAAAACTTATGTCACGTTTGCCATCGCCATAACTCGCCATGAGCCTCTCCGGAGTGTAATTTAAGAGGTTGAAGCCAGGACTGAAACCCCACCAATTAATGCTGCCGTGCCCATGCATATTTTTATCTACTCTGTGAGGATCTAATATATGAGTACTAACTGGTCAACGACCTCTGCTGTTGTTAATAAAGACCATCTCAAAATATCTCTGATACATAGCAGAAATAAATGCCTGGACTACGAGTGAAAGAAGAAAATATCTACACTCTATAAACAGCGAATACAATCAACCTAGCGGACGAAACTGTCCTGTTTCACCAACCGCAGTGAGAAACACGATATATACTCAGTATTATGACTGGTTACAAAGTAGTGTGAATGAAAGTTGGTTTATGATCAACAAGTAACAAAATCTTTAAAAAATTATAGAGTCAACTGAAACTCACAATCCTCAGCATAGCACGAGCATCTGAAAGGCACCGAGTCTCTGCTCCTGGGGCGCAATAAAAGTAAAGTCAACTTAACTGCACACGCCACTTGGAAATACACATACACAGGTTCGTGCTACAAAGGAGAGAAGAGCTCATACTGCCATCTTACCAGTAGTTACTACTTTTATTTTGCTACAACCAGCTGTAACTAAACCTGCAAGGCTATTTAAACAGACAAGAGTCCAAAGACTTCCTCCTAATGCTTACAGTGAACCCAGAGCGCCACACTGTTCTGGCCACGGAACGTCTCCATGGCAACACAGAGAGTCTCGTTGCCAAGACAACGGCGCTTTGCGAACTACAGATCTCCCTCAGCGTGGTGTGTCGGTTTGCTTGTTTCTGTCTACGTACCTTACGACACTCGCTCACGCTCAAAAAACCAGATTCAAAGTCTTGTCAACTCTGGAAGTGGATGACCTACCTTTAGAATTAGCTTGTGTCCAACTTCGTTTGTTGTTTTAAACTCGAACTAGAGCACTCTGAGAGCGCATACTTCCGTCAAGCAAGGCAACTATAACAAAAAATTCAAATTGGTTCTGAAACTATGATTTTCTTTGTATCAACACCGAAATGTAGTCATTTGTGCCTTTTGATAGCATAAACAGTTTCTGACGGGATTAGTTCAAATAATGGAGATGATGACGGAGGAATTCTTTTGCACAGGTGCCGGTGTAACTATAACATAAAAAATAAAAACACTAAGGCAACAATAAAAATCATCTAATCGGCATTCAAACCAGCTTGTTTCGACACTTCGTCATTATCAATGAATGCAGCTGCTACGGGAGGCGCAGAGACCCGTTTTGGTGTGCCGCTGAGACGCAGGTTTGACAGAGGGGAACTCAATTTGCGACGGCTCCAGGCAAAAACAAGAACGGAGGAAGCAGTCATTCACGAACTCCAGTATGTTGATGATTGTGTGCTGGTAGCCCATGCCGCTCAGAGCCTACAGAGCTCGCTCAACATTCTGACTGAAATTTACAGCAGGATGGGGCTTGTCAACACCGAGAAAACCGAAGCGTTGCTACAGTGGACCGGTGCGCTACCTGCGGAAATCATCCCAACACGCATCGGTGATGCACCGTTGAAAGTCACAACACACTTCAAGTACCTAGGGAGCGTGCTTGCTGATGACTGTTCTGTGAGAGTCGAGGTGGAACAGAGAGGGTCCACAAAGCCATCGCAGATTTCGCGAGAATCAGACAGCGTGTCGTTGACAACCACAACATGATCGCCACAAAGGTAGCGCTATACAGGGCAGTCTGCCTATAAACGCTTCTACTGTACGTGGCAGTAAATCCTGGACTCTTTATCAGCGCCAGGTAAAGCAACTAGAACACTTCCACATAGGCTGCTTGAAGAAAATCATTAGGAGTACCTGGAGGGACAAAGTTCCCCACGCTGTGATTCTTGGGGGTTCTGGCATTACCAGCGTGGAAGCAATTCTGCTGCGCTTTCAGTTGCGGTGAGTCGGCCATGTCCTCAGGATGCCTGACAATCGCTATTCTAAACACACTCTTCGGCCAACTTACGGAAGGAACGTGGAGTATTGGTGCACTTAAGAAGCTGTATAAGGACCGTTGTCTACGCAATGAAAATATTGAACTTATTGTGTTGATAGAGATTTCGGGTGAAAATCAATCATGATATAGTTGAATATGCTGGCTACACAGTCGTGTGCGGCTCATGTATAATGAAATCGAAGTCCCCACTATATACAGTGCCTAGACATAAGTATTTGCACAACTTTATTTTTTTTTATTATAACAAACAAAGGGACTGCTTTAGGATAATTAATACAGGAAGTTTATTGACAATATATGTATAATAGAATATTTAAACAGAACAGTCAAACGTGCTCATATAACATGGAAATTTAACACAAGCAAAAGTAATGAGGG
>LQNS02278070.1:36628717-36673635 GCA_001587735.2 Parhyale hawaiensis
GACTGGACAACACGACTTGTCAAACAGCGTATAGTAACTCTAGAAGCGTAATGATGTTTGGTGCCGAGCATAGGGCTCTTTCTCGTCTTCCATCTTTGAAAGAACTTACCGACAGTTTTGGGCATTAAGATTTCTGACCAAACGCACCGGATTTGACTTGGCCCATGGAAAAATGTTCCAAATCACTTCAGCATTGAGATTCTGTTCTCCCGCTCGAATTTTCAAGCATCAACGAGATAGGCAGAACTGCAAAGAGAGAGATGAGCAGAACTGACTGCTTTAAACTTAAATTTAATTTAATTTTGCGATGTCTCTCAGAGTTCATTGAATTTAACCGACACAACGCAACATCTTTACGAAGCACATTAGCACTGACATTATGTTACGTGAGTCTAAATACTAGAACTTAAATAGTATGTCTTAAATAAACTGAATGCTGTTACTCAGTGTTAAAGTAGGGAGGATTTTTGTGGCTCGGAGGATCCATCTTAAGTGAATTCACTACTTTGGCTGGTAGAACGAAAAACTATAAAGTTACATTTTGATATAAAAGGTTTTATTCTGCTGCTCTAATTTTTTTTATTTCTTACAAGAGACAGAGAGATCGTGTGAGGACTCCCCTCCGGGGGCATAGGATGGGCCATAGGCCATAGGGTTAGGTTAGTTGGGTTCGCCCATCCTATGTTATGGGGAGTAGCGCCCCCAGGGGGTTTGAGTAGGTTACCTTAGCCATTAGCTAGGCCTTCGGGACGGCTGTCTTTCGTGCCCGCTTTGCTTCCTTCCACTTTCATACTCCTACTGAACTCACTGTTGTCTGTTCTTCCTCTTCTTTCCCGACTTACTGTTCCCATGCGCGTTGATCCTGTGTGGGAACACCTTCGTGCATGGGTTCCCCATTTTTCTGTCGACATACTGTATGTCCCTTCCTTTTCCTCGCTTAGAAGAGCTTAGTTTTTATTTAGGGAGGCTTAAATCTTCTTATAATACCTAATACCGTGTGAGGACTATTCGATTTCATAATCAAGTCACCTATACGAATATTTCAAGTGTTAAGAAAACGTGACCAGTTTGCTCGCAATCACCGTCGCAGCTGTTTCAGCAACACATCGATCGAACGCACCTCCGTATTAGTAATATCGTGTACCTTCCTTAAATACGTATCTTTTCCTGAATAATACACATTACCGCAAGTACACTGTCCTACACCCATTTTCCACGAACATATACCTTTTTTTAAGAAACTTCTTTTCACTCACGTTATGGCCACTTTTCTGTCTGTCCAGCCCATAAACATCTTTTTTTACCCCATCGTTCTCACTCACAGCTACTGTACTTACTGCAGTCGGCCGGCCCTGGTCTGTGCAGGAAGACGCTCGCTTACAAATGTCCAAGTGAATGCAGACCTCTGAAATAATTACCTATCTTTTAACCGCAATGCGAATTATCGCCTGATAAAGGCTCCGAGCATTGGAGCCCCGGAGGGCGTTGCAATATAGTTATGGCAAGCCGAGCGCTGGCGCGTCATTTAGCCTTAGCGAAGCACTGATCCGCTAACTAGCAGCAACTGCTGTGTAAACAACCGTGATAACAAAGTGCACGGTCCAAGAGTAGGTTAGCAGTTGTCACTATTTAGGCCATTTTATAATGATCTCGTAACCTGCGTGTTGCCTGTTTCCCGAAATTTGGCAAGCGATTCCAATTAATTATCATTCCCGTTGAGTCTTCATTTTCCGAAGTTAGCCAATTTTCATGTATGATTATAGATTTTGCGAAAAAATTTCTAGAGCAGTTTCCGTTGCTAAAAAGTTACCCAGCGTTTAATCACTTTGTATTGAGTTAGTTGTGACATTTCTAAGATTAAATTTGATTCAAGGAGCAAATGAAGGACATTTACTTCTTCTAACATGAACAAATTCAGCAAATACCTGATCCATTCTGTGTTGCATTTATTAATAGCTAATTGACTGTATCATTCATTAATTTCATTTGGTTTTCTCATGAAGTATTTTCTCCTTCGTCATTTAATGGCAGTCGAAAATTATAGTCTTGTGTTACCAATTTACTGAGGTCTTGAGTGATGGTACTTTCTATACTGTAGGTTGCATTAGACTCCTGTTATTTCTAAGAACTCCATATGGGAGAAGTTGAAATTGACTGCCACGTGTCCACGTTCTTTACAATTTTGCCCCATGAGGACCAGGTAATGCGTAAGTTTCTCGTTATCAGTTCACATTGTTTTAATCATCGTCTATGAATTACCACTGCCCCAGACAGAATTGGAAGGGTTTTCTGGCGCTGTTGATATACCCAATACTTCCGGCTGTAAATTTTTTGTTGGCGGTATGGACCATTTCAAAATTAAGTAATTTTTTTTTGCTCAAAATATACTGTCACGATTACCAGAACGTTGACCAAGTTCTGCTCGAAGCGAAATATTAACTTAGGTGGCAAATATTTATTTAAAAATAAAGATATCCGTAATCTCTCCTCGACTCTAAACTACTTCGATTGGAACCTTTCAGTCAATTCTTCCTATAAAGACATTTTTTCCTGTGTCTAGAGTCGAAGGCCCACGGTTATTGTTCTGGTCTTCTTTCTAATGATTAAATCCGAAGCCCTGTCTTCGTCCTTGGTTGAATCAAGAGTTGTTCTTTACATTCTGCCTGTGCTGTTCCTCATCTTGAAATGCCACTGTATTTGATGGGGAGATTAAGGCCCATATGAAAGTACAGAAATATATACGTAAGTATAGGCCTAAGATATTTTACGAATGGTGCGTCGGACTTAAAATTGTGGAGATGCTGCACAAATCATATAAGAACTCGCACAGTCCTTTCGTGAACGAGAATTGCATTGCGATCGAGAAGGTAAACCTCCGGCGAGCAACGCAATCCTAAAAAACAGATTGATAGACAAATGAAGTGCCCAATCATCCCCTAACTTTAATCATTTGTTCCTCGTAACATTCCTATCAGCTCCTATAAATTTTATAAAAATCCGTTTATTTTAACACCAGTGGTGCAGACTTCTGGTGATGGGAAGACGCTGGGCATATGACCCTAACATTCAGCTCTATAGCGTTTAAAACTGAAAGTTTTGGCTGTGATAAAGTTGCCCCCCCCCGCAAAAAATCACTGATTCGACTGTATAATCCACACGTAAGAAATTATGGTTATGAAAATGCTCATATTGAACGCTCTTGATAACTCGAGTAAAGAAAAAGAGTGCTATGTGTTGCAGTCAGTCCATATGCTCGAGCTGCGGCTGTTCTTTATTATATACCTAGCTATAGGGTTCCTGAACCCTGGAGATATATTATTATTTTGCCCACTATCCCTATGTTGACCGCTTCGGGGGAACATTTGGCAACATCGCTGTTTGGTCCTCGGAAACAAAAACAATGCGTTTGCTACGCAACATGCTCGTGTGTAACATGCGCCTAGTGCCCTGCCTGCCAGATGGTGTCCTACTTACACCAATTATTGTGAGACAGTATTGCCTCCAATGAGATTTGTATCTCAAGTTGAAGAGCTTTCTTTGTAGTACAATATTTTCGATCTAGACATACACAAAATAATTATTTATTACATAAAGAGCACTCTTCGTTCGTTGACGAATGTGGCCTATTCTTTTTAGAAAAGAATAAATTTCGTGGTAGTGCATTAATTTTTTTTTTAAATGTACTAGTACAATCCCATAGTAATATTGAGTATCTTCTAACAAAACATACAAAGATATCTTTTCATATTGTTATCCCAGTAACGTATATTACTAAATTTCTTCTAATATGCATGAATATATTCCAATCTACAAATAAATATACTTTGTTATTTCATATTCATATCTATTTATAGTATATGACGATATCTCTCCATACTGTGCATAAATATGTTTCTATATTCTGAATAAATAGATTCTGTTCGTTACACAAATATTTTGCCATGCACTAGGAATGGCTGCCCGTACCATGAATATCTCTCCGCATTGCACATCAACATCAGATTCGCTCCATACTACACATAGACATCTACATAGACATTTACACATAGACATCTTTCTGTGTATATTATGTATGGCTTTCTCTATTCCGCACAACTATCTTTTCATCACCGTTGAGTACTTTTCCAGGAATAGTTTTTTTTTAGATTTTCACGAGCAATCTTGTTTGCAATACAGCAATACATCCTTAAATTATTTTAAAAAAGCTTTAGTTATATACCTAATTTTAAAGTCTTTTATAGTTCATTTCGATTTGTATTGAAAATCCTTTCGAAATGTTTAAACTGCTCGGGAATCTTCTACCTAGTGCAAAAGCTCTACACAAACCATTTAGGCAGCATAATTTTGCGTATTGTATAAGCCTATGGACGTTATACAAAACTGTTGTCTTTCTGTATGTAATATGTGCTTGCTATGCGAAATAATCCACTATATTTCGGAGTGGTGTTAAAATGCTATACAAAAACTCTTCATTTTTCACAGTTTTTCTGAACGCTGTACGTAACCTTTTATTTTTCTCCAAATATCCAATATCCTGTACTTAACGGACCCATCTTGTATTTTTCTACTTATAGAAACCATTTTGCATTCATCTACTTAGCTGAACGATTTAGTATGTTTGTTACCAAACCGTATAGATATACAGTACATATATATAACACAACGTATAACGAGTACTAATACCATCTAGCATTCTTCTTCGTAGTGGACAAATTCTATGCGAAAGCACCCACTGTTTTTCTGCGTACGGTATCAATTTTTCCTCCAGATGCGCAGCAAAATTATTTCTTCGGCCCATCCAGACATTCCTGCACAGCGTGTGTGGCACACAGCGGCCACACCGTTCGCGTGTATTCTCTTTATTAGTCCCTCTCTTTTTGGCCTAATCTAAACCAGCTATGTTTGTTTTAAGGGACAATAGTTCAAGTGATCCAAATTACAACTTAGGGTGGTTATTAGTTTTTNCACATCGATTAAGATTTCCATCCAGTAGGTGAAGGTCTCAACTGTTCTGAAACTTAGACCAAAAAACTCGCACTCGCTCACAGCATTCCATGCATCTGTCTTTGTTCGTTTGGCTGTGTGGTGCGACAGAGAGATCTGCAGTTCGCAAAGCGCCGTTGTCTTGGTAACTGGACTCTCTGTGTTGCCATGGAGACGTTGCGTGGCCAGAACAGTGTGGCGCTCTGGGTTCACTGAGTAAGAATTGGGAGGAAGTCTTTGGACTCTTGTCTGTTTAAATAGCCTTGCAGCTTTAGTTACAGCTGGTTGTAGCAAAATAAAAGTAGTAACTACTGGTAAGATGGCAGTATGGGCT
This sequence comes from Parhyale hawaiensis, assembly GCA_001587735.2. Lineage (NCBI taxonomy): Eukaryota > Metazoa > Arthropoda > Malacostraca > Amphipoda > Hyalidae > Parhyale > Parhyale hawaiensis. The sequence continues at coordinate 36,634,035 of LQNS02278070.1, forward strand.
CTTCTCTCCTTTGTAGCACGAACCTGTCTATGTGTATTTCCAAGTTGTGTGTGCAGTTAAGTTGACTTTACTTTTATTGCGCCCCAGGAGCAGAGACTCGGTGCCTTTCAGATGCTCGTGCTATGCTGAGGATTGTGAGTTTCAGTTGAGTCTATAAATTTTTAAAAAATTTGTTTCTTGTTGATCATAAACCAACTTTCATTCACACTACTTTGCAACCAGTCTGAACACTGAGTATCGTGTTTCTCACTGTGGTTGGTGAAACAGGACTGTTTCGTCCGCTAGGTTGATTGTATTCGCTGTTTATAGAGTGTAGATATTTTCTTGTTTCACTCGTAGTCCAGGGCCGGGATGCACGAAACTTCACTAAGTATATTTAGCTCACAGATTTTCCCTTAACTTCAGAAAAATGCACTTTGTGAGCTACGGGCACATTCACAAACGATTTTCGCTTTCCCGCCAAAAGAGATTTTCCTTTATTTTTGTACTTAAGTTAAGGGTGCTAGGACCATCCTTAAATGCAGTAAAGGAACAGCTGCAGAACTAAAACATCGACAAAGAAACATATAACCAGGGCAAGTTTGGTCAATTTTACATAACATTTGCATTCTCTAAGTAATTCTACGAACGTATCGCTTAAAAAAATATGTTTTTAGTGATGTTTAACAAAGCGCTCAACTGGCAAAAAGTTTCCTTGCGCGTCTGGCAACTTCGGACGGGCTTCGAAGCCGTAGCATCCAATTTTCCATCGGATACTGTCGAACACTTTGCGGTTCGAATGCAACTGATTTTACATCATAATCTTTTCGTATTCCTTGATAGTATGGCGAGTTCTATTTTTTTTTTACTTGATTATGAAATTATAGAAGTGCACTACTCTTCGAAAGAAACGCCCAACTCCATAGCGAGTAGCGGAACTTTTAGTTAGGCTGACATTTTCACTGCTGTTTCGGTCTACATACAGTAGTACTACACAAGAAGGGAAAAAAACAAAATCTTCCGACACTTTGTACTGCATACGGGGAACAAAAGATTGTTCACGAGTCCCAATTGTCTTTTCTATGAGTTTTCTCATCAAATAGTCGGAATTTTTTGTTGCGGCCTTGCAAACACAACGTTGAATATGCGGTGCTCCATTCCGATAATTGAGGCCAGCTGCGAAGCCTTCAGTTTGCAGCATGCGCATAGCTAAAGAATCAATTTAAAGAACAAAAACTGTCTTTATAAATATAATGATTTTTTATTTATCATCTCTTCGGTTTTTCAACTAAAATTTGTTTTAAGGCGTCTAAAACAATAAAATATGACATGAACGTCTCCAGTCACAAGTCACAGCAGAAACGGAAGAAATCAGCTGGTCGTCGGCGTTTCATTTTCGCGTTCCATCTCTGCTTGTAACGGGGGCTGTGATTGGTCGATATCGGGCTAAGGACGATTTTAAGCATTTGCACGCAAAGAGGCTTAAAGAGGCGATAAATGCATTTGAAATTGTGTTGTGCATTAGAGATTTGGTGGACTTAAGATGTCCTCAGGATAAGGCCATTTAAGCAGTTTAAGGAAGAAATTTCTCTTTAGCGTTGCAGGCGTTTTGTGCATCCCGGCCCTGGCCTTTATTTCTGCTCTGTATCAGAGATATTTTGAGATGGTCTTTATTAACAACAGCAGAGGTCGTTGACCCGTTAGTACTCATATATTAGGTATATGTACCATATTTTCTCACAGAGTACATAGATAAAAATATGCATGGGCACGGTAGCATTAATTGGTGGGGTTTCAGTCCTGGCTTCAACCTCTTAAATTACACTCCGGAGAGGCTCATGGCGAGTTATGGCGATGGCAAACGTGACATAAGTTTTGAAGGCAGAAACAGTCAGTGCTCCAAAAATGCAAAAGAGAAGATCAATCTAGGTGAATTTGTGCCCGTCTGCCTTCATCAAGATACAAAAAATGAAGACATTACAACGAAGTGCGAGGAAAGAATGAGCAGGTCAACAAACCACATCAGTGGCGTAAGTGACTGGAAGTCAGCAAGTGAGAACAGCACATATCCCGACGGGTCAGACCAGGCTGCACGACTGCCAGAAAGAAATGAGTTCAGAAGAGCTCTGTGTATTTTGATCATCGGTGCTGGAGATATTCGTCTTCTGCTGCATATCCTAGCTTCCCATAGCCGTCATCCATCGTCCTTCATCCAGGTGAGTTTGCGTGCCCAAAACTCGCACTACTCTTACAAACCTGTCGATGATTCAGCCTCTTGCCATCCATATACATATTCACTTGTCCATAAGTTTATTGACTATTTCTTGCGGAAAGAGGTCATTTTCGCATTTGTTTTGCACGCTGCGTAGGCTAGATCATCAAGTAAACGTTATACGCCGTGCAATAGAGACAAGTATAAGACCGCCAGATACTTCATCGATATGCCACTCTGAATCGTATCCTGTCGGAGATGGTCTCCGCAGTGCGTATGATGCTGCTGATCGTGCAAGGTTTCAGCTGCTTTATTAGAATCCAGATTCGTACTATGGATATTTCTAATCTCTAGTATTTGCTGTACTCGTAAGTATACTACGCAGCCATGCATTCCAGACGTCTACAATTTGTGCAGTTGTTTCACAGGGAGCAGAGGAGGGGCAAGGAGAGGGGAGTGGCGCAGTTCATTTACAGAAGACAGTTGTGTCAAATTTGCGTGTATGCGCTACTCTCCTAAATTTTCAGGTTTGTGACGTCACAATTGCTTCACGCCACTGTTCCAGCGAGGAATCTTTGATATTTCCACAGTTGCGTGACGTAATTTTGACGCCACAAACCTGGAAATTTAAAAGGGCAACGCATACACACAACTATATTCTATCTTCTGTAAATGAACTGTGGGGAGGCGGCTATAATCACGGAGTTGGCCACTGGCATCAAAATATATCGGCACGTCACTCGCAAATAAAATTTTTTGTGCTGGATCTCTGGACCAGCCTTTAATCTGGAAAAGTTTTAATGGCATTACAGTTTGAGCTTCATCTACATTAGTTTCATGAAAACGTTTTCCATGGGACAGATTCAAACTATGAGGAATCTCCTAGAATTTGTTGATTTTAGGAGCTGTAACAAGGCTAAGTGGCCTTGGCTGTAAGCCAAATTAATGCTCTCAGTGACATAATCGGAATGCATACAAAAGACTTTAACCCTTAATAGCCTGTGCATGGCTTTAAACATGCAGAGTTGTGTGGCAGTCCGGACATCAGACACCAGAGCAGTGCTGCGGCTTCTTGTTGAGCCGCTGAATGATTCTTCAAGCAGAGCTAGCTAGGCACGGCCCTCTTGCATGAGATGTTATTAGTTCAAGTGATCTCAGCACTGCAGGTAGTTTTTTTTTTTTTTTTAGAAGATCCGTGGCCAGAGGCTCTTCGACCGTCTTCAGAAGGAAATTTTGAGCCATGACCTGCCATGATCTTTTAATTACTAAAAATTAAAACAGTGATGGGAACATGAAGTAAGAGAGCCGCTTACAGTAAAGCCTAAAATGCATGGTTAGTACCACTGATGGAAAAGCCTCCTAAAGAAAGCAACAGAAAAAAAATAAGTAAAGGCCGCGAAGATTTTCTCCCAATTTGGCAAATCAACATGGCCCATTTTCACTTGTCTTTAATTTAAATCCTTCATGAATTTACTTTGAAGGCCACTTTGGCCTGGTGCCTTTTGGTTAATGCTTCAGTGCTCGACTTTATGTTGCCTTCAGCCCTTTACGAGATGGTTGATGGACGCTTTCGTATGAACAGCATAAGAGAAATAACAGACGGTCATCCACCCGGTAAAGCATTCAGCAGCATCACCACTCATCGCATATCTTACCATGCATGGTCTTTGGAGTACTCAAAGATAAATTAAGTAAACTGCCACCTCGATTTAGGTGTTGAATAGCACCTGAGCTATACTGTCAATTACTTATTTCATGACCTCTGTTCTTTACACACTATATATGTGTGGTGCTGCAAGCATTCAGACGACGGTTAATTCATGGTATTGACTGGCAGATTTATGTACTGGAGGCAGCACCGGAGCTCTACAGCCGCCTGCTGCTGCTGCTCCGGCTGTGCCTGGAAGTTGGACTGGATCTGGACGAGCGCTGCAACAGTCTGCTCGATGTCTGGGGCAACATCACGGTCACTCAAAACTCTACGGATCATCTTCATCGCATCGCTAAGGAACTAGTCAGGTGATATCAAAGTAAAGCTATTACCGACAAAGTTTATCAATCTTCTTGATGTATCAGAGAATGACGGCACTATAGCACAAAGCTGTGCGAAACTGCTTCGTTGCATAGTTTGTGGAATGTCAAAGGAATATAGAAGGAAACCTCATGAGGTAAAAAGTAAAACCGCCTTGACGGCACAACCCGACTAGGAAACCCACATGCATTAGTTCGTGCTACTGGTAATTGCCCATTAGTGTCTATATATATAGGAGTGTGCGGCTACAGTCGACCACAGATTCTCCGGTTATGGCGTCATATTGATGAAACAATTGATAACTACACCATCGATCCTAAAGCCTGTACTCTAGTGCCCTTAGCAATTACAGGTGCAAAAATTGCCTACGCTTTGCACTCCCGAACATCAAAACTTGTTCCTTCCCTACCGTCTGCTCGAACACCCCATTTCCAGACAATGAGCGAGCCAGCAACCTTGGCACTGAGCTGTTATGGGTACCGAATAAAGTTCACGCAATAGTAAAGACACGACTTAAACAATGCAAAAAATTCTCAAAATTTTGATCTGATAGCAGGACTTCATCACGTGATTTAAAAGCAATGCACATTATATATTTTTCTTATAGTAATTGAAGAAACTTACCTAGACTGTCATTAAAATAAACGTCGGAGCAAATAAAATGTAAAACCGTTTGCTCATTTTTTCAGTCCTGAATTTTTACACCATTTCAGCATCTTCGAGAGCCATTCCAGAAGTAATAAAATAAATGACTGACTAGCTATCTTACGAACTTTTTAGGCCATTCCCATTATTTTTGTACTTTATTTTTTCAAGTCGGAATTATTTTGTTATAAATTCCCTGGGGCTCTAGAAGTAAATTTCAAATAGTGCGGTTATCATCTGCTATTAGATTTCTGCTGTTGCAGCGACAACTCTTTATTTTATATCCTGTTAGATTTCAGGCGATAGACAGACCAATAGGCCCATACCCAGAGAGAAGCTAACGATCGGGCTCCAGCCCTCCCCAAGCTATTCTAGATTATCGTGCGTTTTCTATATGAACACCGAAATATTGTGTCATATACATTATGGTACACTGGATGACTGACTTGCATTACAGAAAGGTCACGGATGAGGAGCAGTACGAGAATATCCTGGGCTGCGTGAGCTTGAGACTGCTGCAGCACAGGGAGCGGGATGCTGTTGACGACCACCTCACCCGGTGCTCCGCTCTGCAGTTCGACCCTCGCACGAGCTGGTGAGGGAGCTAGCGAGATGTGGACAAGGTTGATGTTACGTAGATGTCGTCGGTTGACGAGATGGACAAATACCGCCCCTTGTGAGCGATAGTACTTCGTGGCAGCAGTGGACGATAGCGTCCTATGGGAGGCGTTGGCAGGAACAGGGGATAGCAGGCCAAAAAGAAGTAGCTACTGGCATGCAGAGTGGAGCAGGGTCCCGACGCCCTCAATAAAAGGGTGCAACCTATTTCTGTTGAATTATATTTGACAGGAATGAAACATTTTTCCAAGTTTCATAATTGTTGAAAAATGCGAATTATTTCCTTTTCGTATAGTATTCTTCAATATAATAATGACATAAGAGGTTCTATTCTCAATTTTTATGTATGCGTGTCGATATTGATCAATGCTTCACAATTTTTAAGCCGTTCCTTTGTTGATAAAATATCACCGTATAATTAGATCCGATGTCTGGCAGCTTATTAAAAGCGCGGTAAAAAATTAAAAGTAATTCAATTGTACTAGCATTATAGCTTGATAAGCTCAAAAAGTTATGTTTAACTTTTTCGTAGCTTTGCTGATGTATCACTAGAAAAATAAAATCTAGAGTTATTTAAAAGTTTCTTTTACAATCTGTTTGTAATAAACCAATCAAACCTATCAGTTTTAGGTCATCTACTACAGTCTTGAAGGGTAAATGATCGACAGTTGGACCTAGGATATGACCAGACTTCTGCATGCCCCTGGTTGCAAGTGGGTAAACAATATCAAGCGCATAATAAACTAGAATAAATTTGTGTGTGTGCAAGAGGCGGGAGGTTAGGGGGAGCAGTAAAAGTCCTCTTAGCGAAGCAGCCTAGATGCGCTTAGAAATTATTGCGTAAGTAGAGGTTCAGTCAAACATAAGCTCTTTTGAACGTGTTCTTTCAGATAAACGTGCAAATATGTTGATGCATCATCTAAATAGCATGAGAGTACACATTTTCTTTAATTCTAGTTCACAACAAATTTGAATAACTGGAAGAAATTTTACTTGCGGCACTTGCTCCAACCAAGTAACTTGGCGGTAGAGACGTAGGCAAAATTTTTTATAGAGACACAATTGTGTTTACAAGTATAGATGCGCTCGCGACAATCCTCCGGTTAGCAGACTGCAGACTGCAACAGATTGCCTGTGAACCGTTCTTTACATTAACTCTGAGTAGCATTACTACTCACCTTGAGACTTGAAACATACGCTTGACCCACTTACATCACTGTAGCCATCTGACACCATATCGATAATCACGCAGCAGCAATTATATGCTTAGCTATAGTTAGTATAGCGCGCAGCTGCAGTTATTCGATTGTGTACGAGCTATGTACAGTTGTACTTGGAAGTCGATATCAGACTGTCAGAGCTTTAATATCTATAAAGAGAAAGAATTTTGTTGCTTTTGCTTATCGTAATGTAGAGTGCTCTGTAGTCCCCGAGGAATATTAAATTTGATAATTTGCTTTTTACCTCGGCCGAGGAGGATATGTTTTCGTCGGGTTTGTCTGCCTGTCACCAAGATAACTCAAAAAGTTATGGACGGATTCGACGAAAATCACAGGAATTGTTAAGTATGTTAGGAAAAACAGATCATTAACTTTTTGTGAAGAGCCGTCCTTCCGTTTGTTTGTTTGTTTGTTTGTCTACCTCATTTTTCTCAATGCCATAACTCAAAAAGTTATGGGCGGATATTTATGAAATTTATATGATTTGTTAGTTATATTACAAAGAATAAATAATCAAATTTTTGTGATGATCCCTTTGTTCGTTCGTTTGTTTGTCACTGTTTTTAATTTTATGCTTGTTAGCACAATAACTCGAAAAGTAATGAATGGATCTTCATCAAATTTATAGGGGTTGTTATTATTGTTAAAAGACATGAATGGTTAAATTTTGGTGCAGATCGTCTCGTTCGTTTGTATGTTTGATTCATGTTTGTCATAAAGTTTGTTTGCAGTATAACTCAAAAAGTTATGAACGGATCTTCAAGAAAATTGCACAAGCTTTTATTACTATGAAAAGGCACAAATGATTAGATTTTGGAGTTGATACAAAGAAAATCATGGTTTCAGAGTCAATTGAATTTTTTGCTACCGTTGCCTCGCTTGGAGGAGGCAAGAGCTCTCAGAGTGCTTTAGTCTTGTGAATACCTTTGATTGACTATTAACATTCACAGCGAATATTATCTTGTACAAAAATGTATTTCCATCGTCACGTAAATAACGGAGATTGAAAATAAAAATAACCACTTCGAATGTAGTACAACACTCTCTCGGAAAGCGAGGTATGCACGTACTAACAGTTAGGTATTTTTCCAGGAACGAGCGACTTGTGGACCACCACGGTCCCAGGTACGACTATCGGCAGAGTGACGGCGAGTGGTCGTGGTTCATGCGTTTGCTACCCCGAATCAAAAGCGGGTTACAGCTCTCATCGAAAATTTTAGAAAAAAGATACAAAGCTAGTGACGCGTCGAATAGCAGGCTGAGTCACAGCATAAGTGCGCTAGATTTAGATGAAACAGACAGTGGACAAAAGGATGGTTCAGAGGTCAAGTCAGCATCAACTGAGGGCCATCAAATCACACAGCCCACGTTGAGAAATAGCCAGAGAAACAATCATAATAGCACTAATGTGAACATCATTACATCAAAATTTCGCGGCAGCGAGTCCGAAACTCAAATCGCTTCGGAAACTTTGAAATCCTGTAGCACAACTAATTCGATTCGCAAAGCAGAAAGAAGTTGCAGGGAATTTCAACAACTATTTATAAACAGAGATTCGGCTGCAACTACCTCTGGAGCACATTTGGATGTACTGGTAGAAACAAAAAATTCAGCTGCGTCAAGTTACGTTACTGATGGTAATACCTGCCAATGCATTGGACGTGAACCCACGGGGGCAACAACACTACAGAATTTGGAGCTAATGCCAGTTCACATTGCTAAAAGATGTGAAGGCCTTCAGCGAGTCCTCGTGTACGGAGGATGGGGTCGAGAATATATAAGTTGGAGAGAGAACGGAGTTGCCTTCGATATTACCGATCCGTTGGCGTCCAAGAGGGAACCCAACGTTTCACTTTGCTCAAGTAAGTTTGAAACTGTGTCTAAAGGACGTTTTTTATCTCTGCAATTTGTTATAAAAAGACTTTATTATTAGAGCTGCGAGACCACTCAGTGCTAGATATGTGAGGACTGTTGACCAGTCAAAATTCTGCCGTGTGGACTTCAGTTCGTAGTCCCAGCACATTGAGCTAAAAATGTTTGGCCAGAATTGTGTTCCTGTTCAGGTTCACGGTCTTTAGGACTGAATTGTATGTACCCATAAATCTCAAGATCAGAAAAGGAGGTATGGATTACTAGCCCAACCCTTGAGTCGATGCTGCAGTTGGCAAGGAAGTTCATACGTTATGACCTTGAGAAAGTGCCTTATGCCCTACAGCGGCCACTTTACGTCAGAAAGGCATACGGTCGGAGGCCAGAGGGTACTGGGGCAGTGTACTCTGCAGTCCGCACTTCTGCCTATCCAGCGTCGCCTGCTGCGAGAAGGTGGCACGTCTTGTAAATGGTCGCTACGCTGAGGTGAGACCGTCTTTAACGGTAGCCAAAAATGCTCGCCTTTTATTCAAAATTTCTCTGATATTATCCAATATTTTTATGAAAATTGGACATTTCAAGGAGCAGCTCAATTAAGCAATATAAGCACACCAGGCAAATGGGAACTAAATAATGCAGTCTATTTTCATATTAACGTGCACACGATACAAATATTAGAGATGGTATCGTTTTGCCTACAATTTAGAATCATGATGAGCTGGTACAGTGCACCGAATGAAGAAGCAGCCAGCACCGAAGGCCAGTTGTGGAAATTGTGATACTTTCATGAACATGCGGCCTCCAAAATTCATTTTAAAAATGTTTAATGGCTCGCTAATCTAATGCGATTAGCGTTAAACTGCCCAAAGCATTAACCCTGAGCACCGAATTTTCTACTTCGCATCGAGTTCGGGCGTTAATCACAAACCGATGAAACTTGAGGTGACTGAAAACTTAGTCCCACTCTTCAGGACTGAGTTTTAATTTACCTCAAGCGTAATTGACATGCGACTGTCAACTGATGCTGAATAGAAAATAAAGAAACGTGCGTTCAGGACTGAAAGTCCGAACAAATTAAAGCCTATCGACGTCGCTAGGTCCATTTTAGGAAACTTAAAACTCCTTATGTCTCTTTGAAATATTCTTAAGCCCCCTAAAATTTAGGGTGTTTTAGTTAAATCATAAGCCACACGATACTAGACCCCCCACTCCAACTTGCAAGTGGGGCTGATAGCGAATTGATTGAACTGCGATAAAATCCTTCCCAGTCAACAGAGCGACCTCAAACAAAAAATAAACTTCTCCGATATGCATGAAATGGCTTAATTGGCGAGAAACATAAATTTGTAGCTAGATATAAGCAGAAGACGATGATAACTGAATTTTAGTACATCAAAATGACCTAAACGTGGCCTTAATGAATTTTGCAATTCACCATAGGAATGTGCTCAAGTACCGTGTTTCTTTCCCTGCGTCTCCAAGAACAGTATAACATTTTCGTTTCATGTCGCTATGCTGAGTGGAAAAGATTTATCGAGGTTTTATATCAGCCTTATTGCAAAACAAAGAAGATGAGAAAAAATAAGAGAATGTTTAGGCAGATAGCAAGAAAAACAAAGTAAGTCCTGATACGCGAAGAAACTTGAACAAATGACTACATCAAGGTAAATTGAAACGTTGATAACGCAAAAATATAACAATCAAAACGTGTATCTGTTTTAATTTTTAGAGCATCAAATCTATGTCTTTTCTTCGTTCGACTCGCCAATATAATTGTTTTTATTCGTCCTTGTTTCTTTAGTTCTGTAATACAGAAATGTTTGGGTTCCAATCCTATACTCAGTATAGGATCTTTAAGGTTCTGAAGAAGCTTTTGCATTGGGAGCGCTTTGCAGCTTTAAAGAGCTAATAAAACAGTGCTGCTTAGCTCGAGCCAGAAATGCTTCGTTCCATTATTGAAAGATTTGTGTGATGAAAGAATTTATGCGAATCATACACTTATTCCAATTTTATTAAGTTATGTATCTATGTACACGCATAAAAATTTATAACTTGACTGGCGTTTCATAACGAGCCCTTAATTTATATTTTGGATGAAGTGATAATTTTATCTTCTGTACAGTTCGTCGTTCGAGTAGGGAAATCAAGTCTTTGCTGAATATTGCATTATACGAAGGATATTCTAAGAACTTTTGCTACAGAGTAACTAAATGAAAATTAATAGAGATGACATACACATTAACTGAGCCCTACAAGGCTTCAAGTACGCTCCTCCTTCTGGCGAGGTGCTTGACAGCAGCATAACTGCTGCACTGAAAACAATACCTGTTTGTCCAGCGGATGACACGACTCCAGAAGTGTGTTAATCTTGGAGGAGAGAATTTTGGAGCGTGAGGCTCAAAAAAATGTGCATCTCCTTTAATTTTATTTCCGTATCCTTTTGTCAAAATTTTTTGAACACACTTCTTAAATCCTTATATATATTTTTTCCAGACTGGCACAGCCGTTGCTCGAGCTAACCTTACCCAGCTACTGGAGCAGCTGTGGCCCAGGAGCGCAAGTACAGCTGCAGACTTGGGGCCCACGACAGCTCACTGTCCAGCCAACGCTGTCCACGAGAGAGTGGCTGCTGCACCTGCCGAAGCTCGTCCTCCTGGCGACACACCAGCGACTGCCTTCCGTCAGCTACGAAATATCAAAATTTTCCTTCTCAGTCCAAACCGAATGAAAAACCTCCAGAAAATTCCCGAGGCAAGTGTTCATATTGCATTCGCATATGAACTTAATGTATAGTATACGATGCGTAAAATATACTTAATTCGAGCCATATACGATATGGAATACTGAAAATTGTAGGATCTTTGTGACTTTTAAACTGTGCATGTGGGTTCCCAGGTGAGGGTGTCGTCTAAGTTGACTTTACCTTTCCCTGTTTTTCTGTTAGTAACTCACCGTATGGGTTCTAGGCATAAGTGCGCAGTATTTTGTCTTCAATGTAAAATATTCAAAGCCTTCAGCAATCAAAGACGATATTTCACGTTTGGCCCATCGCAACGGCGTTAACGTTTAAGGCAATTTTTCTTGGTCGACTATTTTCGGGTCGTCGTAAAGAATTTTAAACGTTGGTGTTAATGAAATGCTGAAATGTGGTATCAATGATTTTTCAATTGTAATATTGAAGTACACTGAAATTCTGCGAACACAAAGACAAAATGCTCTTTGCTCCTACTCTATACGAAGTCCGTTGCTGAATTTGTACAGAGAAGGTGTAAGCTGAATCATAATTACGATTTACGAAGAACATCTTGAAAAGATTATAAAACTAAATGCTACGTGTACTTAAGTACTACACTTATTCATTTCAGGTTTATTTAATGTAGTGCATAACCGCAATTATGGACATAATCGTGAAACATAAATGTAGAGTTTAGTCTAATATATTGTGAATTTGGTTTTAATTATCTTCTAAGCACTAGGATACATTGCAATACACAATTAACGCTGGAAACCTAATCCGCCTATTTTCTTGCGCTATTGCCCAACATCTGCCAATTGAATCTTATACTCGAAGGTTAAAGACACAGATGCTGAGTAGTCACATGAAAGCCTGAGGTGTATTACATGTATTAGTCATCATGCTACTTGGCACAGGTACCCAAAGCTGTGGACATTGTTTACCTGTCTACAGCTGCATCCCACTTGCTTTGCTCCTCTGGAGAAGCCGGAAATTTTTTGCAGTGTCACCGCTCCGCACCGACGGCACTTCTGGTTGAAGACGCGCTGTGAGTGGTTGCTGACTAGCCAAGCAGAGTTCTTTCGACATCCAGTCACAGAGCATTGACTCACTCTTGCTAATTTTATGATTCAGAATAGCACGGAAGACGATAATTGTTGTCTACAGGGCGACCAGTTCAGCGGTACACTCTCCAGATCTACAGACTTTGGGGCCCCAATAAGGAAAATTCCACATCCAGCTGCTACTGATAATTCTCGATGCATTATTTTCCTAGCAGTTAGTAACAACCGTTGAAGATATAAATGTAGGTAGTTGCTTTTTAGTGGAGGCTTCTCCACTATGTCTTTCAGTTCACCGGTAGACACCGTTCATGTTGCAGTACATGAAGAAGTGTATTTAGAGATCTTAAAAACACGCAAATTCGAAGCTCTGCTGCATACTGTTTGCAGACGCAGACAAAAACCAAATATTTTGATGGCATTTTTGTATTCCGGTAGTATATTCAACTTAATCTGGCAATATTTCTTCCATCAATATTTCTGACAGCTCTATTTGAGGAAATTTTCTTGTCACTCTCGCACATCGTGTGTACGTAGTCCTGCACTATCAAAATGTGGTCTTGCATATAATTACTGAAGCTTCAGTTCACTCAGATAGGAATTGTACTTGGATACATTTCACTAATAGTAGATGATGCTTAAATCCTGTTTCCGATGTCCGTAGACTTCATTAGTGCATACTGAATACCTACATACAGCAAAGTAGGAGTGGTGAAAAGGAAAGTAAATGTCTTCATTTGAATAAAGACTTTACCTATAATTATATTGATGTTCACTTTATAAAAACATAGGTTCAAATTTCAATTCTGATGATCTTTATGAGCAATATAAATAATGCGTACATGTCGAAGTCACGAAAGTTGCTACTAGTTGGCTAAATAGATTTACGGTATTACTTTAACTCCTCTGGTTACTGATCCTAATCCTAAACAGTACTGAACTGTCCCATTGTTACTATCATTATTATTTTATAATTTGTAGTCACACAGAAGTTTACAGACTGTATTGTTAATAACAATGCAGCCTATAGCAATATCATTATAATAACAGTTTGTTATTATCGTGAAATTGTTATGGTTTAACTTCTCTTGTAAATTCTATTTTTATTATTATATTTCAATAATATTAATGTTTTTCAACGAAAGTATTGAGATGAATATCCAAATGTTATCGGGTAGCACATTTATAACTTCATAGTCGTAATATTAAAAGGAAAATCAATGTACATTTGTAAAACACGTATACTGAGAAAACATCGTTTACACATAGTTTGCTTGGGTCTCCTTTTACATTACGATTGCAATTCCCTAGAAATCAAACAATAGCTGTGAAATGATAGCTTCATAGTTATTTGACATGAAATTTTCCCATTCAGGTTGTTTCCTGACCTGGAGGACGACCAGGTGCTGCAGTACAGGCGGAAAATCTTGGAGGCTGCAGCCGCGAATGACTGGAAACCAAGCTGTCTTGCACCGATCCTGCATCTCACCTTTCTAAGAGATGCCGCTTGAACTATTTCCCCGAAGAAAAGCCTTCTAATATCAACCCTTGTCGATTCAATATTGTCACTAAAAACACCAAGTATCGTCACTACTTTCTATCATTTGAAAAGTTGTTTCGCGACCTTAAAAATTTCACTAAAATAGTATTGCTTCCTGACGCTGTTTTCTACCGTAAGAGATCTTTTGTACTTTGCTTTAGAAATCTCCTTTTAAATTTTTTGCGCATGTTAATCTTCTGGAAGTTGGGAGCTAGTGTTTTACGCCAGTATATCGGACATACTATAGATACCCGCAATATCATAAAAACCTATGTGTATTTATCTGTTTGTTTTTTCTTTTCGTTTATTTATTTATCCATTTTCTATCACGCTTTAACAAAAAAACAGTCAAAACAGATAGGCGCAAATTAGCCCAGGTTGGAGATTGTGCTCGTCCTGTCAAGCTTCATTGAAAACTGATAGGTAGAAAATAGGCCATGTTGCAGATGAAGCCAAACGTACATCTGAATGCACTTCTTTCTTTGCTTACCTTTAAGTCCGCTCAATACCGATGCATACAGCTTCTCTAAGCACTCTCTTGCATCGTGATTTGTACTCTCTTCTGAGATTACCTTCATCCAAACTTCTGCTTCTCTGAGCTTACGCTTGATACTCTTATCGACTGCATAATTATCGAAGCAAATGGTAAGATATTTTTCAGCGGTCAGCACGGGGATTTCTTAGAAGCAAATAATTTTCTCCAATTGGTTTTTTTTAACAGAACAACTTTTCACTTGCGGCAAAAACTTCCCCGAGTTATATGGCCTCATCGAATATCCTGGATACAGAGCTCAGTATTTATTAGGAGAAATATCTACTGCGGGCCAAAAAATATTACTTTTTAGTGTATCATCGAAGGAAAGCTTGATGTTGAATGAGGACGGGTCATCGCAAACTCTTTGCTGTCACTTTTGACAGCTCGAGCACTCTAGTTATTAAATATTTATAAAAAAAAATCATTTCTTGCGATAGAAGTAGCAAACCAGTCTCAATTAATGGTTTCAAATTTCGCTCATAATTTTTATTGTGAGCATAGGTAAACAGTCAGATAAACTTATACAAGCTTATAAAGTTATAGAAGCTTAATACATTGTAAAAGTAACAGCTTAATAATAAATTCGATTATCAGGGTGAAGAAGAGATGAGGTAACTTTAAAACCCTTTATCGGGCAAGTGACCACGCATAGTCGCCTCCGGAACGTTGTTCTTATACGAAATCGTTTCGCAGTCCAGCCAGAGAAGGGTAAATTGAGTAACTCTTTTATGCAGTGGGTTAATGTTATAGCGCTGTTACATGATGAAGACATGATGCCTGACTCTGCTTCCAACATGCATTATATTACTACATGAACTAAGCTGCTGAAAAATTAGAGAAAGGGAATAAAAATGTCAGCTTGGTTTTCAATGACAGTTTATTCCGATCGGCACAACACCCAGGTGCGTTTCTTTAAAATAAATTTGAAGACTATATATTTTTTTCATCAATTACTTTTGTATGGTGTGCAATGTTGATCAACCAATTTATGAAATGTTCTGAATAAAAATAAGTTTTTCCCTGGATCTTGTAGACTTACATAAACGGAAAACAATTGATGATATGACAGCTGATATTCGCTTTACAGATACCGGAAAAGGGAGAATAAATGTTGATTAACTGATAAATATTCTGCCAACTTCTCATAACACAAATTTCTTTTCTCAACGTTGTAGTGCAAGTGTATACAGTTTGGTAAGAGGCATTTATGGCTATTTTTGTAAATGTAGTGCAGAGACTACACCGCTCACATTATTTGGTTAATTAGCAGTCACGCCACAAAAGAGTATCCAACTGATAAACTAGAGAAAGTGTTCTCTTCTGTTCCTAGCCTTGTTGTCTATCTTATTTTTTCTCAAATTCAGTACCTATTCATATCGTTCAAGTGCAGTATTCCATGTTATCTTGCCAGCATCATTATTAGCGATACTTGGAAAGCATAGTCTGAATAATGTTATAATTAAAATTGAAAACTAATTGCTCACAATTTACTTGCTCTGTGAAATTGCTGAAAGTGCAAAAAATAATATATATTTCAATGCCTAACTACTGAAACATTTTATAAAAGGCAAAAAACTTTTTTAATAGCAACTTAACTGTTTTCTTTAGCTCATGCACCAAAATAACAAACGACATATTTGGATTAAGTTATAATAATTTAGCTTCAAGATAATTCTAACAACCAGGGCCAGTATGGATTTTTTTTCTAACGCCGTTATCAAATGCCACACTGTTGATGCAGCATCATATCTCTGCAGACTATCTATAATGTTTCAATGCTTTATTGAAGCCGATATTCAATACAATCCCAGCAGATTTCCCATTTTCAGGTGTGGCGCAGCAGTCCTTCCTTACAATGGCAACTGCTCCTTTATGAGCTGGAAAGAAAAGAACGATGTTAGTTATCAGAAAGCAGTATTATTACGCTTCTTTGATCAGGGTCGACAATTTTATACTATGGTAAGTTGGACTACTCTTCAGTTTATAAATATACCACCGTGACAAACGACCAAAAAGGATACGAGAGAGAGCTACAAATAGCCCCAAGAATTTTAGGAAAATCATGTAAAATCCATAGTTTACAGATACTTTGCAAACAGGCACCTCTATCACCTCCAACTACACGTGTCAGCAAAAAACTATTCTCAAATAGTCTGTTTGTATTAAACGCTATAGGCAAATTCCGATGCGCTGCATATAAAAATGACACTCGTTTCTCTGCGTCAGATTAATTTTGTGTGTGGGGCCTCGGCTGAGCCGAATGCAAAAAAAAATCTGATCAGCTGACAAAATCGATAATTTACCGGTCAAGAATATAAATAAGGTATAACTAATTTCGACTGATTTAGATTAATATCGGTGTGCTGATTCCAAACCATATATTGATTTTCATCATTCGGGTTAACTTTCTCAACTATTGCTTCATGTTTTTATTACATGTTTTAGTGTATGTGTACAAGTTTTCCGTTTAAGGGATTGTAGTGGTAGTAGTAGTAGTAGCTATCATGGTATTCGTTATGTACTCGGCACACCGAAATTGCCCATATATCAGTTGAAAAAGTATATCAAGTTTGTCTTGGTCGATGACCAATGTTATCATCACCACTGATTGATGTTACAAACGTCATTGTAATTTTAAATCACTTGATGAAAACAAATGATTCCTCGATTCGAGCGAGACGTAACTCTATTGGCACAAATGGGGCTGGAAGTGCCAGTCTTTATTGACAGTAAATTGGTTTGCGTTTGAGGGATGAGTCAGTTGAGTGGTGCTCGAGTCTCCTAATTACTTATTAAATGAATTTGAAGCAGGTAATCCATGGTAACCAAAAAATCTGATATATAATCTCGGCCCAAATGAGTTTAAAACACAAAATAAAAAAAAATGTTAACAGAAAAGGAAATACCTATGCCTCCAGCATCAGCTGACAAGTGGGTTGAAATTACATTAAATAATATGTTCCCATACCATAAGTGCATTCATGTTCATAACCATGCTCGTAATGAATCGGTTCCACTTGATCACTAATTTTGATAGCAGTATTATAAATGAACAATAAGCCATTATTAACTCCACCAAGGAAGTAACGTTTTTGTCGAGTTCGATTGTTTGTTTATCTGTCACCAACATTAAAAAAGTTAGGAACAGATAAGGACGATATTTACATGGATTATTAAGTATGTATGTTAGGAGCAACAGATGATTAACATTTGGTGAAGATCAGTTCAACCGTTGGCACGAATTGTAAGGAATGTTACGAAGAGCAAATGAACAATTTTTTGTTATGATTTGTTTGTTCATTTGTTTATCTATGTTTGATTTTATGTGTGTTAGCAACAGAACTCCAAAATTTATGAACGGACCTTTTTGAAATTTACAGGAATTTTCAGAAATGTTAACAAACAATAAGACAAAATTTTGGTAATGATCGGTTTGTTCGTTTGTGTGTTTGACTAGTGTTTGTCATGTTCATGGTTGAATAACGTTATAGATTAACTCATCGCTTGACCCTTTTGAGACTGTTCTGTGCATCTCCATGTATGACATAAGGTGGGACTAAAAAGTCGGTTTTGCAATAGTATTCATAATTGATTTATACCATTATTTCCGCTACAATGGGCTGATGCTGGATGTTTAGTTGCCCTTCAACACTGAAAAAAGAACTTGATCAAGCTTCTACGCTTTCCTAAAGATCCGGAGTAGCGGAAAAAGGGATTTTGGCAGCAAAAGAGTATACTCAATTTCCGCTGTCACCGGTAACATCTAGCGTACTCCAAACATTTTTGCCCCACATAATGAACTACTATGTAGCAATTTTTAGTAATTCAGTATTCCTTCCAAATTTTCCCTAAGGTAACCACAGACTACACTAATTTCTCTTAAAGAAGGGATGAAAATTGTAATAAAATATTTCTTGATAGGTTGTGAACGCTTGTCTAGCGTAATTGGCCCCAAAATTAAATTTGTCAGCAATAATCTGGAACGAAAATGGTATGAAGACGGAAAACTGTTTATACAGTAATTACTGAACGACAACCTTCGAACAGCTCAAATATTTGAAAATTAAATCAATAAAAAACACACATCCGTTTGACAATTTGTAATATTTGGATGAGAAAATCCTTTTTATACACAAATTGCAAAGGCACAGTTCATAATTTGTACTTAATAGAACGTTTATTACTCCTCCGACAATACGTATACGGTTGTAGTTTTTTCTGTAAGCCATGTTTTCCACGATAATTTTTGACGGTAGAGTGCACTAGTATGCAAAATGATAATGTAATTATTACGAAATAAGCCATATCAATACTTAGGTAGCCGTAGCTATGTTGTAATTGATTTCTTCATCTTTCGACCTATTTGTTTCACATTTTATTGCCTTGTTTCTAGCAAACTGATTTTTGCATCTCACAATAAACAGCTGCCCGTGCAGAAATGATTACCATTCTTTCTTCTTCACAGAAACCCACGCTCACCGTATTTATAAAGCAAGAAACAGGCATGAACTAATTAACAACGTTTGCTATCCATCGCTCCACCTGACGTCACAGCTGAAAAAGAGTGGGCGGGGCTTAACACGCGACCTGTGCGTTAGTTAACCGGTTACGTGGTTATGGAGAGATATTCAAGAAATTTGTAGGAATTGTTAACAATGTTACAAGGCACAAGTCATCAAATTTTTGTGTTGATGGGTTTTTTGTCGGTGGCATAGATCTCAATTTTTTTCTTATAAAATTGAAAATCAAGAATAAAGGAGCGACGACACTTTTGTCCGGAAAACTAGCCCCACAATCAAGAATAATGCAGGCATTTTATCAAATTTTTTAGCTTAGTTATTTTAACAGTGGCCCACTAGTACTAAACAATGTTATCTCCTAATCCCTTGAATGATGTAAGGTTTCAAACATCTCAGTTCTACCAAGTATTCTTTCAGTGTTCGCCCATCCTTTTAGCACCTAAAATAATCTGTCACGAAGAAGATTAAGGAAAAAACAACACCTTAATTAGCTTGTCCCTGTACAGCTTCTCACTCTCCCATCGGCGGACAGGAACAGCCTTTCCGTTGCGGCGGAGACATACTCGCAGGTCGGCCTCGTCGAATATTATGACAGGATCGAGGTGGTGAGTGTTGATCTTCTCCACCAAATATTCAACGTAATGCAGCCTGTGTGGGTAAAGTGAGCCAACAACGATGCACACTTCACCAGTTAAGGGAAATAAGCGTTGTTAAAGAGGACAGCAACACTACAGGAATCGAGGATCAGTTAGTCAGTACCTTGGAAGAGATGTTGAGTGTTACCATGAAATGAAGTGAAATAGTGAAAAGACGTCGTTAAAGGAAAAGCTCCAGGTTTCAGAATGGTTTGAATTTTCACAGAGTATGCCCGATCAACAAGCTCAGACAAGGCCCATGCGGCTGTGCCCCCTCTAAACAATTATGGTTCCACATCTTGTTTTTAAACCGAGTGCAGGTAGTGACGCTTTCATTGTCGTTGTGCCACTTGGGACAGCCACGCGGAAACAGTATTGACTCTCTTTACAGCACAAACTGTCATATGGCAACCACCTATAGGCAACAGGACAAAACTACTACAATTTTAGCTACGTGACAGCCACTTTGGCCTAATGTGGTAGTGGCAGAAACCAGCTTGAAATGACGTGTCCACCTGAAAACCACACGGAACCCACCCGGTTTTGTTGTCTCGGGGACTACGCAGGACATCGCGAGTTATCAATATTTTTCGGGCGATTCAACTACACATGTCAGAATGAGGTTACAAAGCTCTTCAAGGAAATTAGGTTGCTATGGAAGGCATAAGTTTAGAGTCCTTACAGGGGTCAATACATGAGAAACCAAGAGATGCTGAATGATCAGAATCTTCGAAAAAAATATCAAGGAAGGGGTCGCAATGTTCCATGTAGACGTTAAAAGGGATCTTTACTTTACCATAAAAGGTGAAGAAAATCATATGTTTATATGTCAACAAGTTGATGGAGGAAACTGTCATAGATGGTGCGTTATTTTTTGTAATATTTTTATTTTTTATATTTTAGGTTTATTGTTATAGCGAACCATGCTGTTAGAGTCCGAAATATACTTATGCTCAGCTTCAGCGTTGAGGAATGCTAAACTGTTATTTAACAGTATGAATTGAATGTTTAGATACACGTAAAAGCAGAAAATACACACAATGCAAACACTCAAAATAGAAGCTGACATACTCGTTTAAGAAGGTGGAGGGGAAGGTTCGTGTTCTCCAGCTGTAGCAGCCACAGCCCTGGTGAAAGAGGGGTTAGTTTCATTAGTGCACACCACACACGCAACTCTCACTCGTACATACCTGACGAATACGATTGTGGAAAACAGTCTTCTGTTCACCTTCGACTTTCCTGGGTCTGTCGATGTTATCTCTTCGGAGAACAAACCATAAGTCTTCCTCGTCTAGCAATGAGATCGGATCAAGTTTGTGGTTATTAATAAGCTGCACCAGGTATTCCGTGTAGTGCAGTCTGTAAAGAAGGAAATCTTCGGTGAGCAGGGCAACTGCCCTCTCCACATAAGACTTCTTCATTAAGAGTATACAGTAGTCATTACCTTGAGTTACAGAAGTTTATATGACTTCGACTTGCAATGTGAACGGTACAAGTTGTGTTTGTCCGTTTGGGAATAATAATGAAAGCTGTAAATATTTATTGCAAATACGTAATCATACGACTTATTAGCGATGGCACCAGGGTTTGGGCTGCAACATACGAATGTGTCCTAAACTGATCTTGTTACAATTGAGCTCGATGTACTAACACAGAATTCGTAAATAACAAACGTTTGGCAATAATCGTGTAAATTTTTGTAGTAACGTAAAAATTTCAAATGCTTCAATAAATTTTGGTAAGTAGCTCAAACGATAAGCCATATATATATTAATGTTACTTCTTTTTTATATTGGATGATGAACAGAAAAGAGTCCTTTCGGAATATTTGAAGACAAGACAGAGATGATATACGTTATTTTTGTAGATGTAATAGTTGCAGTAAAAATGGCCTGGCACGCTTAAAGAGTTACCACAAGCCAGAACATGTACTTTATTTGAAAAAAAATTATGTAACAAATACGAACACGTTTCTGCTCAGCATCAACGTTTTATGATGCCAAAGTCACCATTTGGAGACAACTTGAAAGATTTGGTACGTAGCACAAGAAAAAGAATCTGCGGATTGATATTGCAAAATGTTGCCGACAGATAAACCCAATTTTGAATCTCTGGATAAAAATAAATATAAAAATGCGTGGCTCAGTATTAAAAACATGTCCTGAAAAGCTATATAAACAGGCAAATTTTTGTTCATCCACCAATCATGCAAATCCGGGCGAGTGAAGATTTCCTTCTTTACAGGACTGCTTCCCAGGAGTTTAGACTTACCTGGGGTTATGCTGAGTGGAGCATATTGTAGGATAGCTAATCTTCCGTCCATGCACTTGTTCAGTGGGTTTCTGTTCGTTTATTTCTTAAGTAGCAGCATTTGTAGAGAAATGCCTTACAGATAAATGTAGCTTTGCACTATAGAAAAAAATTTCTTAACAATGAGGCTGTGTAAATGGAGGGCTTGTACATATGTTGCATATTTTATTCGCAGTAGAACTTCTTACGACGAATGCAATGAGGGTGAGTGGCATGTTTGTAGTTAAATAGCGAATGGCACCAGTAAAGTAACCCTGATCATAACCCTTTGCAGTTTTGCAACCTTTTTAACCTTTTCGGCTCACGGGATTGCTGCCCTGTCATTTCAAAACAGTTGAATTCCTACTGCAATATTGTTAACGAAAATATAAAGCAGTTTGACTTAAAATACAGTTCACGCATGACAACATGGAATATTCACCTCTGACAATTTGTTTGCTACCACATCCTCCTTCAACTTGCTGCAAAACCAACGCTAATAAAACGGGCACAATGATTTGTTTACAGCTTACCAGTTTAATGCTAATAGAATCAGAGCCTGACTTAATAATCTCAGAATTCTTAAATCTACTTCACCGCTTAGTACTGTTTGTACTAGTATTTTTGAATGTCAATGGATACACTGCATTAAGACATTCAGGACTTGCTGCATCAGCAGAGCTGTTTTATGTCTGGACCTTGCTGTTTAATTTCACCCGAAACAGCGAGCAGATGTTATCCTAGGCTCTTGCTCTTGTGCACTGAGCCAGGTAGCTTTTGTTTGCAAAAATGCCTGCAAAAAAGGGCCGCCAATAGGGTTACAAAATATTTAAACACAGCCACGACTCTGCAGAGACTTGAAAATTTGGGATTCCTGGCTTGAGGTTCTATTTTGATGCTGCAACCTGGTAGCAGGGAGGCAAGTGCCCGTCTCCGAGTGTTTAGGGATCACGCTAAAGTTCCCGGTGTACTGCAGTCGAGGTTAGCACACTACTCAATGTAACTTTCAGATCGCAAACATGGACTTCAACCACATGTCACGCACTAAACAGGTTGAAGGCACTGAATAATATTAAGGGCAACTCGTGTTAGCACAACGTCTCTTTAGTTAATAATGTAGCACACAATGAAATGAAACGTGATGAAACGTTCATTTAGATTGAGTGATTATAGGTATTTTAGCTCTGAATGATAATTATGGCACAAATTTGAACGAACCATATTTAAAAGACAACTGCCTTTATGGTATGGAAGGGATACTTCCAAAAGTTTGAGAATAGCCACCACCGCAGTTGATTAAAAAAATTATCTAAATCAATAGACTATGAATACGAGTCATAGTAGTTGCCACAATTTGTGAATAGCGTAAAAAGCAAACGCAGAGTCTCATGCAGATAAGTATGCTAATACGACATTTGTAACAAGATGCTATACAGTATCATATTACAGAGTATACATTTGTGAAATATTTGGTAAACTATATGATACGACAAATGCAATGGTGTTTTCAATTACGAAGTGTTTCATCAAGTATCACAAAAACCTGTACTTTGGCTTTAAATGATCTTTAATTAAGGCCAAGACAGTAACTTCGAGTTTGTGAGGGAATTAACAAAAAATTCTAGCAGAGACTACTGGAAGTTGTACTTCTACTTTGGTTGCGAGGAAATCCAGGCAACCTTAAAGACACACGCTCGTGTATTTACTTCATCAGGCTTCTAGCCTGGATTTACTTCAGCCATCAAGAGAACAAAGATCTATCCTTTTATTCCAATGTTACCATGAATATAGAAAACAACTAATCAACTATAATGAAGCGAACTATACGTCTAACCCGATCAATAATTTTTCATTCATATCATCAATATACGAGACAACATATCCACTCTAGAGTAGAATATTATGCTTAAAGGATCCATATCGCAGTCGGACTATGAATGTACAAGACACTGTATCCACTCTGGGAAGAAAAGTTATGTTACAAAGCCAATCAGCGACGTACCTGCAGAGTCCAGCGTTGCCCTGCAGCACAGAGCGGCCACAGATATCGTCCAAGAGGCCATCAGGAGTTTCTTTCTGCTCAGGAACCTGACACTGCCGCCGTCGTCCCTCCTGCTCGCCTTCGTCATGAGTTTCCGTGTCGAAAGATATGTTGTTCTCCTGAGGGCGGGATCAGGTTCTGATGCTAGTTAACTATGCCCCAACTCCTAATTTTACAGCAAACGGCTTGGTGCTGACCATCAAATATTCACTGTTAATCAGGGTCGTACTAAGCTTTTTAGGAGACCAAAGAACAAAAACTTTGGTAACTGATATATGTGTGCCATCAGAACGTAAACATAGACTAACATAGTTAACAGCACAATAAATATCCACAGAAGTTAAACAAAACTTGCTGTGATATAGCAAACAATATTTATTTTTGCATACTTCTACTTGTATTAGAAAAGTGGGAGCCCGTTTCCTTTGATGCTCTTAGCACGTGATTATTTTACTTAATGATTAATCCAGGTCTGCAATTAGCCATTAACAGTGAGCCAATTGCTATTGTGCTCATGAACAATTTAACACTCACAGTTAACCATTACCAATTCACCTTGAATCTCTACCTAGGGACCATGCATTAATCAATAACTATTAAACGTTAACCCTCTACTGTTAACTAGTAACCAATCAAGCTAATGGCAAACCATTTATTATTTACAATACCCAACTTTTAGCCATCATTAAACATCAAACATATACTAAACACTATTTAGCCTTGATCATTAGTTATTGCTAACCAATAACTGCTTGTTTCTATTAAATATTTGCAATATTTTACAAATCACTCTTTGACAAGCAAGTAACCAACGCAAAGTTAACCACGAAGACACAAAAGAAACGCTACCTTGAGAAGCTGCTGCAGCTGCGGAGGTTCCTTGTCTCTCAAATAGAAGAGGCAGTTGCGAGGATGGTGAGCATGCAGGCCTAGCCGCTCGCAGTATGGGCCCACAGGACATCTTGAGCACACAAAAATACAGTACTAACTGGAGAGCACTCTGAGAGCGCATGCCTCTGCCAAGCAGGACAGCGGTAACGAAAAATTCAAATTGGTGCTGAAGCCATAATCTTCTCTGTATCAATACCGAAATCTAATTATTTCAGCCTATTGATGTCATTAACAATTCCTGTAATTTTTTTATAAGTCAAACACACAAGCAATGCAACAGATCATCACCAAAATATAATCATTTAAGTCTTTTAACATTACTAGCAACACCTGTAAGTTTCATAAAGATCTATCCATAACTTCTTGAGTTATTGTCCTAACAGACATAAAATCAAACATAGCTACAAACTGACAAACATGCAGATCATCCCAAACATTTGGTCATGTACTTTTCGTAATATACCTAATAACTCATGTAAATTTCATGAAAATCCGTCCATAACTTAATAAGATATTGGTAAACAGATAAACAGATAGATGAACGGATTTTCACCAAAAGTTAATCATCTGCTGTTAACATGCCTAACAATCCCTGTAAATTTCGTAGAGATCCGCACATAATTTTTGAGTAATCTTGGTTACAGACAAACAAAACATAACCTCCTCGGCGGTGGTAATTAAAACTGTCGGTACCCAGCGAATTTGCTATGGTTTATAGTATAGACACCCGTAAAATCTACCAAAGTCAATTGTCTCCTATATAATAGTGGAAACGAATTCCTTTGCTTGCGCTTATCGATATAGTAAGTACAAATGAGAGCGGTATAATAGGCCTAAATTTCATTCACCAGCAGACTACTGCTCATTGTGCGAGCTGACTGGCTGAAATGGCTTGCTTGCTGGCCTGTGAATAATCACAGGTATGCACTGACATTCCTTCCAGTTAAAAAAAAAACACTAACAACTATCTTAGCTGCCGTTATTGTTGGCGCATGATGACTTCCAGAACTGCACTTCACATTTTTTATTATTTTTATTATTAAAACTTCACGCTTGAGCTCCCACGGACGGGTAATACAACCCAAATGAAGCATCTTGCAACACCGGGAAGCCCAAAACGCTGCTAAAGGAAATCCAGCAAAAAACCATTAACAGCTGACTTAAACGCCTGCAGGCCTATACGACCAACAGCCGATGCCGGCAACAAATTCCAAACCTTAGCCGACCAGGGCACGAAGCACCGACAGAAGTGATTAGTTCGACATCTGACAGCGTCCAAAGTAAAAGAGTGCGCTCCGCACGCAGCACGAGTCGCTCTCCCAAAAACCTTGAGTGCAGGGAGAGAAGAATACAACCAATGCCTCTCATTATTGTACACCTTATAAAACATGCATAGCTCTGCTACTCTCCTCCTGTGGGACAGGTTCANCAGACCGGTGAGCAATACTCCAACACTGGCAGCAAAAACGCATAAAAACATCTACGGGCAACCTGACTATCACCAAACACGGAATTCACCTTACGCAGGAGCCCAATCTTAGTGGAAGCACGTGACACCAACCTCCTAATATGCTGCTCAAATATAAGCTTCTCATCAAAGACAACACCAAGAATCTCCAAGGAGCTAGACTCCTGAAGTAAAGTGTCATCAATCTCCAGTTGGGGACTCTATGTATATGGCAATTGGTATAGCAATACTTCTATCCGGCGTAAGTTCTGTGCCGTCTTGAACGATTATTTTATTTCACAAAATTCTACTAGCCAACTCCTCGAGAATGAAACGGAGGCCGATCCGAGATAGGCCACTTAATTGTGTTGCCTGAATGTAGTGTCTACTAGAACTGAGCTCGCTGAGCGCAAGCTGGTCAAAAAGCCACCGTGGACATTTTGGCCCCTTACCGAGCGATTAAGTCGCCACCATCAATATTTACTCCTTGCCTAGTGCACAGAGATACGCACACCACTAACAAGCGCAATTTTTACATGAAACTTCAAACTAATGCGGTAGATATACGAGGTCGTGTTGAAAAGTTTATCCTTTAATCTCTTCATCACTAACATCTCTACAATGAGTAGTAACAAAGTTTCTACACACGATATACGGCGTGCGCAGTACCGCACGAACTTCGTCCAAAGACTTAATAACGCGAAAGTTTGTTTAAGGATAATGTTGAGGCGTCCGAAAAACAAGCTATAGACAATATAACCGAATTTGTAAAAGAAATCACTTGGAACAATTAAATTTTCCGCGGTTGAAGGCAACACAGGCCTGATGCACCAAAGTACTGAATTTTGAGAACGCAAATTGAGTCAGTTTTAACGTAGGCGATAATTCCGAAAGTCCAACGTGAGGGTATAAAGCTATTGCCGTTGCAGAGGTTACAACATTCACAACTTGTTTACATTTCAACAAAGGAAGAAAATTACCGCATTGAAAAAATAAACATAGTACGTTCATAATAGACGAAGAGGAAAATACGCAGCTTGATGGTTTCTTCTTTGCTTGGTTGGTCTGCCCGGCCGCCAGTCAGTAAGATATATCTATACTAGTGTGCCCGAGCTGTCATAAAATGACAGCGAATAATTTCTGTTGATCCTTCTTCATTAACCATGCTTTCCTTCATGCAATTGCCAACTTTAAAGATCATCCAAATGAGAGTTCACGGCACCCTAATTACCCTTATGATTGAGCATCAACACTCTTATTTTCTGGCATGAAAATAATTCATTACTTTTGCAGTCAGTACAGCAACACTGAAAAGAATTGATTCGATTTGGTATCATAGAGACCCTAGTGTGTCATATTTATCCGAGAGTCTTTTGGTTATTGAAAGATGTTTCGTCGATAATTGTATCAAAGTTGGAAGAATAGCTGATGCAACAAAATCATCTGTGGGAAGAAGCTACGAATCAAGATGCATGAGAGTGCCATTGGAAGCTTCAGATGCCTACAATGCTGAGATTTCAACTTCGGCTATGCAAGGAGCTTGTATAGAGAATCTCCTTGCGGCAATGCAAGAAGTGCATTTAGACTTGAGGCCGCCCGATACTTTGCCATAGATTCGGTGTTTGGAGAAGGTAATACTCGCACGAATAAGACTAAGCCTGCGATATCTTCATTTTTGAATTTCAACTGTCCATAAGTAAGATACGTTTGCCATCTTCTGCAACGCGGCGTATTTTCTACCTATCAGTTTTCAATGGAGCTTGAGAGGACGACCAGAGCTCCAACCAGGGCTAATCTCCGCCTATCTGTTTTGTTAAAGCGTGACAGAATATGGATAAACAAACAGATACCAAGACAAAAAGTCTACTATTAAATAGAAGTCGACAAAATTAAAATTTAACGTTTCGGGATACAAATCCAATCTTCAGAAAAACCTACAAACTAACGACCTATCAATAAAAATCTTTTATTAGCAAATCTTTTAGGGGAGCATGGGTGTTGTCGAGGAGAGGTCTAAAATGTGAATGAACAGAGCTACGCGGTAGGAGACGGATATCAGCTCCTGTACAGTCGGCAGATGAGAGGCTAGGTGTTGACAGTATGTAGTGGTACAGCCGAGATTATAATGTTGAGGCTAGGTCTGTTTCCATGGATGTGGAGGGACTCTAATGTTGTGAGCTTGATGGGATTGGAAGAGTCTATGATGGAGAAGTCATTCCTGCTGATGGGGTGGTTGCTTTGCTCAGCATGCAGGCAGGGGGCTGAATGTGAGGGTTTCGCAAGAGGTAAACCGTTACGACTGGATACACCTAAATGTTGGTCAATACGGGCTTTGAAGTGTTGTCCAGTGCTACCAATATATGAGGCACAGCAGGCCTGACATCGGTAACGGTAAATAATACTGGACACAAGTGCTCTGGGGGGCTTGTCTTTAAATTTGAAGTAGGACCCTGTGGTAAATGTGTTTTTGTATGAAAACTTGAAGTTGATATGTGGGTAGGCATCAGAGAGGAACGTTCTCAAAGTGTTTCCTGCATTGACAGATGCTTTGTTGTAGAACGGAAGCGAGTGCAAGAAGTTCAATTTACTTACCCAGGGTTTGCTAATGCCGGGGTCAAACAGCTTGTCTAGGAACAATTTGCAGTGGTGGTCCAGAAAATGGTGCGGGTAACCGTTATTTTTTAAGAATGTTCGGAGGAAGTCAACTTCATTTGAAAATGCAAGGTATGAGGAAGACATATGGTATGCTCGACATAGTAGAGTTATTGCATTGATTTTGAATTGATCGTAGCAGTGACTAAAAAAACTTGTCCCGAGGCCTGAGAAAGTGGGTTTTCTGTTAATTCCAGTGGTCAGTGTTGAGTCTTGGTTGGTTATTAAAACATCGAGAAAAGCTAAAGAATTATTCGAGGTCACATGATATGGCTGCATTATAATCACAATGAAATAAGCGCCAATTGATATCAAAAGCATTGCTTTAAACTAGAGCATTCTGAGAGCTCATATCTCCGCCATGCGAGGCAACGGTAGCAAAAAATTCAAATTTGCGCTGAAACCATAATTTTCTTTGTATAAACTCTAAAATCTAATCATTTGTGCCTTTTGATAGTAATAACAGCTTGTGCAATTTTCTTGAAGATCCGTTCATACCTTTTGCGTTTTACTGCTAACAAACATTATGACAAACATGAATCAAACATACAAACGAACAGACCAATCTGCACCAAAATTTAATCATTTATGTCTTTTAATATTACTAGCAACCCTTATGAATTTCCTAAAGATCCATTAATTATTCTTTGAGTTATTGTGCTAACAAGCATAAAATTAAAAACAGTGACAAACGAACGAACGAACTAATGGATCATTACCGGAATTTGGTCATTTACTCTTTATTATATACCTAACAACTCATGTTAATTTCACAAAAATCCATCAATAACTTTTGAAGATTCAACTATTACGATATCATTCAGCAATGAAAGCGGGGATCCAGAGGCTGGAGATCCAGAGCCCGGATCCAGAAGCCGGAGATCCAGAGCTATATCTGTCACCGGTACCCTAAGCGTTGAAATTGTATGGTATCTCAACTTGTTTTTCAGTACGTGAATTTTCTCCTATTAAACTCTTAACTGCGTGACGGAGAGACAGACCAACATCGGAGCAAGGGAGGGAGCAAGCAAGCGACTAACAACTGTGTTTTATTATATAGTGGATGGATAGATTTACATCGCAGCAAAAGTTCGACGCTGGAGGTTCAACAATCAGTTGGTATCAGCAGTACGGTGAGCCCTGGGCATTTCCAGTAAATTCTTTTGACTGAACTATATTTTTCTTAGTGCAGCTTAACGTTTGATCAATTCCAAGCTGATAATCCCTCCTTATCTTGCAGGGGGGATATTTTGCTGTCGCAAAGCTCATGGTTGTACTGCTTGCGTTTCACTAATGGAAGATCAGGCCTGTAGGGATGAGACCTATAATACAGCAAAACCTTTACTGGGAACCGGAACAATAAAGAGCTCAATCACAAAATTTTTGCCGTCATTTTTGACGGCTGGGCGCTCTAGTTCTATAATGACTTTCTCCATCATCAAACGTTTACCACGTATAATTTCAGAAGCTAATCAACGAAAGGCGGACGAGGCGATGATTTTTGTCCGGTAGTAGAAATTATTTTTTCCGCTTGCCGTGTTTCTTTTGACGGAACTGATTCTCTAGCTTGGCGGCCTCGGCTGATTTTACGTCAGCACAAAATTTTCGATGTACTGAAGGCTGCTTGGGTATCATGGATACGCGGCGGATAATTCATTTAAATTCACTGAGGCTCTCTGATTTCTAATGTAGGATTTTTTTCCGCATGAAATCTATGATGGGAGTCGATTATGCTTCTTACATGAATTGAAAGAGAGCACGTATATCTTATCAAAATTTGAGACGGCTGTTGTAGCGTCTCCTTCAGAAGCATATTAGTGACAAAGGAAAATTCAATGAAGACGGGTCGTCTCAAATTCTTCGCCGTCATTCTGGACAGCACGGGCACTCTAGTTTAAATAAAAACAACTGAAGCAATTTCGGTTAAATATCTCTCAGCGGAGGCGTCGATATTTAATTTCACTTTCTTACCACAGCAAAGCTTCAGTAGCAACCAATTTTTGGTGCTCAAATTAGTAGAAGATTAACGAAGAAACTGAAAGATGTTATTAATATTAGAACCACATACTTGTAGCATAGCGTACAAAGCGGGTTTTTGTTGAAATGAGCATCGTCTGCGAAAAGAATAAGTAACATATATGCAAAAGAATGCCAAGTTATAGGCAAAATGAAGTTTAGGATTTATGTGTCTCACCTGGCTCCTTGTCTGAAGGGCTGACCACAGCCGGAACAGAATTCATATTTACATTCGGTGCATGTGAAGTGCATACAGCCGCCCTTCGCAAGGCTGTACTGGAATCTGCCCAGGAATTTAGCGTACTTTCGACTGTGGTGCAAAAAAAATGCAACCAATATGTGATACATAAAGTTGATCTCTATCCGACCAGTATCGTTAGTCTATGTAAGACGTATTAATTACCCCAAAGCTATTTACTAGTGCAGTGTTTATGAGTTGTGTTGAGCTGCCTCATGAAAAATCGCGACCTATAGAATAGAGTAAAAAGTATATCACAAGCTGACTAGTAGTGACATGGAAATTTTCAAAAATTTCCAGTTCACTCTCGTACGAAGGTCCTTCTATTCCTAAGTACGAGTGTGTATTTCCAAAGTAAGATACCATATATGATGATTAATATGCTACATGAATTGCATGATAAAAAAAATTGGTTGAACATGCATGGAAACAACAATCAAACATTCGTGAAAAAACTGATCGGAATGTATGGAAAAAATTGATCAGGCGTGAATGGAAAAAATTTATTGAACAAATACGAAACTAGAAGACCTTGTGGCGTAAGACCAACAAGGATGCTGTGTCCAACAAAGCTAGCGCCACGCTGCCAGCCCCCTGCGGATCTCTTAATAATAACATAGGAAAAATGTTATGCCTCGCGGCGTGAGACGATCTGCCGCGGTGGAGGCAAATTCGACCCGGTGGAGGAAAATTCAACGTCGTCATTTTTATGGCCAGCTAGGACTAGTTTTTTGGCATGGGTCACATCTAGGTTAACCCACCAAACTCTCTACAAAAAATTATCAAGATTCCTCAACTCTTTCAACCCTTATTGGGTGGACAGACAAATATATATATACAAATATGTATACTTAAATCTTCAACGCAAACATTATCACCTCTCTCACTTTGTTCGCGGGTGATAACAAGTTGATCGAACATGTATGAAAAAAAAATATCGACCATATCTGTAAAAATTGATTGAATATATATGGCAAAATTAATCCTATATGTTGGAAAAACTAATAAAACATGCATGAAAATAGCGATGGACGAGGACACTAATGTCTCACTTGCACTTAGGACAGGTGATGCCGTGCTCGGCCAGGTGCCTGGCGACCCCCAGAGCCTGCGCCTCGGGGTCGTTCTCGTGCTTCCATTTAGCGAAGGCATCGCAACTTATGCCTTCGTGTTGACTCTCCCACTGTTAGGGCAATAGGTGATGATTTTACTCAGCACTACAGATGGAAATAAATTGAAAGAAGTAATTACTCGCCAGTATAGTCTCTGTAACACCCAGAAGTATAGCACCAGCTCAGCAGACTGTATTGGTGAGCTGAAGCATTAAAGAAAAAGAAATAAAGAAATTTGTATTTTTTTTTACACTAAATGACACTTAGAACTAAAGGTGGGTGGGGTTCATTTGAAAGCTATAGCAGCTTTATCACATTAAATACGAAGAAATTACTTGACAAGGCTGTAACATAACACTGACACCGACCAAATAACAACAAGCTGCCCCAATCACTAGGTACTAATTCGATATCCGTAATGATTACATAGCTATGGGGGCTTAAAATAACATCAATTAGAAAACAAAGTCTGCTCAGGCTAAGACTTGCAGTGTGTTGGGTAGCAAAAACTCGTCCAGAAGCACAGGCTCAGTGACCCAAAAAAATATATATACTCGCAGATGATTCATTCAACAGCTGCCTCCACGCTTATATTATTCCTTGTTCAATTAAATCTTTCCGGAGGAGCGAGCACGGCGCATGGTACGTACTCAATCTAGGAATGAATCGCGTATCAGAGGCGCTACGGCAGTGCTCGGTCGCGGTGGGCGCTTGCTGGCATCGGCGACCTCGTTCCGAATATAAAATTTACACCCGCGCGTTGGCGAGCAGCGCTCACTTCGCCGCCTTATTCCTGCAGCGATCCAAGGAGATTCGACCAATTTTAAATACATCTCGAGTATTGGCAAATTATCGATGAACCACTGCAGGACACACGCGGCAAATCCCGCACTGCTCGGGTGTATCTTGTTCGGGACAAGGTTGCTGATGCCAGCCTAAAAACGAGCCAAGCGACCGAGCAGGGCCGTAGCGCCTCTGGACGCCGCGCCGCTTCATTTCTCGACTATATAGGTACCATATGCCGCCCTCACTCCTCCGAATATTTTTAATTGGATGTAGTGTCATGACGTAGAATGAACAGTGACTGGAATAACTTTTAAGGGATGAGCGCTGCATCATTATCAACAATCTACAAGGTTCAGATAAAAATTGTAAAAACTGTTAAAAACTTCTTGACTTCGGAAAAATTGAGAATGTGACTGAAATAATGATGCGACAAAGCTCCAAACAAATCAAATCTTGCTGAACCACGATACTATTCAATACCTTCAGTATATAAAGAAAGCTTCATGAGCGGTGCGTAGCAATAAGGTAGGAGGCATTCGTTTCCCTATTAATAGTTTATCTAATACAATTAGCTTCGACTTGCATGGAACTTCAATTCTCAGCTTTTAATTTGCCATTTTGACCCCGTAAGAAGCGTGGCGACGAGCAGACGGACTAAACTTACGAGGCTGCCAATCCAATCCTGCTTCATAGGATCAAATTTCTCCCTCATTCGTAGCAAAAAAAAAACAATAAATTATGCAGTTAAATGGTAGCCCTTTGTTAGTAGTAAAAGTAGCAGTTGAACTATCTTATTATACCTGAAAAGACGAAAACATTTCAGCAAACCCTCGTATAGTCACAACTCCAACACCCACCGGCAGTCTGCAGTGGGCGCAGGTGACATCCTTGCAGTCTGGGCAGATCAGCTTCCGGGCCCTTGGATTTGCTATAAAGCCTGACGAGCACTGAAAAATGTACAGTAANAACTAAGCATTTGCGACGGAAACGTTATTCTTGTAAATTGTCTTAAATTGACCCAATTAACATACTGGAAGCAACAAAAACCCAAAAAAACATTTGTAAGTGAAAGTAAAATTTTACCGCCGGCTGTTCCAGCATGTTCGAGACTAGCCTATCTCTTTAGCTTCTGTCTTTTCTAGAGTTGGCACCAATCTTCTTTCCTTCTTATCTACCCTCTACGCCTAAATTTGAGACAACCCAAACTAGAGTTACGAACTATCGATCTGGCAGTCTTCTTCGAGGTTAGTTACCATCCACAAAGTTAAATCTAAGAGTAATAATAGTGATGGAATTTACTGAGAGTTCCTGTGATGATAAACTTGGTTGCAAGTGATGAATGAAATCTGTTGCGGTCGATACCTCGCCGGAAAACCATATAATATTAGCAATTAATGGATTTAATAGGAATAGATTCCTTTGCAGTACTGTATTGAACGGTGGAGGGGGTCGGTGGACTCGGCTGTTGGCCTGGTGATGCGCTGCGCGCCATCTAGTGGCCGCTCTTCGTCTGTTTCTGCTCAGGCGCTGCTGATAACCTACAATTCTTCATTCCTCCTGTTCCATTGCTTATGCTACCTATCTGACAGGTTCCCGAGTACTTGTAGCAGCGGCCTCAACCTAATCGCGTTTTTTCTAGCTTAAATTAAGATGCTGTATGGTTGTCGAGTTTGAAAAGCATCTATCACCATCCTTCTAATAGAACACTTAGATCAAATACCTGCATAACTATTCAGACTTGTACGTTCATTTACAGGAATGTAGCTACTTTATTTGAAATGTAATTTCTATAAATTTGTGTTGTTAACCGTATATTCATTTACAGCTTATTGAAGTAATTTGAAGTAACCCTTTCTCGTATTGTCATAATCTTAATTGTTGCGTGCAGTAACAACTCATTCCTTTCTAATTTCTAATTTGAGTTGCATTTTGAAATTTGTGGTAAAGTTCAACTAAATTAAATGGAAAAGATGTTTGCTTTCAATTATGATTAATATAGAGTAACGTAATTAAAGAATTGGATTCACAATTCCTTTCACTTTAAATAATTTCTAAATTATTGGGAAATCCTTCGAAAATGAATCGTTTGCTTTAAGAGAACATTTCTAATTACAGCCAAAGTGTTGGGGTGTTCTCCTGGTTCCTCGTGCGTGGCTTTGCTGAGACCTTCCCCATATTGATGGCTGCGCTTGTTCTGGTTCTGGATTCTTCCAAGCGCTTCTACTGAATTGATTACTTTCCGATAAAATTGGTATTAGGTGACTGACTAGCTGGGATGTGAACTTTTTATAAGCAGTCAGCAGAGGGAGAAATACTTCGTTCTAGATATTTAGAACTAATAAAAGAAACATTTAGCCTTACTAACTTTTATCTACAAAGCCAGCTGAAATTTATAAATTGTCTATTTCTTCTCTAGTTATAGTTTTCTACTAGTAAAGTTTGTTATGAAGTTCTAACTGCTTAGATGAATTTGAATAGTGCGTTCTTCAACTGGGTTAACGGTTATTAATGTTATTAAATCTAGAGTCGTGCTCGGACACCCAGCCAGATTATTAAGTAAAATATTTTACTTGAACTTCCTTGTGGTGTATGAATTATATTCCTCTTTGAAAATTCCTTATACATGGTTGTACTGCTTGCGTTTCACCAATGGAAGATCAAGCCTGCAGGGATGAGACCTATAATACAGCAAAACCTATACTGGGAATCGGAACAATAAAAAGCTCAATCACAAAATTTTTGACGGCTGGGCCCTCTAGTTCTATAATGACTTTCTCCATCATCAAACGTTTAACACGTATAAATTCAGAAGCTAATCAACGAAAGGCGGACGAGGCGATGATTTTTCTCCGGTAGTGGAAATTATTTTTTCCGCTTGCCGTGTTCCTTTTGACGGAATTGATTCTCTAGCTTGGCGACCTCGGCTGATTTTACGTCAGCACAAAATTTTCGATGTACCGAAAGTTGCTTGGGTATCATGGATACGCGGCGGATAATTCATTTAAATTCACTGAGGCTGGCTGCTTTCTAATGTAGGATTTTTCCGCATGAAATCTATGATGGGAGTCGAACGTACTTCTTACATGAATTAAAAGAGAGCACGTATCTCTTATCAAAATTTGAGACGGCTGTTGTAGCGTATCCTTCAGAAGCATATTAGCGACAAAGGCAAATTCAATGAAGACGGGTCGTCTCAAATTCTTCGCTGTCACTCTTGACAGCGCGGGCACTCTAGTTTAAATAATAACAACTGAAGAAATTTCAGTTAAATATCTCTCAGCGGAGGCGTCGATATTTAATTTCACTTTCTTACCACAGCAAAGCTTCAGTAGCAACCAATTTTTCGTGCTCAAATTAGTAGAAGATTAACGAAGAAAGTGAAAGATGTTATTAATATTAGAACCACATACTCGTAGCATACTCGTAGAATAGCGTACATAGCGGGTTTTTGTTGAAATGAGCATCGTCTGCGAAAATAATAATTAACATATATGCAAAAGAATGTCAAGTTATAGGCAAAATGAAGTTTAGGATTTATGTGTCTCACCTGGCTCCTTGTCTGAAGGGCTGACCACAGCCGGAACAAAATTCATATTTACATTCGGTGCAGGTGAAGTGCATACAGCCGCCCTTCGCAAGGCTGTACTGGAATCTGCCCAAGAATTTTGCGTACTTTCGACTGTGGTACAAAAAAAATACAACCAATATGTGATACATAAAGTTGATCTCTATCCGACCAGTATCGTTAGTCTATGTAAGACATATTAATCCAATTACCCCAAAGCTATTTACTAGTGCAGTTTTTGAGTTGTGTTGAGCTGCCTCATGAAAAATCGCGACCTTTAGAATAGAGTAAAAAGTACATCACAAGCTGATTAGTAGTGACATGGAAATTTTCAAAAATTTTCAGTTCACTCTCATACGAAGATCCATCTATTCCTAAGAACGAGTGTGTAGTTCCAACGTAAGATACCATATATGATGATTAATATGCTACATGAATTGCATGGTAAAAAAAAAATTGGTTGAACACACATGGAAACAACAATCAAACATTCACGAAAAAACTGATCGGAATATATGGAAAAAATTGATCAGGCGTGATGAAAAAAATTTGTTGAACAAATACGAAACTAGAACACCTTGTGGCGTAAGACCAACTCTCGCGGAGGGGACAAATTCAACGACGTGATATTTGATGGCCAGCTAATCTTAATTTCTCATATGGATGCTGTGTCCAACAAGGCTGGCTCCACGCTGCCAGTTCCCTGCAGATCTTTTTATAATAACATAGGAAAAATGTTATGCCTCGCGGCGTGAGACGATCTGCCGCGGTGGAGGCAAATTCGACCCGGTGGAGGAAAATTCAACGCTGTCATTTTTATGGCCAGCTAGGACTAGTTTTTTGGCATGGGTCACATCTAGGTTAACCCACCAAACTCCCTACAAAAAATTATGAAGATTCCTCAACTCTTTCGACTCTTATTGGATGGACAGACAAATATATATATACAAATATGTATACTAAATCTTCAACGAAAATATTATCACCTCTCTCACTTTGTTCGCGGGTGATAACAAGTTGATCGAACATGTATGAAAAAAAAAATATCGACCATATCTGTAAAAATTTATTGAATATATACGGCAAAATTAATCCTATATGTTGGTAAAACTAATAAAACATGCATGAAAATAGAGATGGACGATGACACTGATGTCTTACTTGCACTTAGGACAGGTGATGCCGTGCTCGGCCAGGTGCCTGGCGACCCCCATAGCCTGCGCCTCGGGGTCGTTCTCGTGCTTCCATTTAGCGAAGGCATCGCAACTTATGCCTTCGTGTTGACTCTCCCACTGTTAGGGCAATAGGTGATGATTTTACTCAGCACTACAGATAAAAATAAATTGAAAGAAGTAGTAACTCGCGAGTATAGTCTCTGTAACACCAAGAAGTATAGCGCCAGCCCAGCAGCCTGTATTGGTGAGCTGAAGCATTAAAGAAAAAGAAATAAAGAGATTTGTATTTTTTACACTAAATAACACTTAGAAGTAAAGGTGGGTGGGGTTCATTTGAAAGCTATAGCAGCTTTATCACATTAAAGACGAAAAAATTACTTGCAAAGGCTGCAACATAATAACACTGACACCGACCAAATAGCAACAAGCTGCCAATCACTAGGTACTAAGTCGATATCCGTAATGATTACATAGCTATGGTGGCTTAAAATAACATCAATTAGAAAACAAAGTCTGCTCAGGCTAAGTCTTGCAGTGTGTTGGGTAGCAACAACTCGTCCAGAAGCACAGGCTCAGTGACCCAAAAAATATATATATACTTGCAGATGATTCATTCAACAGCTGCCTCCACGCTCATATTATTCCATGTTCAATTAAATATTTCCGGAGGTGCGAGCACGGCGCATGGTACGTACTCAATCCAGGAATGAATCGCGTATCAGAGGCGCTACGGCACTGCTCGGTCGCGGTGGGCGCTTTCTGGCATCGGCGACCTCGTTCCGAATAAAATTTACACCCGCGCGTTGGCAAGCAGCGCTCACTTCGCCGAGCTTATTCCTGCAGCGATCCTAGGATATTCGACCAATTTTAGCCAAGCCTCGAGTATCGGCGAATTATCTATGGACCACTGCAGGACACGCGCGGCAAATCGCGCACTGCTCGGCTGTATCTTGTTCGGGACAAGGTTGCTGATGCCAACCTAAAAACGAGCCAAGCGACCGAGCTGGGCCATAGCGCCTCTGGACGCCGCGCCGCTTCATTTCTCGACTATATAAGTACCATATGCCGCCCTCGCTCCTCCGAATATTTTTAATTGGGTGTAGCGTCATGACGTAGAATGAACAGTGACTGGAATGAATTTTAAGGGATGAGCGCTGCATCATTGTCAACAATCTACAAGGTTCAGATAAAAATTGTAAAAACTTAAAAACTTCTTGACTTCGGAAAAATTGAGAATGTGACTGAAATAATGATGCGACAAAGCTCCAAACAAATCAAATCTTGCTGAACCACTATATTATTCAATACCTTCAGTATATAAAGAAAGCTTCATGAGCGGTGCATAGCAATAAGGTAGGAGGCATTCGTTTCCCTATTAATTGTCTATTTAATACAATTAGCTTCGACTTGCATGGAACTTCAATTCTCAATTTTCAATTTGCCATTTTGATCCCGTTAGAAGCGTGGCGAGCAGACAGACTAAACTTAACGCGGCTGCAAATCCAATCCTGCTTCATAGGATCAAATTTCTCCCTTATTCGTAGCAAAAAAAAAAAACATTAAATTATGCAGTTAAATGGTAGCCCTTTGTTAGTAGTAAAAGTAGCAGTTGAACTATCTTATTATACCTGTAAAGACGAAAACATTTCAGCAAAACCCTGGTATAGTCACAACTCCAACACCCACCGGCAGTCTGCAGTGGGCGCAGGTGACATCCTTGCAGTCTGGGCAGATCAGCTTCCGGGCCCTTGGATTTGCTATAAAGCCTGACGAGCACTGAAAAATGTAC
>LQNS02278070.1:36673995-36687425 GCA_001587735.2 Parhyale hawaiensis
GTATAGTCACAACTCCAACACCCACCGGCAGTCTGCAGTGGGCGCAGGTGACATCCTTGCAGTCTGGGCAGATCAGCTTCCGGGCCCTTGGATTTGCTATAAAGCCTGACGAGCACTGAAAAATGTACAGTAACAACTATGAGAATCTGCATTGAAATAAGTGCGGTCTCTGTTGGCCCGTCAAATCATCAGTCAGTTTCAATACGACGAGCTCTATGAAAACTGCAAAAAGACAAATTGAGGTGCCGCTATTGCTAATAAATGATGTCCTTGGTTCCGGTATTACTGTCACTGTCTTACTACAAGTACTCGCATCAGGTTAGGATCACTGAATTTAGCATATAACAAAGTGTGCATCAAGCAATTTATAACTGCAAATCACGTCAATATTTGATTATAGAAATCAAGGAGTTATGTCTAATTAAAGAAGAACAATAGTTAAGTACTCAGTGAAACAAACAGGACAGATATATCATCAATACAAAAAGGCGCGTACCTTGTTGCACCAGCGGAAGTTGGGGTCACTCATGAGTGTGAGGTCCCGTAACTTTCTCTGGAACAGCTCATGAGTTTCCTCATCAACGATTGTTTTCAGTAAAATGTCCAAGTGGTTAAAATATTCTGCTGCTGAATCCTGAAAAAGAAACCATACACTGGTTTTAGTTCAAAATTGTGCGACTAAATAATAAAAAGCTTTCCTATATCCTTCCATGCCAATAAAAAGTTGCTTATTGTAGCAACCATCCTATCTATGAACTGCCCTGAAACAAAAATGTATCTTGGAAAATTGCCTCCTAAAAGTCACAGAGAAGAAGTATGGTAGTATATTCAATACCTATAAGCAGTACGAGCGTACATTTAAGCCCATGCCAGTTACTCAACATGATGTTTTTCATAAATTAATTTCACTCTGTAAAAATATTCTGGTTTTCAATATTTGTCGTTCTTTCAATGAAAATAAATCTAACTTCTAGGGACGTGAATCGTTCATGGAAGTATAAAAATATATTGTACTCTCTTAGTTCTAGCTAAGACCACTAGGGGTCTGGTGCTTTTTGGAGCCTTGTTTTTTTTTTTTGTGCCGAGTACTTTGGCGCTGAATGAAATAGAAACTGGATATATGGACTAGATGGAATTACCATAAAACCTCTTAGTTTAGTTAAATATATAAGTGCTAAAATTGGAAATAGTCACACAATATGTAAAATGCGCTCGTCAACTTTTACATACTTAAGAAGATAGCATCAACACTAATATTGACTAAAGTTACTTATTTAATGTATCTCGTGATTGTGGGCTAAATCACGCAATTATTCTGACTGTTCTTTTTTTAACCAAATCATATCGAACCTAACCATGCTTAACCTAACCTAACCAAACCTAGCCTAACCTTACCTAAAGCCGAGTCGCCCTGATCAAAGCACAACGCAGCCGAAATTTAGAAAATGGGAATTTAGACAAACCAGGCCTACACTCACCTAACCAGCGCGATGTTATGAATGGATTTTTTACTAGCTACCTGATAGTCCTCCCCGTTTTCTGACACTACGGCCTAAAGAGGGGTGATTGGGAACGTGTGATTTCTTGGTGACCTAACCTAAATATTGGACGCCAATATGTTCGGCGCCAAAACACCAAGGCACCAAAAAAATAAGCACCAGAAATAATCGGTGTGAAAAAGTCCTATCCGGACCACTAAGGACTTCTGACGCACAATGCTAAGTCTTTCTTTCTCTCTCTTTTTCTTCTTCTTTCCTCAGTCATCTAAATGATACTGACATAATGGCAAAAGCTCATAGAAAACCGGGGTGCAAGTCCAGTAATTACCAACACAACTGAAAGAAATAACAGTAAATATAAAGTTGTTCGGGACTATCTTACTTTGGGCAGTAAGCCCCTAAGAATACGAGTTTTACCCTTAAATTGAGCGGTCGGCAGCATGGCAAAGCTACTGACAGTTCTATCTCTCTTTCACCTCCATGGTATCCAAGTTAGGCTCGTTGCAGAAGGGGCATCTCATCTCCCTGATGTTTTTAGTTTTGATTTGGTAGGTGAAATAGGTACGGGCGCAGTCCATGCAGCAGCGATGAGTGCAGTACAACATAGATACCATCTGTAGGAAAATGTTTTGAAGGCATTGTCAGAAGCATTTTTTATAACTAAGAGTAAACTTTACTGTTATTTTACACAGCCCAGCCTCGGGAAGACGCAATGGTTAAACGTGAGAGTTAAGTTTCGGTGTCCCACCTCCTGGTTCCTTACTAGCAGTCATCAACTTAGGACGCAGGAGCTCAGCAATTTTTTCAAGCTGCATCGCTTCTCAATAAAATTTCTCCATATTTATTGCATCTCTTTTTTGATAACGTATTAAAAAGTCGTTTGAAAGCCTACGTCATGCAGTTGTATAAGCTCTTGCTATGTGTTGCCCAAAAAGTTATGTTTAACTGCTAGTGGCTATGCAAATACATAATTGTAAGAGTGCAACGCACCGTTTTACCAATTGATGCTTGTAATGTAACTTACGTACCTGCGAGTAATAAACCCATCAAACCTAACAAGCAGTCATGTAGGAATACTCAGGTTATTCATCGGATACATCTCTGTGAAGAACTCGTTGCATATCAAATACTAATTGCAGATGTAAAATTGATTTATCAACCTGCTTTATAAGACNTTACGTACCAGCGAGTAATAAACCCATCAAACCTAACAAGCAGTCATGTAGGAATACTCAGGTTATTCATCGGATACATCTCTGTGAAGAACTCGTTGCATATCAAATACTAATTGCAGATGTAAAATTGATTTATCAACCTGCTTTGTAAGACATGTCTTCATAAAGTCTTCAATTACTGACAAATTTATTCACCTTCCTCATAGGGTATTTCTCAGTACACAGTTCACACTCCTGCTGCAGGAAGTGCAGAGCTCCGTATATGGAGGAACACTCCTGGGCAGCGGTGATGGAGTCTTCTTCATCGAAGCTGAGCGTGAGGAGGTGGGCTGCCAGTTCGGCCTTTTCGTAACTTCCTGCCTGGCCCTCGGCCAGCAGACGGCGCACGGTGCGCTAGAAAATGAATGATGTAAAATCCATCAGTTATGCTAACGAAGCTGCAGTCTCCAGAAAAAAAATCAACAGACGATACGTACAAATTCAGTAACCTACGAGTTTACTCCTTATGAAAGTCATATGTCCTCAGCTTCAAAGCCCGAAAATTAAGATGATCTTAACATTTTAGTCAAAATACATAAACTAATACGAAAGACTGAATCAGTGCACCGGCGGAGAAAAGGCATTGCACTATTAAAAACAGTTACGCTTAGAACATTGGTTACTAGCTTACATCAAACCGAAGCTGCTCGTAGGCCCCAGCATCACCCGCGTTCTGTATGGGAAGCAGAGGCGCCGGCACTTCATCCGTTGTTTCTTCTTCTTCTTCTGCTGCTGCTGGTGCTGCTGCCTCCACAGTAATGGCTGGTGTGTGCGATGTTTGCTGCTAGCGAAATATCTATTTAGTGCTCTACACTAAATCTAAAGGCAATCATTGAATGTTATGCCACCGATGTTGGGAAAACAAATCACCTCATAAGAAGAGGTAGTTAAATAATAGTAGGGAACTCCGTAGATTTTCTCAATTTTACATTTCAGAAGGACCTGATCACAGACGAATTTTTATCACCCGCGAACGAAGTGAGAGAGGTGATAATGTTTTCGTTGTAGATTTAAGTATATATGTCTGTTCACATAATAAGTGGTAGAAGGAGTCGAGCAATCCTCATATTTTTTTGTGGGGAGTTTGGTGGGTTGACCTAGATGTGACCCATGCCAAAAAAACTACCCCTAGCTGGCCAAAAATAATGGCAGCGTTGAATTTTCTCAACCGCGGCGAACTTGCCTCTACCACAGCAGATCGTCTTACGCAACTAGGCTCTCTACTTTTTCCCTATGTTATTATTAAGAGAGCTAATATGAGGGACGTAGCGCGTAACCTTGTCGGACACAGCATCCATATGCGAAACTAGGATTAGCTGGCTATAAAAAATGACTTTGTTGAACTTACCCTCACCGTGGGAGATGGTCTTACGCCAAGAGGCGTTCTATTAGTTGACACGAATATTCCTCTATTTTACATAGTAGTAAATTTATTATGAGAGGGCAACGGTGTTGCTTCATGCCTGATATAACAAAGTTTGAGTTTTGCTCAGATGATTACTGATAACTGATCAAACCAAGAAAGAACTGTACTGTCATGATGAGTAGTACTCTAAGCATGACTCACTATGAGAAGAGCTCTCACGAAGCAATTTAAAAAGTATTGTGATGATAACCAGTCCTAGCACAACTCAGAATAGCTCGTACAGTGGAAAATAATACACACAGAAAACTGTCTGTTACATTTACCTTTCTAAAGATAAATAAGATCATTCTGTATTCTACGAGTATTAACGCAACGAGCAGTCTGAGCATTATTCAGAAGTCTATACCTCCTGGAGGTCTCCTGTCTCAGGCGTTTCTTGGGCTCCCTCCTCCCCTTCTTCACCGTCATCCATTTGCGACTGCAGACTTGTTTTGATGTCAGTAATTTGCTGTTTAAGAGACTGTACCTCTTGGTAGTCGGGCTCTCTGCCACGTAGGTCCTCCAGCTGCAGAAATATTCAATTACATCACAGTAAATATGTGATGTAATGCTACTACTACTCTAATACTACTCTAATAATTTATTTATTATTGTCAGCAATGCCGCAACAGAATGCAGCTAAAATGAAGTTTACTCTGCAACGAGGTACTTGTTTATGCTATTACTTTATGCGCGACCCGTACAGTACTATGATGCTTCCATGCATTCAGTACACTTATTAACATGCATCTACCACAGTTCGTGTCAGTGATGCATAACTATGTATGCCATTGTATGGGCTAAGAGGATTGGAAACCTATGGCATATGAAAGATCAAGTGCCATCAGATAGATTTCTGATTTTGATAATGCTATTGTCAAGGTGTAATCGACTTGTTACCTTCAATTGAGATAATTTGGTCCGACTAGCTTTACCTTGTCCAGAACGAAAATCGAGAGTGTGTCGCCCGTCTCACACCTCGTTTCAAGAGTAATGTGCTTGTCATTTATGACTGAAACTCGATTCAAAGCATCAAAACGGAAATTCAGGATTGAATTAAGTTCGAGACTAGTTGAAACTAATCGAATAAGATTTATCCCGTGAAGTCAGCCGACAGAAGACTAATGTGAAGTTGTGACAGGAGCCAGCATGTAAAAAAAAA
This sequence comes from Parhyale hawaiensis, assembly GCA_001587735.2. Classification (NCBI taxonomy): domain Eukaryota; kingdom Metazoa; phylum Arthropoda; class Malacostraca; order Amphipoda; family Hyalidae; genus Parhyale; species Parhyale hawaiensis. The sequence goes on from LQNS02278070.1 coordinate 36,679,276, forward strand.
TTGTTACCTCAAGAAACATCGAGAATCTTTTCAAAGTACTTCAATGTCAGCCTTCATCGAAGCAAATTTACCATTATTCTAACTATGTCCGCATATAAAGGTGGTTTCTGTTGCTTTATCACTCAGAGAAAGAACAAAGGCAGTATGCAAAATATTAAAAAGTTAAACTATCTCATACCTTCCCTATTATTCACTACAAAAATAAACACACTGCGTTGGGGAAACAAAAATAAAGCGTAATCTGTTGGTTAGCAGCATTAGTCACAGCATTTTGTTATTCACTGTCATACAAGTATAAGTGTCATGGGAATAGCACTATTCGAAACCTGATTTAATGGTCTTTCTGGCCGGGAAAGGGTAAAGGATACAAAACAGCCACACTTTATAGATACTAGGCTGTCGTCGTATTATACATAGATTTTCAGTGGAGCGGGTAAGGTTGCTATTTATTAACCTCAAAACGCATTGTTATTAACGAAAAAACATATTACAAAAGAGTTGTAAGTCAGGAAAATCAAGTGATAGGCTTATTACCTATCTCTCATTTTCATCAAAGCTTTCACAACTTTACTGCATGCTATGCTGGGGCTGTTATATGACAACGTGCAACTAAATATCATTATTGTTTAAAATAAGAAAGCTCCATTGGTACTAGGAACTCATACGCTTCGCACATCAATCTTGATTATTTATGAACTATGCTCTAAATGTTACACGAGCAAAGCAGCGATAAATACTTTTTCAAACTACAGTTTTCACCACTACACTTGTGGGTACGACATACTGAACTACAAAGTCCAACGCAAGGAGCTATCACACCTTTTTTAGCAGCTGCGCGATCTGGATGACCGAGGATGAGGGTGAGGGACGACCGCACAGACAGGGTAGGGAGTGGAGAAAAAAATCAAAATGAGGACAAAAACGACCAATGGCCAGGAAAAATACAGAGCAAAACAGTCACTGTTGTTTGTTTTCACAGGGAACTAAGTTGTACAGAAGCTGGACATGCAGGCTGACGTCATTTCCCCCTACATTGCATGAATGACGGTTGCTCTTCCCGTAGGAATTACCCTATGTTTTTGGACCTATCGTGTGTGGTACACATGCATTGAAAGGTTTATAAAGCGATAAAGGTACTGGTTAGTATTTCACCAAGTCCCCTTATAGATCGTTCACACGATAGTCCAAGTGAACTTATATCCTCAGTTAACGCCCGAATATCTTGTTTAGCGCGATAATATAACTGTGTGCCCGTCAACCAAAAATTCTACTCAAATATTTGGCCGCAAGTCAATTTGCTCAGTAAGTGTCTCTTATAGGGTTTCTACTATGTCCTTAAATTTGGAGCGAAGTAAAGTCGAATGAGCCCCTCGACTTTGTGCTATTTAAATGGAAACAGCAGGGCGTATGGAGGCGCAGCTGAGAAAAATCGTTCAGTTGCCCATCGTGTGACCGCGGCAGTAGACGGCAGGCTGTTGAATGGGTGCAGCCATTGCCATGACGTCATTCCGTCCATTTTGATGACGTCACTGTTTCATACTGCACAATATCTATTCGCTCCAGTCTGGGAGCATGTCGCGAGATTTTCGACTGACCCATGAGAAATTGGTTTCCTGCAATGGTGACGTCATTAGAGCTAATCAGATAGCAACATCAGGACATCAGCCCAATGGTGACGTCATTGGTGACGTCATGGTGACGTCATGGTGACGTCATTGGTTTCCTGCAATGGTGACGTCATTAGAGCTAGTCAGATAGTAACATCAGGACATCAGCCCATCACACCAAATGGGTCTTGGGCTTGGGGTCCCTTTGTTCAGTTATGTCTGCTGCCACTAAATAGAAGTGTAGGACACACCCAGTGTGTTGTTGCATCGAGTATTTAATGAAATAACTGCTGCCCTAGCTCAAGGAGATAGTGAGCCAGTCCTCGATCTGGAAAGCTGCATTTAAACGGTTTCCTTGTAAACTTTTCCGCAAATTTTAGTAGCATCTTGCTGTGAAACGTTTCCCTAAGTGAAAGTAATTTATGCCTAAGAATGCCGGTGTCTGCAGCTATTAACTCGAGAATATAATGTACATCCTCTTACGACCAACCACATCTACGGACGTTACGTTGGACAGTGGATAATAGACACGGACAGCCCAATAGGAAAGGGCAACAAGTATTCAACTGTGGTGGTGACGAAGAAGGGTGTTTGTTAACTCGCATGCTTCATTAACGGAATGGAAGCGGGTTCCTACTATGCAAAAGTTTACCTGGTCTAGTACACTAGAGAGAAGCTGATGCCTTTCATTTCTCACCCCTTGCACTGAGGTTGCTTTTTCATCATCTTCTGATTCGCCTGATGACTCGGCTTTGGATCGAACCCGACTTGGAGCTTTCTTCTTAGCAGACAGAGGAGAAAATGCTGATGGTCCACTGCCAGACGGTTTCAGCTCCGTCTTTTTCAGAAGGGATGGTCCAGAAGCTTTTGGTTTTACCGTAGGAGCGCTGGAACTTTCGTTTGAATCAGACGTTGATGACTCTTTGGAAGTCCCCTTAACAGATGTGCTCTTTTTTCCTTTGGAAGTTTCACCTTCTTGCTTAGCTTCACTATGGGAAGCCATTTGTTTTCCTTTTGACGTTCGAACACCCTTGATGGCTTTGGATTTCGTTGATACGCTTGAATATATCTTTCTATCTTCTTCTTTTGAATCGCCAGACTCACGTTTTGTATTACTGTTGGGTTCTTCTTCTTCTTTGCCGATATCTTTACTAACAGCTTCCTTTAATTTGGCTGTCTTCGGCGACCGTTTAACTGTATTGGTATTTTCCTCCGCAAGAAGTTGGGCTCCGCTTGCAGGAATATCTTCTTCTTCAGTTTCTTGAACAGAGGCTGCTGCCGGTTCTGACGTTGATTTCTTAGCAGTAGTTGGAGACGAAGAAGGTGAAGCTGCAGTTTTCATTTCCCTGACTGCAGCTGGGTCTTTCAGCGGTCCTGAAAAATACATTGAAAGCTAAAAGTTAGAAGTTCCATTGCTTTCCCAGCTCAGATAACATTTTCAATTAACACTGAAATTTACTAGAATAAGCAAAATCAAAATTTTAAAAATGTCGATAATATACAAGGAAAATATCTTCGATACCATCAAGTATCCTTTTCATTAATAGAGGCAACTAATGAAAACCGTTAAACTCTGATGTGGACCCATAACTATCTAACGAATACGCGTGTGGTAAAATAAAGGATAATCTATCAGTGTTCATATGAAAACCTATCTATAAAGTTATGTACTTGCAATGAATACAAGTTTCAACAGCCCATGTTAGTAAGAACCTGTTAGTCTATCAACTATGGCTAGTTTAGAATGAATACTTATGTAAAGTTAGTCAAACTGAAAAATAGTACGGTAACACATACATCTGCAACTAAGTAAGCAGAAAAAGAACTGAAGTTGAAATGGTATGTCAATATGATGACAAAAAATTCGACTCACCGTAAAGATTTTCTTTGGCACCTAATGATTCGATCTTCTCAGAAACTTTCGAACTGCTTTCACGTAGGCTGTCCAGGTCTCTTTTTATGGAATACATGGACTCATAGTCATTAGGATCCACGCGAATGGTCTCATCATTCATCTCCGCAGCGGCAGCTATTGCGGAATCATTGTAATAAGTATTGACGTGCGGCGCACCTGGTGTATTGTAATAGTTGTGACTGGAGCGGCTCGTTGTTCCAGAGCCACGATTTTCCAAAGCTGGCGATACCCAACCAACCCCATCCAAAATTTCAGAACTGGAGGGTGGTAGAATTGAGAGGCTGTTGTCCTCTCCATCATCATCCGCTAAATGAGGAGTAGAGGAGTCACTTTCTTCGCTTTTCTCTGATAATTTTGTGTCTTGATATTGATCAGAGTCCTCTGCGCTAGGTGGTTGGCTACCTTGGCCAGAGGTCGGTATATCTGGAATGTTTGTATTGGTAACAGAGCTGTCGTCCACCTGCCCCGACTCCACCGTTGCAGCAGTCTCGGCCAGCTGTTTCTTTCTTGTAGCATCTGGTGATGGCTCAGGTTTAGGGGCAGCCTGAGGCGGGTCTTTGCCTTTGAGGATAGTGGGAGTGAGGAGACGGACTATTGAAGTTGGACTGAAGGGTAGTTTGAAATCTATATTTTGTAGAGGCATGCGACCGTTCCAATGTGAGCGTGGTTCAGCGAAACGAGGAATGATGAATGAATGTGTATGGAAGAGAAACAGAGAAGGAAGCCAAAGAAAGAAAATTATTAGTGACAAATTCTCTAAAGCTGAAATCAAAAGAAGGAAGAAAAAGTTCATTTATTTTTAAAAGAATTGTTAGAAACAAACTAACTAGTAACATCAAGACAATATTGTCTAGGTGAGTCAGTAAATATTATTAATTTTGAAATCTTATTTTATGTGAAGCAAGAAAAAAATGAGAGATAATAAATCATAAAATATAATGCTACCCACGCTGATTATTGCATTAGTTTTTTTTAGTTCCGCGACAAGATCGCATATCGCATCTATAAGAATTTGTAGTCTGGACTGATAATAAATCGTAAAATAATAAAGCTTGAGCAAAAAATAAACCCTCAACGAGTATAACAAGAATATATACATATAAATAAAAACATTGAAAATTGGCTTCTTAATCAACTAAAACGCTCATTTCATCGGTTTCATATCTACTCACTGGGTAATCGTTGTGACTTTGATAAATGAAAGAATGAAATAAATGACTGCCTGAAAAGAATAACTGTACATGTCTAGAAATATTTAACCCTGCAACAACCATATTAACTTTCAGCTCTCATAAATAGAAACAGCATTGCGTGAAATATTCTCGATGAAAGACGATGTGCATTGTCAGGTTAAACTATTGCTAGGAAGCAATCCAGCCACAAACCAAACTCACTTCGTGAAGAAGATCGTGATTGCATCCTTCCAGATTCTGTCCGTTCGCTCATCTCTTCTGCTCCCGAAACACAGGAATTTCGTAAAGCACAAAAATTAAACTAAGGAAGACATGAGCAGCAAGCAGTACATGGAGTGCGAATTGAAATATGAAAAAAGAAGCAATTACAAATCAAGATTTTGCAAAATGAGTTGATGATATCAAGGGGAAATGCGGTATGCTAAAAGGATCTAGCTACTCATCCTCACAGGTGGACACCTAAGCTTGACATATGTATAGAACAGAGAGCAGAATGTATATTACCTTCTTCAGGTATGGTATCCAAAGATCGCAGCAAATCATCATCTTCTGAGTCCACATCACCTGAAATATTTAATATTCTTATCAGCGGCTCAGCGTAAATGTAAAATCCAGGCCTTAGCTGTCAGATAATATAAAACGTACAAGAGTCGCGCTCTCACAGTTCAGTTGCCCTTCAGCCCTAAAGTTTTTATTCAAGTACTAAGCATCATTGCTCTCAAATAAACAACTTTATGTAAACTACTAGTAAATCAGGAATTTACTAAAGCACGATAAAATGCTCACATCTTACATACTAATTTCTCCAGTCTGACTAAAGGTACAAAGGCCTGCGCCACTTCGAATAACGTTAAATAGCTCCTTCTGCTCTGTGCAATGCGAGATGACATTTGAACAAGACTGTTTTAAACCTACAATACCAGTAATAATATTTCTTTGACTAAAAGATGGTGGCAGCATTAAAATAAATTTGTCTTCAAAATTTTCACCCCTTACATGTCATTGCCATATTACCAACCTCTAAGTGGTCCGTGAGATTCTTCCTGCAAGTCTGGCGTGCTGCGAGGAGTCACTGACAGAGGTGTTGTGGAGACGGGCGTCGAGCCTTCGGAATCCAGAACTGAAGAAGACGCCACTGTCGAGTCTTGAGTATAGGATGCGGGCGTTGACCCACGGGAAGACTCGTCAGGTTCAGGCGAATATATACGGGAAGTACTGTCCCGTGCGCTGGATTCTCTTGCCATTGCCTTGGCTATTGCCTTTCCTATGATACTCGAAGCTTTTTTAACTGGAGCTTCCTTAATCGGCAGGTCTTTGGCAACAGTTGCTGGACTGTCAGCTTCTGCTGAAGAGGCTGCGTTGGTATTGGAGTTTTGGACGGGAGGTTGTGCAGCGGCTGTGTTGTTAGTTTCCACAATTGTGCTTGAGGCCTCATTCTGGGCATCATTTTCTCGCTGTTCAAGTTCAGCTATGTGTCTTATATCTGTAAATTTGAAAACGTGGTGAGTGGGAAATTAATATGTACAGGTATGTATATTCTCCGAGAGAAAAAGATATTAGGTGAAGCAATCCTGCAGCTATAACAACTAAGACTATTTTTGAACTCGTTAAATATATACATATTCTTGCTGCTACGAGCAATGGTAGCTATTGCTGATGGTACAATAGAATAGTCATGATAAAATTGTCACACTCCAAGTATAAAATTATCGCCGGAGCTGAATATTACATTCTCAAATTATGACGCTGTTTGAACGATTATCCAAAACTTACCAGTTTTTCTAATAGAAGCGAACTGAGGCTTAGGGGCAGTTTTCACGGCGGCAGGGCTCAGATTAGTTTGTACCTCTTCCTTCTCCACAGTTGCAGCAGTCACGTCAATGGCTCCTTCCTTTCCTGAGCTGTGGCTTAGGGTTAGGCTCAGTCTGCCAGTGGTTACGCTAACAGATTCTTCTTCGCTGGAGGACCCTTCGTAAGTCACCGACGATCTTGCTTCTTGCTTCTTTTTTTCCGCACTAGCAGCTGCCTTTTTGCGTAATACAACACCAGCTGTTTCTGATTTGGGGACGGTTTCCTGCTTGATGGTCACCGTGGACTGAGTGATTGGTTTGGCACCGGACTTGGAGGTGGTACTTGAGCTCTGCTTGCTGAGGGCTTTGGAGTCTTTGGAGCCTTTTGATGGGGCGTGTGCTTGTTGGGGTTCTTGAGTTTTCTGTCCATTCTGGACAACTTGCTTATCTTGTGCGTCTCTCTCAACAGCTTCTTGGAACTGAGCTCCGCTTAAATCCGTAAAATGAGAATATGCCTTCAGAGGATGAACAGCAACATCTGCGAAAACAGCAAAGTTAAGTTAGTGAAGCATAAAAGATTCGCTGAACAAAGAATACGCATTCCCTATGTAGTAAATGTTAATCCAAATCCAGCAATTCTAAAGACCTTTCAGAGAGCAGTTAGCACAACTATGAAAGAATTGCCCGAGTCACATAAGGGGTGTAGGTTAGAGGGGCGGTAATGCAATTTTACAAAAAAAAATAATTATAATAATTAATTTAAGCGAAAATGACTGAAAATATTATATGATGCATTTTCCACGTTGGAAGGTTTGAACTATAAAGAGATACGTATGAATTTCCGCGGAATAAAATACAGATCTGAACACGTAATGCGCGACAAACGTAATGCATGGTCTGGTAACTGTGCATGTGAGAACAAATGAATATATATTGAACGCATTACTTTTCATTAAAACATTATTTTTATTGTTAATAATATTTGCAGTTTAGTTTTAACACTTTCTCCACCTTCCTAAATATTAGGAGACATCCACCCGTCAACTTTTTTAAAACTATGCGAGAATAAAATATGGTTATACCGCGAATTACTGTATTAAAATATAAGGCTACGTTTCGGCCTAGAACGTCGGCCATCTTCAGGCATTAAAAGATAAAGTGTCATCTGTGAACATAAATGAGAAAATTAAATCTATATTTGTCACAACACAACTAAAATTTTGGAACTATCGTACTATTGCACTGTATAAACATAAAACACATTAGCAGGTACTAGGTATAAATTGCAGTAATCATTATCGCTGAGCTAAACACGTCCTAACACCATCACAGTCTGGCATAAAGTGACAGTTGCCATTGACTCGAGCCTTATATATACAGAGCTGTCACGGCAAGACTTCACAACCTTCTAGTATAGTTTAAGAAAATTGTAGCCCTGGTCGTACTTAACGTTGATAAATGGGTTCTCTTGTTTTATGCAGATTGCTTCGGCTATTTTAAGCTCAATGGTATTTTGATGGCTGAACAGTATAGAAAAGTTATTAATTAGGGTTTCAGCAGGAGGCACGTTCATGTGATGTTCGACTGAGTAATGTGATTTGATACTGCTGGGATTATACCTGTGCTGCTTGCATCGCTTCGATAG
>LQNS02278070.1:36708067-36727745 GCA_001587735.2 Parhyale hawaiensis
TTACAGCTCGGCTCTTGCCGATGGAAAACAAAGCTATACCACTAACCATTAATCATGTGTACCCCTCCCTTTTTACAACCCAATTAAAACCAATACCCCTACTCAATGGGTGGTGCGGGTTGGGTGTGTTGTTGTTGCTCTGGATCTTAACTCCAGTCAAAGTTTTCGGATGAAGAAAGACCGTCCAGGGGGGGGGGGCAAACAATATCTGATGTTGATATAGCTTGATCAACCTGCAGTATCGAGCATGGGATAAACGAACATTCTTTACTCTATCATATGTATAGAGTGCTTATGCTACAGAGAAACTTACGAATATATAATTTACCTGATCTGAAGCTGATCTCTGCAGAGGCGCCATTTCAGCTTGACCTGAAAGTGCGTCTTGGAAGCTGAAGCCTTCATAAACGTCAGACGAGACGTACCCGCCTTCTGGAGACATGGACCGAAGCGCCGCCGCTGCTTCATTTTCCTGATCTTCTGGCAATTTTAGCGTTTCGTCTAATGGCGACGCAAGACTGACGTCGCTAGCCTGTATTAAATTAACAATTTGGTGCGTCTACATAGTCTTCTTTTAATGCTAAGCCATACTGAACGAGTAAATTAATCGTTAATCAAACAAATCAACTGCAATAAAGATTCATGCAGACTTCTGCTTGTAGCCATGCACAAGAGCGGAAGAAATTGTTCTAATTAAGAGAAATTGATCGTGAAACTCTAATTAATAGCCAAATATGAGTTTCCGTGTACAAATAGCTCTGAAATGTGAAATATAACTTATTTTCATTTGGGAAATTGTGGGAAAAGGTTCCTTCACAAACGCTTTTCGAACGTCTTTGAAGTATGAAATAAAACTTTTAGTGTAGCAGGTAAAGCGAAAATATTGGAAAAGCAACTTACAGATTTGTTCAGAAAAGAACTCAATAATACGTTTGGGTGTCAAAAAAAAAAGGAAATGTAAACTGGCTTATTGCTCAACTAGGCAGGAAGCAAGTAGTATTATCATCAAAAATTCGAAACCCATTTCTCCTTCCTATAAATTTGAATGTGGGGAAGGTTATCAAAATGAAGCAAAAAGCAAACAAAGGGGTGCGAGTATATGCAATTCGATGATTTAAAATAAAGCATATGTGAAAAATTCGTGGGATATTATATGATGATTCAAATTTGGTTAACCACGCACTCTTCATTTTGAAAATATAATATTGAATATGCATGCAACCTTTCTCCAGAAATACTGATACTGTTTCAACTTCTTAAAAAACTGTTCATAAATCATTTCAGATTATCTAAACGAGAAGGAATAAGGCTCTAATGCACAAAGTTCGGTGTTCCGTTGCCCTAATATTATTCGTTATAGTGTTGCCATAATTTAAACTATACTTGACAGTCCATTTCGTCCAAATAAGTACTCAAATTAATTTATTGAACTTCAATAAAATGTTTTCCGTTGAAAAGAGTGACCTCAAACTAAATGCAAACTAAACGCCTCGTGACGTAAGACCATCATTCGCGGTAGGCAGCATTCAACGCCGTCATTTTTTATGGCCAGCTAATTCTAGTTTTTTTGCCATTGTTCACATCTTAGTCAACGTACCTGACTCTCTATAAAGATAATGAACATTGTTCAACTCCTTCTGCCTCTTTCCGGGTTTCGTTCGAGATTCAACGCCGTCATTTTTGATGGCCAGCTAACTCAAAATTTTTGTTATTTTCACATTTCAGGCAACCCACATGACTGCCTGAAATAAATTATTATTATTATTATTATTATTATGAATCTACTCCTTCTGCCTTATTTTGGGTGGACAGTAAACAAAATTTTTCGTGGTCATTCTTGATGGCCAGCTAATCCTATGCTCTTGGCATGGGTCACATCTAGATCAACCCACCAGACTCCCTACAAAAAACTATGTACATTGCTCAACTCCATCTACCTGTTTTTGTGTGGACAGACAATTATATATATATATCAGACAAGTCTCGTTAAAACGTAGATGACATGTGACTTTTACACATTTAACTTCAAGCTTCTCGAGTTTGCGGAACGCTTCTTTTACTTCTGTATTTGATCTTCGTAAGATGATAAATGAAAGCCACTTGGCTAAAACAGTTTAATTGGATCCATGGGCAACGTTTCGGGTACCTGCACCCATAGTCATGCGACGTAAAATGGAGGCGGCGCAGCTGACACCCGCTTAAATGCCTATCGGTCAGATGCTAACTAGTATTTATTCTACAATTTCCTGTCAAAAGATAATGCCTCTGAATTTTTAGCTTCATGTACATAGTATTGTTTATTATCGTTTATCTTGACAATTTTAGAAGTTAATAAATTCACTAGCATGCTTTCCGTAAACCTTGCAAATGGCTTAAGTCGGATTTTAAACTGTTGCATAAACTTTTGACAAGAAATTGTAGAATAAATACTAGTTAGCATCTGACCGATAGGATTTAAGCGGGTGTCAGCTGCGCCGCTTCCATTTTACGTCGCATGACTATGGGTGCAGGTACCCGAAACGTTGCCCATGGATCCAATTAAACTGTTTCAGCCTAGTGGTTTTCATTTATCATCTTACGAAGATCAAATACAGAAGTAAAAGAAGCGTTCCGCAAACTCGAAAAGCTTGAAGTTAAACGTGTAAAAGTCACATGTCATTTACGTTTTAACGAGACTTGCCTGATGAATGAACTGCTGCCCACCTATACAAATATATATATGTATACTTAAATCTTCAAAGAAAACATTATCACCTCTCTCACTTCGTTCGCGAGTGATAACTATACATGGTGGCGCAAAAAATGCATTTGTTTGTGAGGAGCACAAATTTAAGATGTGGGTGGGAGATAATACTAATTGTGACCACTATACTCCCAGTAGCGGCGGGCAAGAGATGTCGATATCACAACACCGAAAGTCTCAACATCGATGCTTGAGCCAGGCAAGCGAACTCTTACGGCGCTCGACTTGCTTACTCAGCAACTGATGTCTGCAAAGCTTCTGTGGGGCACTGGCCTATGCTAGAAATGGGGAGGGTCGGGGCAGAGGTCGTTACATAAGAGCCTTTTGTCTATGACACCGTAGCTATTGACGACCTGTGGTCGACTGCAGCCGTACACTCGTCTGGGGCCAGTTGGCCTATACAGTATCTGTAGCACAAACCAGTGCATATGGGTTTCCCAGTGAGGGGTGAAGTCAAGTTCTCTTTACCTTTTACATTTGACTTTTTCGTAATTTTTGGGTCCTGCCCTTCAGCTTTGTCGCCCTTAATGACCTATTTATACCGATGGTTTTGTGTTTTTTCTGATAAATACAATCAAAAGCCATAAAAATTTTTCTTCTTGTTGGAAGTTTCTGCGTTAATTAGGAGATATGTTATTGAAGTTCCATCAATTAATCGTAGGACCTATTTGTGACCTTGAGAGGGCCGTCAAGACTATTGTAATTTATGGTATTATTTCAATACAGACAAAGCATGCTAGACTGCGAACATTGGCACTGCCGCCAAGAAACATTAACTTAACCATTTTTTTCATCTATTGCTAATAGTTTGATACCTTGTAACTCATTGAACACCGAGGAAGTAATATCTCATATTGAGAATAGAAATTTGCGTCATGGGTTCATCTCTCCCAGTAAATTTTGGACTATGCTGAGATTTTTTAATAATTTAAAGTTACCAAATCAGTTATTCTGCCCTAAAATTTAGAAGGAGAATTTATCAAAGTAATGGATGACAATGATAAGGGGAAGGCGGTTTCAGCAAAAGACCATTCGATACCTCTTCGAGAGCATCCTCGGAAGAGTAAGGGAGTTCATCCACTGAAGATTTTATAGTTTCGCGAGAAGATCGTCTCTCGTCCATGGATTTTAGCGACTCGAGAGCCGTAACTAGCTCCTCCTCGCCGCCAGCTCCCACTGTCATCTGATGCAGAACAGTCAAAATAAACTCCTCCAAGACCTGCTGACATTTGGGGGACGTACGTAGCGCAGCATTCCGGATTCACCGTGAACCCCTTTTTCAAATCCCCATATTTTCCCGCTCATAACCATTAAGCAAGCGGGGCATAGCATTTCGAGATATGCAAGAACTACCTTAAGTCAAAAGCAATTGTGGCTCTAGCATCTCTAGAGAAAAAAATGAGAGTTAAATTTCTGTAACCTGTGCACTGAACCATCGACAATAACAATAGCAAACCTCCAAGTTCAAAAGTAATGAGGAAAATTTCAAGGTCTTGGGAAGAATCCCAGGGACTGGCAGCAGTACTGTAGTGATCAGTAAATTAACTTAATGTAAAGCGGCCTTAAAAATTTTTTCCTTTTGTTTTGAAATTACTATTATAATCCCTCGTAATTCTTGCTCATGTCTCAATCGTGATTTCACCTATACAACATCTTTTCCTTTGGGATATCGTTCTGCTCGGAAACGGAGGCTTAAACTTCCTAACTATAACTAGCACCAATAAAACAGTTGCACTAAATGCCCGCCCTATTTAGATTTTATTTTCCCCTTGGTCTTCACAATAGTGCACTCGATGCTCTTAATGTGCTGAATTTTACGCCTAAGTATTTACGAAAAAATGTTAACACAAAGCTAACGAGGAAGCGAATGACTGTAACCTTCGGCCGTCAGAACCACGTAATTATCTTGAATGCGTGTTATCTTAAAAGTTTAATTTCACACAGTATATATGTATATTATTGTAATATGAACTGCTTAATTCAACTATTTACAAAAAAAAAAATATTTTCGTACATCTGCCTTAATATAGACTCTATTGATACTCTTTTGAAACGCCTTGACACCTTCTCTCAAATTCAAGCGGCTGAAACTGAGGTAATGTGGCATTCAGATTCTCAGAAAGTATAGTCCTATTTTATTCGGAAAGATCACATTCATTTTTACCCGAAAGCATCATCAACCCTTTGTCCACATTGTGGACAATTTTTGTCACCGTGCAAAAGAGTAATTTAAAATATATGATCAACTGGCACGTTAAAGGCTTAATTTCTACAGCCGGTAGCTTTTCGAGACTACGATCAGAGATTGAGAGACTGTGTCATTTGCTACCGCACCTCCATTGGAACGTACTTTTAGTTCGAAACTGTTACATTCCGCTGTATCTACCAAACGTTTGTCCATTGCACTGCAGCGATGCTCAAAGACTTGAGTCCCCTGTTATTGAAACAAAGACGAAATTCTACGTTTCCAACAATTGCTTGGCGGAGTTGTTTCGACAGAACATCAACAGAAGCCACCGCTGTGCAAGGCTTGTTTCGCCAAAACCGTCACTGCTGATCTCCCTAAGTGACGGTCATATCCCCGTGAAGCAACACGACAATGGTCAACTTGACGAGGTCATTGGGGTTCTGACATCACAAAGGCATGCCTTCGGTGACATTTCTTAGCTAGAACTCCTTGTGGCGTAAGACCATCACCCGCGGTGGGGGCAAATTCAACAAAGTCATTTTTTATGGCCAGCTAATCCTAGTTTCTCATATGGATGCTGTGTCCAGCAAGGCGAGCACCCCGCTGATCGCCCCGTTCAGTTCACTTAACAATAACGTAGGAAAATGGGATGCCTCGTGGCGTGAGACGATCTGCCGCGGTGGAAGCAAATTCACCCCGGTGGAGGAAAATTCAACGTCGTCATTTTTTATGGCCAGCTAGGACTAGTTATTTGGCATGGGTCGCATCTAGGTCAACCCACCAAACTCCCTACAAAAAATTATGAAGATTGCTCAACTCCTCCGACCACTTATTGGGTGGACAGACAAATATACTAAAATCTTCAACGAAAACATTATCACCTCTCTCACTTCGTTCACGGGCGATAACAAACCCAACCACGCCAACACTCCTTATATCTAACGTTGTTTCGGCTATGATTACTGCAATAACTTCGGCATCGATTGCAGGCTAAGTGACGGAAAAGCAGCCAGAGTGATCGGCGAGTGATTTGTTGAGAAGGTCTAAGGCCCATATTTTAAATACTGTCACAATTACTGATTTCCGTGCTGCGACGCGTCTTTTTCCTTTATTCTGCTCATTTTCACGTCGGCAGCCGCCCTATAGCACTTGTATTTTGCATCAACGTGAGTGAAGTTTACTGTGATGCAAAATTCCATTGCTATAGGGGGGCCGTCGAGGCGAAAATAGGTAGAATCTAGGGAGAGACGTGTCACAAGCACTGGCATCAGTATTTGTCGCCCTAAATGTAATAGGGGCGATATATGTTCGGTATGAGCGTTATCCTTACAGCTACGACTGACGGCAAGCACGTTCTAAAGAAATTTTTAATGTTCATTTGTCAGGTGAAAATTTAACAGCAGCCTACGGGTGTGCTCGATTCTCAAACAATTTTCTCGGCTAGCTTCACCTAAATCCGAAACATCAATTCTAAGCGTTCGGTTCGTTATTTCGGATCGAGTTTTAGACACAAACAGCAAACCGACCAGGCTTGAGTCTGCTAAAACATCATTCAGGGTAGCAAAGTGAGAGCTCAGCATTGAAGATTTGAGCAAACTAATTCTAATCGAAATGGATGATCCTTGAAGAAGTGACAATATTCGCTGACACCTGATATTGGGCGCCCTATATCACTTCAGTATCTACAGCCACTGTAATCTAATGATAGAATGAAAATATCCTAATGGTTGACTCTTACGCGTCTCATCAAGCGTAGTAGAATTTATTTTACGTCCAGCAAGCTGAAGCCGTTTTAACGCCTATGCGATACTTTCTATCTACTCACATTGATGGTTTCCGCTATTTTAATCGAAAGTATGGCAGTTGAGCTCGGACTTAGGGCAGGGAGTCCATAACTATGAGTCGCGTGTTCCACGAGATGAGATGCGGTGATCAATTTTGACTGAGCGATGATCACCGAACTACTCACTTGCGTCGCCAACTTCGATGTCCAGTTGGATAATTTTAGGCTACCAGCAAGCCAAAGTCTATAGGAGAGACTCTGTGATGCTATAGGCTGTTTGCCAAAATTTTCTAAAATGGTTGTAATCTCAAGGCTTCAGCACTTTTCTTTTTCTTCATATTAGAGAGCATTGGTTTTTATTTATAGCTCTCTAGCATCCGTCTAACCTTTTTACTGTCCGTGCGAAAGTATTCCCTCCATGCACGTGTCCATTTCTACTAAAAAATTTTGTTGGTTTTACGACTTACTGTCGTCAAGATCGTTTTCACCCATCAGCTGAATATTTTGAATGCATATTGAGACGAAGTATTGCTATTAAAGTATTGCAAGCTTTATTTCAGAGTGAGTGGGCATTCGAGTGTGGAGTTGTTTCTATCGTTTTCGAATGTCTGTCTCATTCATTGAATTTTTGAAAGACTGCAGTCCTACCAAAGCTCATTATGGGATATACCTGATGATTGAGGGCAGTACCCATTTGCCAAAAAATTCAATTCCAGTTGTTTGCGCAAGCTGGCTGCTTGTGTTTCAAGTTGTATGCTAGTGCCATATCTTTTCCAAGTAGAATCGTCTAGGCAGATAAATATTAAAAGTCTTTGACGGTCCACTCATGCAAGATACGCAATACAAATTTTTCTTGTTCTAATTACATGTAACTGTCATTGGTAATTCTACTTCTCCAGACATCCTTTGGATATCAAGCTACGCGTAGGATATGAATTTTGCATCCAAAATAATCCACATAAAGTGCCAAGTCGAGCTCTTTGTTGCTCAGTTCACCTTTCTTTTGACGAAGCTGCACAATATTTCTTGGTAAAAAATGAGCAATGTTGCGTGAGGGGAACGTCAAAGTGTTGCCGAATGGTGCGCTTGCGCCGTGTCCATTTCATTTAGCAGTTCTGCTTTCAATCAAGCGACACTTTTCGTCTTAATTTGCTGCTACATATAAGGATTATTGTGTGCTTACAATAACTTCCAATAGCGCCGTTAGCAATGGCAGCTATTTAGCTGCAATAGATTCATAGTTCTAGAAAATATGGCAACTTGGTGAGTTGATTCCGAAGTTATGGACTGAGGAAATACCCATAGAAACAAGCTAGTCTCATTATCTTTAACTTTTCCGGAGCTTTATTTAAAATTCATCAGCATAGTTTTTGCTACTATGCAAGATAGAGTTTGAGTTTATTCAATGGATTATGTGTTGGGATGAACGCCCGAGACTCGATCTAAAGTAGAAAAACCAACGGTAATGCGTGCAGTCTGGAAAAAAATAAAGCTAATGAGATCAGCTTATCTTGATTTGACAGCCCCAGTCAGTGATGCATTTTGTGTTGTCTGGGTGAGACAGTTTACAGCTATTTAGCAAGTTGTTAACACCAGCAACTATCGTTGCAATATGATCATGTGCATCACTGCATGTGCCGTAAATAGTGATGTATGCACTAATTTCCACCGACTTTATAATCATGGAACTCCGGTATCGCTATCAATAATTACGCAAGTCGTAACGAAATGGAGCTACTTTCTCATTTAGAATACTTGTATGTTGTGTAAGCAACGATTGTAATAATATCAAGGCAACTGTCTGTAGAAAAGTCCTTTTTTCGCACGCTATGTGCCCCCACCCGGTGGATACACTAGCTTTGTGGTGGGAAATTATCACCTGTCTCTGGTCGATATTCCTCCTGCTCCTTCGCCTCTCTTCAGCAGAATCGTCCTGAGAATCTGCTGGTGAATAGAAAGCAGCATCGGAGGAAGAGATGCTCAAAGGTGTATAGGGCCGATCATGAGGTGCGTGCCCCACACCTGTCGATGATCCCACAGAAGAAGCTGGACGTACTTGTGCTTCCTCAACCGAACCGTTGCTTCTGCTGCGTTGAGGAGCCAAAGGTTGGCTTTGCCCTTGGGGCTGTGTGGCTTTCCTTTGAGCTTCATCGACAACATTTTCGTTTATTTGCTTTTCGTTTTCGTTCGTTTCTTTTTCAGGAGGAAGATCCATACTTTTCGGGGTACTCTCACCATCATCAGAAACTTCGTCATTCTCTTCCTCATTTGAATCATCTTCTACTTCTACCTCTTCCTCTTCATCATTTATTGTGACCACAGCGTGTGCAACCAAATCTTCCTCTCCTTCAACTTTCCGAGGTTGGTTGATGTCTTCTTCTACTTGCACATCTTCTTCGACTTTGATAGAAGACGAAGAAGCTTTTTCAACGACAGGATCTTCATGCCGAGACATCAGCGCAGTTTCTAGAAGTTCATCATTGTTGGACACAGGCTCAGCGTACCTTACGCATGGAATATGCATTTGTGGATCATCTACAGGTGGCAGTGCACTTAGTGGTCTTTCATCTACTGATGGATCAAAATCAGCGACCTCATTGGTACCCATGGTAGCAACATCATCGAGCGTATTGGCATAACTTATTTCCTCAACNTGGACACAGGCTCAGCGTACCTCACGCATGGAATATGCATTTGTGGATCATCTACAGGTGGCAGTGCACTTAGTGGTCTTTCATCTACTGATGGATCAAAATCAGCGACCTCATTGGTACCCATGGTAGCAACATCATCGAGCGTATTAGCATAACTAATTTCCTCAACATCAAGGTGGAAGGGTGACGGAGATTTTTCCTTTGGTTTCGGTATATCAAGATGATCTGTTTCTTGGATATCAAGCGGATTTATAGATTCGATTACTTCATTTGAAGGTAGAATTTGAACTTCTGCATGCTGGATTTCAACTACTGGGGCAGGGGATGGGGCTCGAGAGCTTGCTGCAGAGTTACTTTTAGCATCCTGATTTTCTGGTATTTGCATTACCTGTTCCGTAACAAGAATTGTTTCATCAGAATTACCGGGGCAAACCAATGTCCCCTCGTTTGACTGGCTGTTATTCTCTTGCTTCTTTATTTCAACTGCATCCTGTGCAAATACTTCGTCATCTGGAGTTAGTTCTCTAGGACTGCTGCGGGCAGAATGACTGTCGGGAGACGGTCGGCCAGGAGTTCGAGAGCGCTCTGCTACGTTCTTGTTACGGGACTTGGTGCGGCCACTTATTCCTGTAACATACAGGAGATAAAAAGGAAAATGAATACAAAATCATCTTGATATTTTTGATTTTATTCTATACCACAATATAAAGTCAGCAGTTTCGTACAAAATATATCCAAACACACAGCTACGATTATTACACTATTAGTATTACTTTGACTGTTAGTACTCAAAGCTCGCAGTGGGAGATTTAGCAGGGCTTAGCGAATGTAACTACTTGTGACACACGCCACTCCAAGTTTAATTTCTGCCTTGGAGATTACCTTCTCTTCTTCGCGACCCTCTTTCTCGATCTCTCTCCCTCTCTCGTTCTTTATATCTGGAAGATAAGCCCTCAAAATCACTTGAGCGAGATTTAGATACTTTCATGTCAGACAGTTGACGTTCTAGTTCGTCGACAACATCACTAGCCGAGCCTGAGCTGCCTCCCCTTCGCCTCAGTTTCTTCCTGCTGTTGCTTCTGCTTGCCGTTGACATTTTGGAACTCCTCTCTCGTCGATTGTCCCTCCCGTTGCTGATATTCTGAGTGTTTTGCTTTCCTTCATTGTCATAGTCCGAGGGCTCACGGTCATCGTCGTCTGGCTCATTACGTCTGTTACTAAAGTGGCGCTGTTCACTGCGTCTCCTCTCTGCAGCGCGTTTGGAGCTCCTGTGATAAGCTGTAGCTGCTTGTGTCTTCGAGCACATCCCACACACTCGAGAGCCCGCCTGATTGATGAAAGTGCAGTGGTCGCACTGCCAAGCTAAGACTCCACCTGGGTATCCTGGCCTTCCGCTGTTCAAAATATCGTCTTCTGGTGATGGTGAAGAAGTCGTTGTTTCATCGCTATCTGACCGATGAGATGAACGGGTGCGTCGACTAAGATCCGCAGTACTAAATGATCGAGATTTGCTAGACTTATGCGACCGCCTCGAGGATGACCTTACCGAAGGTGCAGGAGATGAAGAAACTTTACTGAAGACGGCCATTGAGTCCGGAATGGAAATTGAAGAACCTTGCATGGTTCCTTGAATAATTTGGGGAGGAGGTGGCGGCGGTGGATAGTAGCCTGGATACATTGGGTGAGGCATGGGGTGATGCATATGAGGTTGCCACGGGTAACCTGAAACGTCACTACTTGCTGATGACATATTCATTGATAAATTGGAGGCAGCCCTCTTCATTCCGTGCGAAGGAAGAGGAGGAGGATACATTGGCGGAGGAGCATGACACATGTCACACGGAGGTGCCCACATCATGCCACCGGTGTAGGGGACCAAGTTCAGTTGCTGGAAGCTGCCACTCTGTGAAAATAAGGAGGGTTACCAACACTTGAAATATCCTAAAGAGGTTGGAGTATGCAACAATACAGACAGAGTAAAAATTGAAAACGTTTCTCCTTGAAACAAATTATTTAACTCGCCATGAGAATTTTTTCAAAGGTAGAATTATTGAAAATGTATTTCCTATGAAAGAATATATGGAAATATATGGCGTCTTTCTTGGGCAAAATGTTTTCGAAATTTAGATGCCTTTATAAAAAAGACTAAAGTACGCGAACCGTCAAAAATACCGGTGAGGAATTTCTGGTGACACTTCCTTTTTGATCATATTTCATTGTTGATATGGTAAAGGATTCATTGCAAGGGCCAGTTCAAAATATCATACAAGGTGGGTGGTCTTGGTTTCAGTTTAACTGAATAGTACTATCTTTATTTCGCGCATCGTGAATTGAGAGCAAATAAAAATTTTGATTCCGGAAAAAAGTAAAATTCAGACTGCACGAGAGCGCTGAAAGAAGCAGTGAATATTTACATTATCTGGATTTCTATGTGGGCAGAGGAAGAAGTGCATCTGAATATAAGAATTCCCACTTTAAAGATCTTCTTCTGTAACTTGGTTTAATTTTCGTTTAGCAGTTTCCAACAGAAAGCAACAGAATCGCCTAAATCTCCAACCTGGCTTATTTTTCGAGTATCTATTTTGTTGAGAGCGTCACACAAAAGATGAAAGATACAAATATATTAAAATATAAACATATAGACATATAAACATATCAATATCTAAGTGTATAATACAGTAGTTAAACACATAAATATATGCATAAACATCCAATCAATTCAATTGCTTCGAATATAACGTTACACCTGTGGGTATGAAAACTCCTCTAGTTCTAACAAGTTAGAAATATGCATTCATAAAACAAGGAGATTAAGAGGGATATTAACTTTTTGTTTCAGAAAAACAGTAATTATGGCATTAATATGAAAAAATCTCTCTAGCTGAAGTCCGTCATTACGTCATTAAGAGTTTAATCTGTACGTATAGAAAAATACGTCTTAAGAATAAGCTAATATTAATTTCTTCCTCAGAGTAGTGAGTGGAAGGAAAACGAGCGTTCAAACGAAAGATGGCGAAAAGATTTAACGAACTTCAGTTGATTTGGAATAAAATCAAGTGAAGTACTTATCTTTCATTTGTGCGCGTTTGCATTGTCAAATTACCTTTCTTTCTCATAATATTTTTCACTACTAAGCGTACGATTGGAGCAAACAGTTCAATAGTCAACTCGGGCCTCAGCAAACCTCTTGTTTTTGTTCTCCATATAGGCTTCTTTGCGCTGGAGCCACCACCACCTGGGCTCCCTGCTATAGCTGTAGATGGGGCCGTATGTTATGTTGTGTAACTGCCTGCCGGCTCGAGTAGCCTAAAGGTCAGTCTACACGTTAGTCTTGTGAACGGGTTCATTCATCCAATCATCCAAATGAGTTACTACGTCGTAGAAACGCAGAAAATTGCACTGCTTACTGAGCTTTATTTCACTCCAACTTTGATGAGATATTCATAACTTGCCAAGTGAGCCTTGTCGAAGAAACTGATTTTACGGCTAACATTTTAATTACTTTTTGTGTCTTACACAGAGCTGTGTTTGCAACGACGCTACAAAACATTTGGACGTTTGGATGAATGGCCACATTCAAAACTCTAACGTATCAACCGACCTTAAGCAATATGATCGGCGTGGGTGTATGAGTGGTGGCAGGATGGAATAAATGTCGGTGTAGTGGAGCCCTCGCCGTAGTTGTAGGTGTTGTGACCGCAGCGAAAGCTGGTGTTATCTCCCCTCTCTATACAGAGAACTGTGCTACTTATGGGAGGTAGCGATTACACAACAACGGTATTATGTCTTGCCAGCTCCCGACTAACTATCGAATAACTGTGTCTGTTAGTGTTTGTGGAGATTCATTCAGCTACAGAATGGTGATAATATTTTCAAAGATTCTGTCCGGTGTTTGAGTTGGTTTGGTGGTTTGCCATGTAGTCGCGTGGATGCAGTATGCTTGTTTTACAGCTGCGCAATGGGGCTGTCAATGTGGGGCTGAACGACATGGACTTGTAGAAGGTGAGGCCTAGTATTTTTGCTATTTGGGTATGTGAGATGATGCCATTGTTTATTGCAATGTAAGGTGCAGTTTCTCATAAAAGTTGCATTAGATGCGACTAGATCTACATATGTATTTCAAGCCGGTCGTATGTGCATCACAGAGAGAGCGTGCTGATGTTCACTCAATCTATAGATTTAATAGCTCAGAATTTGGTCTTTTTGTATCAGTATCATTCTTACCGGATGCATTCCTCCCATGCGGGGTACCAGCTGCTGGGGGTGCTGCGGCTGAAAGTGAGGAGGCGGAGGTTGCTGTTGAGCCAGGGTGTTGAGGTCACACACAGATGTTGAGGAAGTCATGCCACGACCGATTCTTCCAGAGCCGCCGCTGGCCCTACTGCCTGCGGAGGTGGAGCTGTTGAAGCGACTTCTGGCGCTCGGAGACGGCGGCTCTTGGACCTGGGGTGTCGTTGGGACAGACTGCGTTTTCGCTTCCATCAGGTGTGACCACTGGTCCTCCGATATGCTCTGGCTTCTGTTGCGGTTCGCTCCATCCCATGACCCTGCCACGTCGATCATGGATTGCTGCAACAAAATCAATGATTTTACATTATGCACAAAAGCTTCAAAATTGAAATAGATTTGGAAATATATCTACTGTAACAATTCAACAAGTGAGAACTTGGAAATTGTTATGGAATAAATTATGGAGGGAAAGTGTGTAATTTGGGGCTGATAGATGTACTATGCGTTTGAAAGATGACGGCGATGAGAAAGAACCAACTGTGCAAGAATACGGCATTCTGCATCAGTATTTTTGAAATCATTTGTGTGAAACGTGACAGTCGTGTCTTGAGGAGTTTGAAAGCGTATTGTGATCATAGTATAATGAGATGAGTGAAAGTGACGATATGTAACGTGCTGAAATCAAGATCCATTAACCAATATCTTCAGGGCATTCCTGCTAAAAACATTTATGCTTAGAGTAAACACATCTATTGCTTATGCTAAGAATTTGATAAAGGAGAAACTAACAGCGAGTTGCTTGCGCCGATTTCGATTCCTCCTGCGAATTACAGGAGGCAGGGAACAGTCAGGCTTCAGCGACGAGTCGTTGTATTTCTTTCTGCCCTTGAGTGCAATTTCTTCAGCTTCCCGTGTTGGCTCAATGACCAGCTCAGGCTGATCGACTTCTTGGCTGTAATCAAACGGCGCTGGAGAGAGAGATCCCTTGTCATCCTCTGGTTCTGGAACTTCTTCTGGCTCCTCGACACAGACTTCAGGATACGGTGTAAAAGAACTGCACGCGTAGTAGTAGCTGTGACTGGGGACGTAAGACCAAGATGCTGATTTTTGTAGACCTCCGGCCATAGGAGTCATAGGATACATGCTAGGAGCATATCCGTAGTTGGGGTACATCATCGCTGGATATCCGCTTGTATCCCCGGAAAAATATCCTGCATCAGAATACGAGTACTGGTAGGCCTGGGAACTAATCGGCTGTACTTGTGAAGTTGATGAATTTCTTGTGATGGAAGAATGCATCGACGACGACATCTGTGACCAACTCTCGTCGTACCCATCTTCTTGGTCTTCAGTGTTGTCTCCCTCTGGCTCCTGAACTTTGGTTTTCCTGTTCCTTTCCCAAGATTGCCGTTCTTCCCGGTTAGCATCGCCAGGGGGAATATGTGGATTTGGATGCCACATGTTTCAAGGATGCACGTTTATTAATAATGCTAATATATGTTTGTGTATAGTAGTGTAGAATATAACTAGCTAAGTGAAGCTATAATAATACGCGATCAGAGTAAACGGAAATAGTGTACGCCACTATATCTCGTATCAAAATAAACTACAGTAGAAACAATGATGAAAATAAATAATACTGTCAACATGAACACAATTTTCGAACCCTACTACAGTGCCTCAGTGCTAGGCTGAGTTTAATCAAGCGCTATTTTTCCTGGTATCATATCTTTTTAATTTTGCCGACGCGTGCCAAAGTTTCCGTTAAAGCAACTGTAAATATTTAACAATTTAATTATCCCTGTTACAATTACGAAACTGAGTAAGCACTGATGCTTGATATGCTAAGGAAAGAGAAAACGCAAAAATCAGACGTATCTTTGACTGTATTGCACAATGAAATAAGTGGTTTACAAAGTATGACGTCCTCTCGACAAGGCACAGCGCAAGACTGGTCCTGTTCTCGGCCACCAACGCTGGCACTGCAGAGGCAGGCCGCAGATAGCAAAATTTGGCGAGACGTGCGTAGTGTTTGGCAAGGACATGCGACGGTCGCTAGTGTGAGAGACACGGCCCACAGACACACCTGTTCTTGTTGTGCTTGCTGCACACACCTGGCCTTTGATTGTTGCTGCACCACTGCTGTCACGTAATTTTGCCTACAATTCATTTTTGACGACTAACAGCGTGATTAATCACGCATTGTTTCACGTCTCGTATCAAATACGTTGGTCGATGTCAAAACCAAATAAAGTTTGGTACATCCTGTTCTTGGTTTCGTGCAGTACAGATATTTTCTACTTATTCTAACTAAAGGCAAGTTCAACCGATAGTTAAATAAATGAGTTCGCAAGATCTGATTTGCAAATGGGCGTCAGAAAATCAGCAAACTCATGCACTTCCGTCGAATTTTGAGGAGGAATCATTTTTCATTTTTTACCTTGATGGGCCAGTTAAATGCGAGCAATTTTCTACACAAACTGCTAGTATCAAAGTCGTGAATGAATTTACTCGTCGCGATAACGTAATTTTTGTGATATTTTACAATAAACTTTTAGGCAATATCAATCGTGAAATGAATGGATGTTATTGATGTGTATGTATATTGTTGTATTACTAGTGAGCTTGTAAACATAGCAACAGCATGCTTTTCGACGAAGTTCGTTGGTACTTTACCATCAAGGGCAGTAAGATTTTGAGCGGAATATAGCTGGCCTCCTCACCAGTTGTCTCAACTTTTAAGTATCGTGTGATCCTGCCTTAAGGTATCCTCGAGATGCAGTTGACACAGTTCATTCAGGACGGGTAGTCATCGAATATTTTATTTTTATTTCCACTAATAAGTTTCATTTTTCTAAAACTGAAACGTTCAGCAGTTCGTCATCAGGTAGCATGTAACTGAAAAATTCTCAAATATAATAAAGACCCTAATTACTGATTTGAAAAGGAAAGATGTGAGCTAAAAATCGTTGAAGATATTTGTTCTTAAAATTTGCGAAAATTAATACAATTATTGAATTACCGATGCATCTCATCACCGATTTTTATTGTTGTTTACTATCGGCCGATCCTTTGTCACCGCTTCTTCAATTAACATTCGAGTACGTAATCAACTAATCATTTACGAAGTCATGGACGTCACGCTACGTGTAGTCTATGACGAGGTCTAAAAACACGTATAAAGAGCTTGTCCATCTTGTTTTCAAAAATTAGCTGGTAGTAAATGGTGTTGCGAAGAGCCCACCACGTTGTGTGTGAGAAGCTGACAACAGTAGAGAGATAGTCAGTTCCCTGGCACTTGCGCTTGCTCACTTACTGCTTTAAGATCAAAGTCCAAGATGGTCGCCGCTATTGCCAATGCTTTCTATTTAATGACCCTAGTTCCACGAAATTTTCTCCTAATGATTTTTAAAACTGTCTTAGTCAAAACACAATTTAGAAAGAGGCAGGTGGCTTCTTCGGCTGAGATAACGCTTAAGTAGCGTCAGAAATTTATGTTGAAATCAGACGGAATTATCCATTGAGGCCGTGAATGCTTTAGTTATAAACAAGACAAGTTCATACTTTCTATTATCCAGCCTTCTAGATTGTTCAAAACGTTTTCTTAAGAATACAAAGGTGAGATTTGGAAATTATATTTGCATACACCACAGCAGTTGTGCCACATAACTGTACGGACGTGTCATGTATCAAAGCATATCAGTTTCATTTTTAGATTCAGAAACATGCGTTGTTAAGACGCTTTAAAGCAGGAGTTGCTGATTAATAAATAGGTCCCTATTATGTGCCAGTTGCTGTATATTTAACTTTTTAATAGCTTAAGCTTTGAATACATAATATCCAGTACATATGTACCATTGTATATGAAGACCAATGCTTATAGCGCAATTATGTTTTGGTTAGTGGGAAATCGTTTGAGATTGAACTTAAAATGTCAGCCTAAGTTAACTCTCCCTCTGTGGTAGTCCAGAGAGCATACGAAGTGTGAGTCTGCAACCACTTTAAACTAGCCACAAAAGGCAAAGATATCAGTTCATCACGTTGTATAAACTAGAAAGATCAGGTAAGATTGTAGTATAGTTCCACTGCCCACCGTAGGCACCCGCTTTTTTTGGCAAGCGATGGTGATCGCGAGTGGTGCCAAGACCAAAGAATGCCATAGTCGGATGAGAATGAAGAGCTTGCTCAGCCTCCGGCGCCTACTAGCGTACAAGGACAACTTATCTTTCTTTTATTGCATGTGTAATAGCATTTCTAGAGATTGTCCTCTTCCTGAAATTTGTGGCTACTTCGCCTAAGATTGACTGCTGTGGACTGTCTGAGATAAATGCGACGAAACTTTCCTTATTACAAGTAGGTATGTCAAGTTGTAGTAAAATATTAAACGAAAGCAGTTGTTGGCATCGACACTGAAAAAAAAATTCTAAAACTAGAGAGTGCATACCTCCGCCAAGTAAGGCAACGGTGACGAAAAATTCAAATTGGCTCTGAAACCATGATTTCTCTTGTATTAACTCCAAAATCTAATCATTTGTGTCCTTTGGTAGTAATAACAGCTTGTGCAATTTTCGTGAAGATTCGTTCGTAACTTTTTGAGTTATACTGCTAACGAACGTTATGACAAACATGAGTCAAACATACAAACTGATCTACACCAAAATTTAAAGATTTATGTCTTTCAACATTACTAACAATCCCTATAAATTTCATAAAGATCCCTTCATTATTTTTTAGTTATTGTGCTAACAAGCATAAAATTAACAACAGTGACAAACGAACGAACAAACGGATCATTACCAAAATTTACTCATTTGCTCTTTGTTATATACCTAACAACTTATGACAATTTCATAAAAATCCATCCATAACTTTTTGAGTTATGGCATTGAGAAAAATGAGGCAGACAAACAAACAAACAGACGGATGGACATATCTTCACCAAAAGTTAAGCATCTTTTCCTCCTAACATACCCAACAATCACTGTAAATTTCGTCCAAATAGGTTCAGAACTTTTTGAGTTAGCTTGGTGACAGACAAAAAGACAAACACGACGAAAACATAACCTCCTTGGTGGAGGTAATTATCTGGTGACAGACCCGAAGAAAACATAACCTCCTTGGCGGAGGTAACCAGCGCGCATTGACATGGAGCAAAGGCATATAACTGCCTGGCACGCAAACATGTACAGTACGGACGCTATGGGTTTAAGGCTGCACCAGTACGGCGAGGTGGATAGGCCTAATACCCGTCAGTGCCCGGAAATATTTATTGGTTGCGGAAGAGCACTATACTCAGTGTACGTAAAAGAAAACATTACCACTGAAGTAGTCGTGATGCTACTAGGTAGCTTACGCTGTGAATTAAACAATTATATAATTAAAAAAGGTGACCAAGCTCAGAAAAATATTAAAGTATAGATATTAGGTCGACTAATCATATAAAATTTAACGTTTCAGTAATTCCTCCCATCTTCAGAAATCTAAAATATTCAGGTAACCTAGTAAACTAAAACAGAACTCTTTTTTATTGTCAACATATCATGGAGCTAAGATGTTGCTCGCAGTAAGTCTAAAATACAACTGAATGGAGCAAGCTTGGAGGGTCCAGAACCCAACATCTGTACAGTCAGAGGGCAGTGGGACAGGCATGAACCGTGTGCAGAGGAACAGCCGAGGTCTGTACAGTCAGAGGACAGTGGGTCAGGCATGAACCGTGTGTAAAGGTACAGCCGAGGTCATAATGTTGAGGTTACGTTTTGTTCGGTGGATGTAAAGAGATTCCAATGTTGCAAGTTCGAGTGAGGTAGAAAAGTCTATGATTGAGAAGTCTTTCGTGCTGATAGGATGATTATTTTGTTCAGCATGGAGACGGGGAGCAGAATGAGGAGGTTTTGCGAGTGGTAGACCGGTTCTGCTGGATATGCCTAAATGTTGATCGATTCGAGCTTTGATGTGTTGTCCAGTGCTACCTATATACGAAGCATTGCAGCTTCTGCATTGATATTTGTAGACAACACTAGACAGTAGAGGTGTAGGAGGCTTGTCTTTGAATTTAAAATAAGACCCTATAGTGAAGGAGT
>LQNS02278070.1:36727863-36752357 GCA_001587735.2 Parhyale hawaiensis
TAACAGAGTCTTTGTTGTAATACGGATGCGAATGAAAAAAAGTCTAATTTAGGGACAGAAGGTTTAGTTATGCTTGGATCGAACAGTTTATCAAGGAACAGCTTGCAGTAGTGGTCCAGAAAATGGTGCGCTGCCACCTGTCTGGGGTTTCAGCGCGGGTTTGGTGCTCGGTTACTTTAACGGGTGGGCAGCTGGAACCCCAAATGTACTACATTCGTTTTTTTTCTACGATTGTACCTTCGTTAGCAGCAACGTATGCTATTGTTAACAGTTTCCTTACTTATTCCTTGACTGTATAGACGTGCATACGATATCTGTGTCTTACCTTTCCGTGTTAGTTCCACTACTGTGTACTATTTCCATATGATGGCTCTATATTACTTCGAGGCTTTATGTTCAGGACTAGCTGCTGTCTTTTGTTGTAATACTTCCTTTTTATTAGTTTTATTTTGGTCCAAGAAGCGAATATCATGTTGCGACCTTTTGTCTCACTATGAATGTTTTATGTATGACCATACCTGTTTTATTGATTGTTTTGACAAATAAATTTCTATGGAGATTTAAATGTTTACTAGCGACCCCCCCCCCATAACCTAACCGAACCCAACCCAACTTAACCTAGGTTTGTTTAGTTTGCTTAGGATACTATGGGGTCGCTAGCAAGCCTGTAATAACGCCGGATATATTTACTCAAAAATCAACAATGGGAACTTCAAAGTCAAACAGGGAAGGGGGGAGAAAGGTAGAGGTCGAAGGGTTCCGATTACGCTAATGATATCAGCAAATTTGAAAAATTTCATTAAAAATTGAAAATTAAAAACTTCAAACTAATGCTAGCTATCTGGTGCTAGAATCTTCTACTACAGTAAAGGTTTATTTCAAACTCCAGTTGTAATAGTCGTAGCCTACTGTGCTGTAACTACCTTCAGCTTTGTCACTTTGAATTGTGTTGCAGGTGGATTACGTTGAGCCTACTAGGAACTCCATAATATTGAGCAAATTGAGTTATCTAAGATCTCAATGGTAACTGATTAAGGGTCAATGCCTGCAACTCAATTTAGCTGGTCAAAGCCAGCGCACCTGCCTGAAGTTTCGAACAAATCAAGCCTCGAAGCCTTAATTTTAAACCTAATCGAACATTCCCTAACTCTCTAAGTATCCCTTATTTTCGTAACAAAAGCCTTACGTAGTACCTAGCATTCTGAGAGCGTATACTTCCGCCAAGCAAGATAACTTTAAGAAAATATTCAAATTGGTCCTGAGATTAGGATTTCTTTGTTATCTTCACCAAAATTTCGTCATTAGTGCCTCTTGACTGTAATAACAGCTTCTGTAATTCTCTTGAAGACCCGTCAATAAGTTTTTGAGTCATATTCTAACAAATATTTTGACAATATTAGCGAATCGCACAAAAGACAACCAATCATTATCAAAATTTGGTCAGTGGTGCTTTTTAACTTCTCTAACAATTCCTACAAATTTTACGAAGATCTATTGATAACTTTCTAAGTTATACTTCTGACAAAACATTTCGACAAACATTAACTTAACACGGAAAAGGCCGAACCGATTATTATCAAAATTTGTTTATTTATGCCTTTTCAGATGTTTAACAATTCCTGCAAATTTCATGAAGATCCGTTCATAACTTTTTCAGTAATGAACTGACAGGCATGAAAAACAATTAGAACACTCTGACAGCGCTTACTTCCGTCAAGCAAAGCAGCGTTAACGAAAATTTTAAATTAGTGCTGAAACTATTATTACTTTTGATCAGCACCAAAATCTTGTCATTTGTGCGTTTGTTAGTAATAAAAAGTTTTGAAATATTGTTAAAGATCTGTCCGTAAATTCATGAGTTATGTTCTGAAAAAAATTTTGAAAACATTCGCCACAATTTCATTTTTGTCTTTCGAATATATCTAACAATTTTTACAAATTTCATGAAGATCCGTTAATAATTTTTTCAGTTATACTTCTGACAAACATTTTTTCAACCATTAATCACCAAAATTTGATCATTTCTTTTAACATTTCTATAAATTCCAGTAAATTTAATTTCATTAAAAATCCGCTGAAAATTTTTTTAGCTATTCTGTTAACAAACATAAATTCAAACACACAGACAAACGAACAAACCGATCGTCACAAAATATTGATCATTTATTCTTCGTGATATACCTAACAACAAACAAACGGATGAACGGATCTCCATCAAAAGTTAATCATTTGTTTCTCTTGACATGCTTAGCCATCTCTATAAATTTCGTAAATATCCTCTTATAGCTTTTTGAGTTATCTTGGTGACAGACAAACTAACTCGACAAAAACATAACCTCCTTGACGGAGGTAATAATGTACATAAATGGGAACAGTGAGCGTTGATAGCTCAATGTTGCCGGTAAAAAGTTAAAATTCACTTGCGAGGCGCGTAAATGTGGTAAGTTGAAGATCAAAACTGCCTCTCTTCCAAGCTAAAAAAAAATCAATCGAGCTTGTGAGCGGCTGAAAGCTTCATGCACGGCAGCTGCTGTCGCTTCATCACCAACATTCACCACAGGTGAGACCCTAAAGCGCTGCACGAGATGCAAGATAATGAGTCAGTCCTGAGCGAGCGGCGCCGCAAGTTCAAGTTTATGGCCTCACCAAACGAAATGCGATCTGCGCGCGACACTTTACGGCTCGCGCAGGTGCGCTTGAGACATCAAAGTATCGTTGTTGCCTCCAAGTAAATCGGTGACCTTCGAGTTATTGTAAATATCAAACTTGGGCGCACTGAGTACGCACCCGAATATATTTTCCTCGGTAATAATAGTGGAGGGCAGAGGGGAGCAGGAAGCCACGGGACTAGCTCTTAACCCCCTCTTAAAAAAAATCTCTGGGAGTATCCTGTCTCCCTCACCCCAATAACCCCTGGAGCTGGCTAGAGCTCACCCCTGACTGTTCATTTCGATGTTGGTTTAAGCGTTGCATGAAGTACAGTGTATTGCAGTGCGCTAACCCTTCGGATGAGGCCAGGCCTCCTAAAGTACAGGCCTTCGTCTGAGTCTCGAGAATGGTCCGATCACTTACAGTCCTTGGATAAAATATTAGACGCAGCCTGATAGCTTAGTATCTATACATGTACTGCATATTTCGGAGATAGAAAACATTGTTTTAATTACTTAGAAATTACAAATTACGATAGTTTATGTTTTCTGTCTAGATAAGCCCAAAAATATGCAGAGTAGGTACCAAAAATCTCAAGCTGCGTCGAATAAACAATTTCTGCAGGGACTGTACCGGTCGGACCAACTGGAGGACCTAACGACCCAGGGGCCGGATGCACAAACGCCTAGTAGTAAAGTTACGGTAACGTAAACTGTACAGTTGCTTGGAGAAGTTCCGATATCTCGGCTCAGATTTTGTCAGTTTCTTATACTGATCTTCAAAAAGTTATGACCACAGGGGTTTGAACCTCAGCCGATACATACCTAAATAATAGACAGACTCAGATGTTAAATCGAGGAGTATAAATGTAAAACTTCAGCAGTTACATGGTCGCATTCGTGCCTGCAGCTGTACAGTTACAATGCTTGTTACTTAACGAGGCGTTTGAGCATCCGGCTCCAGGCCTGTACTTTAGGAGGCCTTGGATGAGCCTAGGTTTTGCGCCCCTTCCCCCCCCCCCCTTCTCCTCCTTCTCCAAACTTTCGGCTGGAGCCGCCGATGAACACCACTAATGAATGATCAAACCATTATGCAAGCTTTAGGTTCTGTGTTGAGTTACACTCATGAGTAATTTTAGCATTCAGTAAGCCTATCGACGACATGATAATCGTGCTAAAGTAATAAACCGCAAACTCTGACTTGGAAATATCATTCTGATAATATCTGGAGCTACATAGTCGGACTCAACATGAGCCCAAAGTACATTCTTGTACAGCAGAAATGCTTTTCTCGAAGAATGTTGCTGTTAAATTAGTGCAATTCTCCGAGCGTGACAGACGAATAGTATTCTTGTTATCTTTTCGTACTATCGATTTTTAATATTGGAAGTGTGTCTAGGTCTGGTATATAGACAATACTCGCTCGAAAGACAGGAAGGCAACTAGCAAAAAAAGTAGACGATAAGCTACCTGATGTCAGAGTATGGCCGAGCGACTGGTGTAAGTGTGTAGCCGTCTATGATCCTTTTGCAAAGTGTGGCCCTATTATTCCGTATCTCGACGTATACTCGGCCATACTCTAGGACCTGCATAGGAATCTATGACCGCAGCAGCCTCTGCTCCCATAGTTGCTACAGATTCCGAGCAGTACTTGGCCTTACACTGCAATGTGGTAAAGCACCGGTGCAGACGGTGCAGTTCAGCAACAGACAGCACTGCTATAAATACTCGCTACACGGCTGAGGCTGAGGCGACGGTGCGGCAGGTGCATGTGAGGCAGCTATTTCTGCTCCACTGCAAATAGCAGCAACAGATCTTAAGTGCATATTTCCCACGCCACTGTTCTTGTTTTCCATGCTCACTGCGGGTAACTTAGCACAGTTTGTGTTTTAAAATTGATTGCAACATTGTGACGCATCTGGCACAGGATGCTGGAGATTTATACGCGCAATAGACAAAAGCATTGATAATCATTATATAATATTGTTACTTGGTCTCCAAGCAGTCGCTGAGCCCTCTAATTGGTATCTAAACCACCATAGAAGACCTTCATAGGAGTATCTGTTATTTGTTTAAGTGTGATACCGATGCCTCCAGCTACATCACAAGCGGTGTGTTTGGTGCTTATCATCGACAAATATCAGTTCTGCACATCGTCGTAATAAATTCTTATCGTTGAGTTACGCTCGCTTTCATAAGCGAAACTGAGGGTCAGTGCGTCGTATTTGGAGGTTAAGAGATAACTGTCATCCGAAAAGATATTGCGTGTGATATGTTTATTCTTTGAAAACGCAACAATATTAAATAAGATCACCTATGTGTGTACATACTCAGGCAGCAGCTTCAGCGCATTACCTAGGTAATATGTAGTCACACACTCACGAGTCTCTTTAATAACCCCATAATAAAATATGGTATAAACTGTTATGTTTCGCTGCCGAAGTCGTGGTGTCAAGAGCGAGACTTTTCTATAAATCAGTCCAACATAGGACTCAAGTCCATGAGTATAACGCAACAACAAGGCCACAGGTGTCAGTCGGTGCTCAGCACCTCGGATGCGGTCGAGCTCGAGGTACGTCGCGAAGAAAAAAACTAAATAATATCGCGTAGTATCTACGGGCGCCTGCCGTAGCGTCTACTGGCTTTCTTTCTCACCCTGTTACTACTGTTGCACGAGAGGGTTAAATATGAGAGTGCATTGCTGTTGAAAGTAAATTCAACACAGTTTCACATGTGCAATGCAACGGCACAAAGGGCCGCAGCCAGCCATAAATTAAGGGTGTATTTATCTTCTAAGCTCTTTGGTAGCTGAATGTCTGTTCTTGCAGTTTCCTTCCAGCAAAGTTACAGAAAAATGTCTTATTATACAATGTTACTGGAGATGCCGTCAAAATATTAAACAAGGCAGCTATTTCGCAACACATGTTTGCAAAAAATTTTTAATAGTAACTGGAGATATTGCCAGTAGCGAAAAGGTTATAAGTTATTATTACCTCCACCAAGGAGGTTATGTTTTCGTCGTGTTTGTCTGTCTGTCTGTCTGTCTATTTGTCTGTCTGTCACCAAGATAACTCAAAAAGTTCTGAACCGATTTGGATGAAATTTACAGGGATTGTTAGGTATGTTAGGAGGAACAGATGATTAACTTTTGGTGAAGATATGTCCATTCGTTTATTTGATTGTCTGCCTCATTTTTCTCAATGCCATAACTCAAAAAGTATGGATGGATTTTGATGAAATTAACACGAGTTGTTGGGAACATAACAAAAAGTAAATGACCAAATTTTGATAATGATCCGTTATTCGTTCGTTTGTCATTGTTTTCAAATTTATGCTTGTTAGCACAATAACTCAAAAAATAATAAATGGATCTTTATGAAATTTATAGAGGTTGTTAATAATGTTAAAAGACATAAATTATAAAATTTTGGTGCAGTTCAGTTTCTTCGTTTGTATCTTTGACTCATGTTTGTCATAACGTTTGTTAACAGTATAACTCAAAAAGTTATGAACGGATCTTCAAGCAAATTGCACAAGCTGTTATTACTATTAAAAGGCACAATTGATTAGATTTTGGAATTTATACAAAAAAAAATTATAGTTTCAGAGCCAATTTGAATTTTTTGCTACCTTTGCCTCGCTTAGCGGAGGTATGCGCTCTCAGAGTGCTCTAGTTACAGTAAGAGAAATAATATAATAAAACTTACCTGATAATCCTGCTTTAAAAGCCTTTAGTGAATTATGAGACTGCTTTGCTATTGATAATGATACATCGTAATTGTAAACAACTGAAATCATCGTCAGTATCGAGGGATTGTGTCAAACTTGAAAAGCGCAAATTACTAATAGTCAGTAACTAATGGCAATATAACATAAATCATTTAATTGTTCATGAGTTTTCAGCGATAGGGCGAATTAACGCTTCTTAATAATTACGGATTGATAGTGGTATTGGGAGATACCCTCTCGAGTGATTGGATTAAAATAAATACACTTAACCTTAGTCTATAGAAAGGTATCGCTAGTAACATTATTACATCACTCACCCGCTTATCCTCCTTCGTTAGGGGCGCCTGCTGTAGTGACAACTTGCGCTGGTGCCCCAGGGACCTGGTGGGGGCGGTGCCCACCCCTGCTGTGCTGGCGGGAGGGCGCGGCAGCGGAGGATACGCCGGACCCAGAGGTGCCCTACCCTTCTTGGTGGAGTCCCCCGCACTGAGATCCACTACCGTCTGGGGTATTGCCACGGCCAGCGCCGACTCGTTCCTGGCACGGTGATTGACAGAAAGTTGGGTAGGTTGGTACAATCATGTAATTCTCCACGCTGTAATGGTACTTGTAGGCAAGTGCTAAGCTATTAGAGCCTGTTCATCACCCAAGAGTCTCTTCAACAGAACTTGAAACATCGAAAGTTTTTCCAGCTCCACTGTTTCTGAGAAATTCTTGTCAAACTTGCAAACGATAGTAATAGTACACGACTATGAAAATATAAAATAGAGGCAATGAATGATATATGACGCACGCAAATTCGGAATTTGCATGAAATGTTCTATGTAGTCACATTCTGCCCACTTATGCTGCATCTTCTTGTTTCAGCATTTATTCAACTTTCAAAAGGCACCACCCAACGCATGACAACCTCAGCTGAACTGCACAGGTTGATTGGCGCAGAAAAATCTACCCGGATTCAGTCGCTAAGTCCCAAGGTAGGTACAGAGGCGCGCAAAAGCACTGTTGTGCGTGTTAGTTAATATTACGTGTCCAAACATTTCTTACAGGAACTGAGAAACGGTCCTCAATCAAAAATATACCGAACAGCATATACAACAATACTGTATATAAAGCAAGCGGGCTGGGTATCATAATTTAACTTATTGTTACAGAGATCTGATAACGTTCAACGCTTTTTATTCTCTTTCAATAGTTGTTCGTGAATCTTCTGCAGAGATTTAAGGAAATTTTGGACTATTCTTCCCTGCAAATATCCCCCAGTGTTTAATATTCTTAGCTCCGTGTATAATTGTGTGTCCTTGCTTACTTGGGCTCCAAGTTTTTTAAGAAGCTTGTGGATTTCTAGACGTGCTATGTAAAGACTCTTTCGAGCAATCCAGACCAACAACTTTTCACTAATCTTCCTTTGTCTTCCACTTCTTCCACTTCTCTATTGTCCAGCTAGTTGTAGTGAAGAGCTAATCCAGATCGTTGGATTTATTACGATGAATTCACTACTGCTATAGCAATCAAAGATGTGTTTGGCAAGTCCTGAGATAAATCCTTTAATTTACCCATTATAATGCTAGGATGTTGCTCAGTGTTGATGCTGAGAGTTGGTAAGCAACGTTATCACGCTAGGTGTTGATGGCGTTTTTGATTAGTCAAATGCAATGGTGTGTACCATTGGAACACGAACAATTGTGGTTATAAAAATAGGCAAAACATTGCGCGAAGGTAGAAAGTAGGTGGGCATCCAGTAGCTTTGTTCAGATATTTTTTGTATGTCCTAGAATTTTATTTTTTTCGGCACAGAGAAACAGTCAAAGACAACTTTAATTTCCATTATATTAAGGTAATGCTGGTGCACTATGATTCTACGATTTTGGCCCTCCGATAACCTATGATGATGAATATATTTTTCTTGCAAGTAAATGTGTCTCTTGCATTGCCTGAACAGTACCATTTTGGTGTGAGGTTCTACTGCCAATGGCTTAAATTTGGCTGGCGGGGCTAGTGCAGCCGACCTTAACACAGGTTATCACTGTAGTCCTTAACCTGACTGGAATCGCTCAGCAGCCCAATTAAGATATTATATGTAAAAGAAGTTACTCTCTTCTAAGTCCTCTGCAACCTCCTCCCCCCCCCCCATAAATCCTAAATGACCCTAGGGAGTCACGGAATATGTGCACGGGTTCACTAAAACTTCTAAGGCTGCGGTCACTTGTAGAGCACAGTTCAGTGAAGCAGCATCAACCTCTAGGGTCAGACGTATACTCTTTAATTCTGATGTTAATGAAATATGATCAGTGCGGTTTTAACCCTCAAATAATGTATAACTGATTATGTGAATTAGACTACAGACGTGTTCGACTCACTCATGAACTAAAGCCGTCGAGGCTTCAGTTATCTGGAATATTACACAGTACGTTGGTTGTCATTTGTCATTTGGAACAGTGTTGCAGATGTTGGAAGCAATCCGCTTTTGACAAGCCGGTTAAAAATTCCATTTTGCGGAGTAAAATTTTAGATTTACTCTTTCGCGAGTCTCTCTGACGACCAATTAAGGATCAACATCTGGAATTCGAGTCAACGGGTCGAAGCCAAAATACCTGTCTCAAGTATTGGGCTAGTCAAGCCT
This sequence comes from Parhyale hawaiensis, assembly GCA_001587735.2. Taxonomy (NCBI): domain Eukaryota; kingdom Metazoa; phylum Arthropoda; class Malacostraca; order Amphipoda; family Hyalidae; genus Parhyale; species Parhyale hawaiensis. The sequence goes on from LQNS02278070.1 coordinate 36,736,864, forward strand.
CGTAACTTAATTTCGCCGGCCAGCTGAACACGCCTTGAAATATCAAATTCAAAACGAAAATTCCAAACTTTGAGACGTTATGGCAGTGCATTAGTGCACACAGCTGTACAGTTACGACAGGGATGAAATCACATAACGGGATGTCATCTTTGGGATTACGATACCCAGAACTTGACGAAGTGCTTGAAAATACTGCTAAGAACCTTTGGTGCAGCTATCCAACTCACTCGTCATTTGCGAGGTTGGGTGAGGTGATGGAGCGGATGAGGTTGCTGTGTACGGCAGCTCCACCGCTGCTCACTCCTGCCACACGAAAGTTTTAGATAAGTACAACACTTGGAAGCCTATGGTACATAGAAATAAACACTATACTGAAATATCAGCCAATAGTTTAATAGGCTAAATTTCTAATTTTACTCATGAAGATTTATCTAGCTTGACCACCACAACTATTTCGGACATAATAAGTATTTGTGCTGAAACAAGTTGTCATTTGTGAAATATGGCGACACTCTTTAAACTAAGTAAAAGTAGATGTAGCCAAAAAGAATGCTGCATTTGTTCCAGAGTGGCGTGTGTCCGCACTCCAGGCTCTGGGGAAACAATGTCTGTTCTCTGCTGACGTCTCAGAGGTCATCAGAGGGTAGTGCCACTGTGCAGTGTTACAAGTATTGGGTTTCCGCTCAGACTTTCGTTACTTATCCGAATAATAAATAGTCAATTGGTGGAATAGCTACTTCTGAAAATTACTTAGATTTCTCTACTTACGTCACATGACTGTGACTCTCCCTGAATTAGTTAATTAACTCTACCGGATATGAACTACCTTCATCAAATTCATTGTAAAAATGCAGCGTGTACATCGCTCACACGGAACAATACAAAGCAAAGCCTGTAACCGTATAGCAGTCACATATCTTTAAATGCACAGAGCGGTTTATTCAGGGCATCTGACGAAAGAGTGATACTTTCAAGTATATGTAAAAGAAATTTCAGTTATAGCGAATAGTGACTACGTGAGGCAAATGAGAGATACTACACAAAGTGCTATTCAGACGATGAGTGCTCACCTCTATCCTGGCCCGCGGGTGGTGGTGGTAAAGGCCTGCTCCCCATAAAGCGCTTGAGGCTCCCTATTAGATTGCGACCTCCTGGTCCAGCGCTCCCCTCGGAGACTGGCCCTTCTGTGGACCCACTCTGTGCCGGTGAACATGAGCAAAACTCCATTATTATTATTATAGGCAATAGAGACCATCTTATGTATTAGGCTACCAAAGTCATCACTACGTTAATGTAAGAACCATAGATATGTCATTCATCGTAGTCATTAAAAAGCATCTTACGTCCAGGCTACGTATGTATTCGCTCTAACAACTGGGAAAAGAGGACGAGAAACCCACTACCTGTTTGTAAATATATCTAATCTCGGTAGCATAGATACGGTAGCAAGAACATGCGAGCTGCCCATTATTGGGTTACATTGTTCCTGTGAATGTTTAATATAGCCTCGGCATGAGGTTATTTTGCTGTCAATGTGCTCACCATGCTAGCATACAGACCGACAGTATCTCACAGTTCTTGTTCTAAAAAGGCAAAGTTGAACTTGTCTAAAAATATTTCGCATCAACAAATAGGTCTGCCGAGGAGATTGTTGCATATTTTAGTATTTCCAATGCTATGTAAAGCACCGAAAAATTATGTCTTTGCAATAAAATTCATGAAAATGATGCTCTTGGTATGACGCCCAATAAGTAAACAAATTTTTTATTCGCTGTGTGATGGATAACAAGACTTTGTTTCTTAGTTGATGTCATATTTTTCGCGTTTAAAGTCCAGTGGCAGAATAAGCAATATCGTTGCTCGGGAATAATGGATTTCACGCAGCTACATACTTATGAGGAATGTAAGCAATGTACCAATGATATTAATCATTTTGAAAAATATACTTACGTGGTTTTCCATAAATATTCTTATTTAATTTATTAGTGCATGTGCAGGTATAAACTCTGGAGAAATTTATATGTACATTTGCTAAATAGAATATATCTTATGTAGACCGAATTTTTGAGAGTCTCGTGGCAGTGAATCTGAGCAGCAAGAGAACCTACAATTTAGTGATGGAAGATTCGTTATTCATAAATAAGACTATATATTGATGAAAATAATTGACATCCAGATAACATAATTTATTAGGTTTTTTTTTTTCAGTAAGACGCCAAAAAATTTATAAAATCCAGAAGCCGTCTTACTGAAAAAAAAAACCTAATAAAATAAGAATATGTTAGAACATGGACTACCGTTTTATATATCAAATTCCTTTGTTGCTATCAATTAAAAAACTTCAGCAAAATATACTATCGACCTAGATGGCATTTACAAAATAAAAGTTGAGAAAAAATTACGAAAAACTAGAAAGGGTTGAAAATTTTTATGCTTCAAACAACACAGCAACTTTGATTTGCCCACCGTAGATGAGCCTATACGCAACTGTCCCACCAGGAGCTGTTAACAGATGTAGAGTAGATGTTATTATGTTAAGAACGGAAAGGTTAATCACCGTAGACTTCTTGTGGGCATGCGAGTAGAGCAGCTCTGGCCGCCGGACAGGAGGAGGTGGAGGTACGGGAGGCTATGGTGCAGAGTAGAAGGCAGTTAGATTGGAAAACTTAATATTGATAATGAAATGTTTCATTCGACAATTTCATTCGACCATTCCACCTAGACTTTCGAAATCTTGATTCAAGATATAGTTTTCCAAATTTGGTATTTTCGTTGTCGTTATTGAAAAGTCTGTGGTATCGATTAATCAGTAATGCTAAGTATAGCACCCACAAGTTTACCACATTAATTAAGTGTAGTTTTGGGAATTTGTCGAATGCAGACGTACATTGACACTCTAGCAAGGAGAGTACACTTATGAGTAAAATCCTTTAACTTTTAAGCATTTACCAACGTTGGTGATATGAAACAAATATTGTGTGATTAATACCACTATGGTTTGATGATGAAAACAGATAATAGCTGGTTGTTTGTATTATGCATTAATCAATCAAATCTCCAATTGTTACTCATTATATCAAAGTCTTATTTGCTTTTTAGACTGTTTTCTCTGTTTGGTGACACGCAGAAAAGTTAAATGTTCGCTAGAGAAACAGGAGTCTTGAGCAGGTGAGACTCTATATGTATTATTCATAACATGAGAGTTTGTACAGCACACAGGCATTTATTAAAGCTTCAATCATGCTCATAAATGAACTCATCTTTTGCTGACTTTTACTCAATGAACTTTTGACGTTTCTTGTATAGGAAGAAACTGATTTAATTTATTCAGCGCACTTCAGTACAAAAGTGTTTTTACGTAACTGCAAAAATAATAATAACAATAATGGTTGTTCAACCTTCGGTTTCTCGTTTTAGGCAGAATACTAGTCTTTTCATTATGTGCCGCACTGCTGTAACTGCAGATTGTGTAGCCGGTCCACAATCAAGGATTTTCTGATATTACTGGACATATGACAAAAGTCCATTGAGCAAAAACACCATAGTGAAACCTTAAAATGTTAAACATGAAGACCACACGCATCAGAAATTCCAGGGATGTTCATTGTAGGGGAGAAATTACATCATAAAACTGAAGACAGTGTCGCACGTGCTAATATTATATTTAGAGCTAACATTATACTTGCAAGATATTAAATACTAGAGCACTCTGAGAGCGTATACCTCCGCCAAGCGAGGCAACGGTAGTAAAAAATTCAAATTGGCTCTGAAACCATAATTTTCTTTGTATCAACTCCAAACTCTGACCATCGGTGCTTTTTGATAGTAATAACAACTTCTGCAATTTTCTTGTAGATCCGTTCATAACTTTTTCAGTTATACTGCTAACAAACGTTATGACAAACATGAGTCAAACATACAAACAAAGAAACTGATCTGCACCAAAATTTAATAATTTATGTCTTTTAACATTACTAACAACCTCTATAAATTTCATAAAGATCCATTTATGATTTTTTGAGTTATTGTGCTTACAAGCATAAAATTGAAAACAATGACAAACGAACGAACGATAAACGGATCATTATCAAAATTTGGTCATTTACTTTTTGTTATATACCCAACAACTCATGTTAATTTCATCAAAATCCATCCGTAACTTTTTGAGTCATGGCATTGAGAAAAATGAGGCAGACAAACAAACAAACAAACAAACGGATGGACACATCTTCAAAACCAAAAGTTAACCTTCTGTTCCTCCTAACATACACAACAATCCCTGCAAATTTCATGAAAATTCGTCCATAACTTTTTGAGTTATCTTGGTGACAAACAAACAGACAAACAAATAGACAGACAAACAGCCCGACAGACAAACCCGATGAATGTATAACCTCCTTGGCGGAGGTGCTAACAGCTTTTGTAGCAAGTGAGCACTTTGCTCACTCATTTGTTTAGACATAATTTCTTAAGTACATACGCTTTGCAAGGCTCTCTGATCACTCATACTCAAAAGGAATTTATTAGCCGTATTATCTTTAAAAGCTGAACTAGTCAGTTGGGGCGCTCTTTCAAAATTTTTGCATTTCAGCTCAATAATTACCTCCGCCAATTAACTTATGTTTTCGTCGGGTTTGTCTATCTGTCTGTCTGACTCTTTGTCTGTCTGTCACCAAGATAACTCAGAAAGTTGTGGACCGATTTTGACGAACATTGCAGAGATTGTTAAGTATGTTAGGGGAAACAGAATATCAACTTTTGGTGAAGATCCGTCCATCCCTTTGTTTGTTTGTCTCCCATTTTTCTCAATACTATAACTCAAAAAGTTATGGGCGGATTTTTATAAAATTCATATGAGTTGTTAGGTATATTACAAAGAGTAAATGGCCAAATTTTGTGATGATCTGTTCGTTCGTTTGTTTGTCACTGTTTATAATTTTATGCTTGTTAGCACAATAACTCAAAAAACAATGAATGGATCTCAATGAAATTTATCGGGGTTGTTAGTAATGGTAAAAGACATAAATGATTAAATTTTAGTGCAGATCGGTTCATTCGTTTGTATGTTTGACTCATATCTGTTAAAACATTTGTTAGCAGCGTAACTCAAAAAGTTATGAACGGATCTTCAAAAAAATTGCACAAGCTGTTATTGCTGTCAAAAGGCCCAAATGATTTGATTTTGAAGTTGATACAAAGAAAATCATGGTTGCAGCGCCAATTTGAATTTTTTGCTACCGTTGCCTCGCTTGGCGGAGGTATGCGCTCTCAGAGTGCTCTCGTTATAATATGGAGCACTTACTGCTCAAAATAACAGAGTGACTAACAGCCGCCTAGCGCAACAATAATTACACACTGATGTCCTGATTTGTTTGAAAATTAGACATCACTTGGAGCAGATTTAGCTCTACTTTGCGTACTGCAAGCTCTCGGGTACTATTATTTTTTAGCATAGACAACAGATAGAGAAAAAGCTGAATTCAGTTTCAGAAAGTATGGAAGCAATTATAATGTGCAAATGTAAGAGGAAATATTCATAAAACTAAAGAAAGATCTTTAACAGAACAGTAAAAATTCACTTGTTAAACTGAGGGAAGGGCAATACATGTAACGAACACGAGAACTGAAAAACCTGTAGAGATTTCGGCTTCTCTTCACAAAGATCGTCATAACTGCTGCTCATACAAATAGTCTACAGCGTTAAGCGTAGCATTTGTTAGAATTTTTTTATTGGAAGTTGTGTTGACATTGCGATGCTTAACCATCAAGTAATTCACATCTTGGGCTCACATTGGGCATGTAATTCAAGACGATAATGTGTCCTATATGGAACTGTTCTCCACCAGAGAGGTTCGACAGAACGGACTCCCTGTCTTCCGACGGCCACACCACGACCGGGGTGAGAAATTCAGTCACGTCAAAACAACAAAAATTGCAACAAAAATTCGATATCAAGGATCCGATCCGTGGTATAAAATCAGGGCAAAATGAAAAAGGTCAGTTTTTAGCAAACAAACTTCATACTTGCTCAAAGTACTACAAAATAGGGCAAAATGTAGAGAATATCAAGTTACATGGCGTCAACACAGCAGGCAAAAGGTCATGCATGGAAATTTTGCGGTTTTCAGCTGATTGAGCAATAAGGGCTGGGAAGCCATAAGACCGCGAAATTATACAACAGGTTAGCTAACTGATGATTCAGCAAAACGTAGCATGAGTTAGTAGACTGAACACGATCTTAATTGAGATGGTGTGCTGTAGTAACGATCTGGTAATGAGAAACGCAGACATTGCTCATCCCAGTACAATTTACTCTCACTGAGGTGAAACAGGAGTGTTTGTGCCTGTGAGAGAGGCTGGGAACAGAGTCTCTCCCTTATTTCCCGCTATAATTTTAGACGTACATTTCATCTAGCAAGATATAATATGTACATTTCCAATAAGGATGAAAGATTGTTGTAGTGTCTGCTCGTTCCTTGTTTCTCCGCTCAAAATATGTTTGGTTTGTTAAACTGTGAATGTGTGATAAATTAGGCTCATTGGACATGTGCCACAAGCTCAGCCACAGCAGGGTCCACATTCACTCACTTGGTCTCGCCTGAAATTGCTGCCTCCCAAAAAGCTCCTTTTGTTTTTTCTTGGTGGAGGTTGTGGAGGCGCTATCTCCCTGCCTCCCTCTCCTGCCTTGGGTGGCAGTGGGGGCCGCACACCTTCCATCGGCTGCACAACATAGCTAAAGTTATTGACATAGTGCTGCCTACACCTACTTGGTGTGTTGCGCTTTCGACCTAGGTACGCCCGTTGTCATCCATACATGAATTTGGTAAAGATAGGTATTAGCAGCAGTTCAAATTCTGAGGATTATTATGAGCAGCGCGGCACCGCATGCTGGTTCGGATGTAGGTCTGTCTCTCCGTTCAAATATGTTTCCATCTAGCTCATGAATGGCTTAATGCAGACTTGACAAGACTAGTGCCACGGACTAAATTAAGGAAACAAATATGGTACCTGTTTTCGACTAGCACGTATCAGTTGGCTAGCACCAGAAGGATCGAGGAGTCAATAGATTCTTCATCACTATATGCCAAACAGTTGCAGTTAGGACGTTCTTGCTCACTAGCATAGCTGGGACGACCGAATGAAATTCGGTATTTCGGTAGTACCGGCGGTAGATTCATCTACCGAACTACCGAATCTTCTACCGATAGCCAATGGATCTACCGAATGACTTTCTTCGGCACATTTGAATTTACCGCTCCGACAAAAGAATCTTCTTCGCCCTCTATGACCCAACGTCCTTCTTGGAAGACATTAAAAAAATTTCATTGATTTTCGTTCAGTTGAGCTTTTTCACGCTGTATTGCATATCATTGGAGAGAAGAGACGTTGCGCTTTGAGAAATGGGTGTAGTGTGTCATAAAGTTTCGCTCATTCAACTGTCACGTCCTTCCGAGCTTAGTGGAGCGTGAACTGCCGGTGGATGAAGCAATTAAAGGCTTGAAATAGGTGTTTTTTGGGCTCTAGAAATTATTAAAAGGCTTTCAAAAGTTCCAAAGGTGTTTTATATATATATATATATATATGGAGATTTTTTTATCTACCTAACCAAAATACCGAAATACCGAATCATTCGGTAAATTTCTTGGATATCTAGGTACCGAAATACCGAACCGAATGACCCGTTTTCATCCGCATGAGGTTTGTATCTGTTCTACGGCAATGCCTCACTAATAGCAAAAGCATCACAAATCCAGCTAATCGATATTTGATATCGTTGTCAGAAACTGATACTGCAATAAATTAAAAGATCGTAGCAAATTGCAATTATGTTGTTCGTTTTACTTTCGTCTTAACATCATGAATAAATCGAGGTGAACCTCGCTTTCTGTGAAAAATTGCATTACTTAAAACGGCAAAAAGAGTTATCTATCCATGTATCGAAGATATATTACTATTATAGTAATATGTTTATAAGTGAAGCTTGGCCGAGGGAGAGAAAATGCAAAGTTTTACGAGATAAATCCTAACTTCGTTTAGATGAAGAACACCAATAGTTGTGCACTGGGGAGGACGGAATGAATATACTGTAAGCAAATCATTCGGTACTGGGCGAAGTTAACCATTTAAAATGGTAACAATCACCAGCTGCCAGTGGGCAAAAGTGCTAGAGGAAGTACGCAACATACATGTAGTACTAAGGTGAAAGGTTTCTAGAGATAGGAGCTTCGTGAGTATTGTCGGGGCTAGGTGTGGAAGTGAAAGAAAGATTCGAAGGAAATATACTACTGGGGCAAATCTCAGCTTCCGCTGGTGCCGTCTGCTGCTTAGGATTATGGCTGCAGTCAGCAACCTCCAATACCCCAACTTCGGCAGCCGACATTGCTGAGTGACTGGCTGGAAGTCAGTTCTCTAGTTCAGTAAAGAGCCTGCACCACACCAGGCACTTGGTTCCAGGCTCGCATAACCTGCTAGCAAAAGATTAGTGTTCGAGACAGGACGGAACCTTAAGCAGTTGATAAATTGGATACTCAGGGTTATATTCGCCCAGTCTCCAAAAGAATTAAAAATCTAAATTTAATACACATGGACAATACTAGTATCTGCAGCTCGGACAATTGAAGATCAGCGGAAATTACACTGGCAGGCTTGAACGGGAATTATCAGAGGCGCACTCCAACTTCTATTTCCTCCTCCGAAAAAGAAGAGGTAGCTACTTGAATAAAAAATGAGTGGGCTTTTGCAATGATTTTTGTATGACACTTGTGAAAACGAGCATGTATTGAATGGAATGAAACGAAAAATAGAGGCATTTTGGAACGTATTCGTGTGAATACGGCAATAACAATAACGACTAGTTTCAGACTGCAATAAAACATCATCATTATTGCGTCAAATGCTAGTGGACTGACCCTTCTGTGGTGCTGGGTGCGGCGTGGGTGCTTATGGAAGACGTCATCACAGGCGGCACAAAACACCTGGCCCGAGCAGCTATCGCACCTCACTGCTGCCTGGGCCGAGCCGCACACTTCACAGTGTTTGCCGTCGCCCCTGCCATCTGTAAAAGGAAAAAACTTTATTGTGGTATTCGTAAATCTGCGACGCAGAGTTAAAAAGTGAATCAGAACTTTAGCATAGGCTGTGTTCAAATACAAATCCAAATAAACATGTTGCTTCACTATTATTCTTTCCGAATATCAATTACTTAATAAGTGGAGGGCGCTGATAATGTTTTCGTTGAATATATATATATTTATACTGTATATATTTATATATTTTTTGTCTGTCTAGCTAAAAGAAGGGAGAAGGAGTTGAGCAATGCTCATAATTTTTGTAGGGGTCAAGTTGGCAGACCGAGATGTGAACAACCCCCTAAAAACTATAATTTTCTGGCCATCAAAAATGACAGAGATGAATTTTGTTGTCTATCCAACCAAAAACAGGGAAAAGGAGTTGAGTCATGATAAAATATATATTTTTTCAGGCAGTTAGGAGGATTGACTAAGATGTGAAAAATTACAAAATCTTGAGTTAGCTGGCCATCAAAAATGACAGCGTTGAATCTGTAACTCCACTCAGAAAGCGGCATAAGGGGTTGAGCTTTTTCAATCAGGTGGGTTAACTGAGATGCGAAAAATGCCAAAACTCTAGAGTAAACTGACCATCAAAAATGACAGCGTTGAATTTGCCCCCACCTCGGGTGCTGGTCTTATACTACGAAGCGTTTTAGTTCAATATACATTCCGTCGACATCGATAACCTGCAAATGCTTGGAGAACATTTTTCAAGAGTTACGAATTATAGCTTGGGGAATTTCTGCCCATTCCTTCAAAAGCTTTCCCCTCAAAGCTTCCACATTTTTGTGATGGAAAGCTGAGACCTTGCTCTCCAATATGTGTCAAATGCTGAAATCAAGGGGATTAAGGTCTGGAGATGAAGGAGGCCATTCTTCTTTGGAAATGAACTCTGGCACATTATTTGTCAACCACTCTTTGGTCTTTTTTACTCTCTTCCCCTAGGCACAGTGTTTAAAGATGCATAGTGGGCAAAAGATGTTTAGCATATTTTTAAAAATATAAAGCATCAAAATATGTGATGAATAAGTAATAATATGCATGAAGAAAATTATTTTAACAATAGTTCGATAGTTATTGAACACCCTGGAGTATTTATAATCTGTTCACATAGAGAGAGTAAATTATTATTGTTTGGAATATAATTCTGTAAATGTAGTATTTTAAGTCAGTTTTTTGGCTCAAATGCTACAAATGCAGAACTGAGCTTCGCTTGGCCCAATCACGGGGTTACTATGAGGGGAGGAAGCATAAGCTCTGTTCAGACGAGTCTAAGAAGTGACGAAATGGCGATAATAAAGTGGCTAAAATTACTTGCAGAGAGCGGTCAGAGATGGTTTAGCCTCTAAACAGCACTAAAATCGGCCTGGCAGATTTTTGATATAGGCTAGTTACAAGAGCATGGAGCAAATTTTCCAAACTGTGGCGTGAAGAGCATCGTGGTTGCCTCCCGAGACCCTATCAAGGATGACCTTGTATTGACCTGTCTGATATTGGAAGCGAACGAACAAATGGCTGAAACTGTAAACATAATCATAATTCAGGACCTGACCCGTGCAAATTCCACGGTTAATTAATATAGCTCCTTCAAAACATACTAAACCTAAGACACGCTATTACAACCTTAACGTAGTTTGACCAACTGCAGCTTTTCTAACCTAACCTACCTCCGTCTACTCAACCGGTGCGTCGCGGCGCCCAAGTGCGCCCCCACTCATTGGTTAGTGCGCCACCAGTCACTGGGCAATTATCTATAATAAGTATTTGGGTCTTCAAAAGTTTCCTGAGAAATCCATGGCTTTTTGGTCTGAGATTCAAAACATGAGCTTCAAAAATGCTCAAAACCACTCATGTCAGCAGCAACAGAGCGTATTACGTTATTTAACCTGTTCCATACACTTACCAAACGCGATTCAAACCAGATGTTGACGTACTTTATACCGCTACGCTACCCGGTATTCATGTCATTAAAAAATTGCTAGCTATATATATATATATGCATGAAATGTAATACATTTGATTTGATATAATTTGGTTTCAGTAAATTCGCTATTAAACTGAAAAAAAAAACAGCGTAACTGGTGGCAGGTGTGCCCCACTATTTCTATATGAAATTAGTGTGCCGCCAATGGAAAAAAGTGGAGAACCACTCGTCTAAACTAACGCCCATCACTTAATCTTGATGATCTCATATAACCTACTGCACCTAAATTACCATAACACACCACATCAAACCTAACGCTTTCTAACCTAACGCTTAACCTCATATAACGCTCTTCATCTAACTTAACATTCATGATCTATCCTAACATTTCTCATCTAAGCTTGTCTAACACTCCTAATGTATCGTAAATTTCCTGATCTAAGATTATGCTCATCATCTAACTCAATGCTCCTCAGCCAACCTAATGTCACTCTTCTGCTCTCACTCTCCTTATCCAACCTAAAGCATCTAACGTACTCTAATGCTCCTCATCTGACCTAACGCACATAATATTACATAATGCTCATCTATCCTCTTCAACCAAATGCTCCTCTTCTAATCTCACGCTCCGTATCCAATCTAACGCCTCTAACCTAATCTAATGCTCTTCATGTGACCTAACGCTCATATTCTAACCTAACGCTCGTCTATCCTAATGCTTCTCATCTAGCGAGAGCATTTCATCTAACATAACTTAATGTCCCTAACCCAACACTTTTCATCTAACTTAACGCTCATTATCCAACCTAACGCGTCTCATGTAATTCAAAGCGCCTCATCTAACCTAGCGAATCTTATCTAACCAAGCGAATCTTATCTAACCAGCCTCATTCATCCTAACACTTCTCATCTAGCCTAACGTTTCTCTTCTAACCTAAATCTCCTCACATAACCTAGTACTCTTCACTTAATCGTACGATCTTCGTCTAACCTAACGCTTTTCATCTAAAACCTAACGCATCTTATCTGTCATAATGCCTTTTATCTTACCTAACGCACTCTATCAAACGCAGTCTAGCGCTCACAATCTAACATGATCATCTATTCTAACAAGTTTCATATGAACTAAAGCACTATACCTAACTTTACATAACGCTCCAAAGTGGCCTTCCACATCTCCTGTAACCTAATGTTACTCATCTTATCAAATGCTTCTCATCGAACCTTACTCTTCTTATCTAACCTATTGCTCAGTCTAACGTTATGCTCATCTAGCCTAACGCTCAACATAACGCTCATAATCAAACCTAACGCTTAGAGTGACCCATAGAAATTCCAGGTTCATTTTTTTTTTAGCTACACTACTATACATCATTATAGTTCAGGCCTAACGCAGCATGCCTCCTTGTCCACCTCAACGTGCCTCATCTACTCTAACACACATTGTCTACTCTCAAGCATCTCGTCTATTTACAATAACGCAATTTGTCTACTCCAGTACACTTTATCTACTTTAAAACACCTCGCCTACCATAACTCATGCACTTTGTCTACTACATGTATTGTACCTTATGCGAACGTGTCTCATTTATTTAGGCAAACCACAGGAGGCGCATCCGAACACACCTCATTTAATGCACTCCATTTCATCCATCCTACCGCACCTGGTCGAACTTTACACACTTCATTCAACCTAACGCAATTCGTCTTACCTAAAGCAAGCACAATATAAGGGCGTCTTTTTGTGGCCACGCCCGTGATCAGAATCATCGTGATCACTGATAAGCACAAGAACGGCCAACGATTTTGTAAACAAACCAGAGACCGTGAGAGACGCCATGTATATTTCCGAAAAATAAAGTTCTATCGTATTTTTATGGAAAATGACGGGAAATCGATTTCTTAAGAACTTTTATTCACTTTGAAGTCAATGCATAAGTGAACTAGCTGTATTTAAAACATTTTGAACATACACAGGCATAAAATTAACGAAACTATAATTCTGGATGTCAGTATTGCAAACAATCATAATAACATCATTCAATTTATCCCTAAATATAAGAAAACATCACGAACTTGCATTTCAAATTTTGAATTTTTACTTGTCCAACGGCTGAAATCACTCTTTGATCACGCATGATTAGCCTTCGGAGGAAATCACGCCGTGATCAAATCTCACCACTGATCGCGGCTGATTGCTTTCAGAATCACGTCAAAAAGCGGTCACAAAAACCTGCGAATCATGAACAATCAAGCGGAATCATCCGTAAGGTACGATATTTTCTCTTGATGCACACACAGGTATAACCTAATGCACCTTTTGTAACCTTACAATGTACCTTGTATAAACCAATACTCCTTGTCTATCCTAATTAGTCTTATCAACCCAACTGCAATCCATCTAATCTATAACGACTTGACGCATCGCAGATCAATTATTGTGTACGGATTGGAGCAAATTAGCATAGAAAAGATTACAGTGAACTTCAAAAGTTATACATGTTGCAAAATACATAGCGTTTCAATCTCTTGTTCTCGTAGCTGAATTGTAAACTTCAAGTTGCTAGCATGCCAAACTTTGTATTAGTCATTTATTTCCATATATCGAGCACTACTCCATGGAACTTTGGAAATATGCTTATATTACCTCTATGATATATAGTGCTTCAAGCTTATAACCGATTAATCAATAAACGTTTTTGTTAAACATGCCCGCTTTTTCGTCAATTATTTCTTCCATTTACCTTTGTCTGCCATAGGTATTTTATTTCCCAATTCTTTTTCAAGTGGCCCAGCTTCTTAAGTATTTTTACTCGAAAATTTGCGACAGTCGACACTGCACGTGTAGTAGTGCACATGTTGAGTTCATAGACAGGCTACCGACTTTCTAAAGACAATTCCAGCCGTGCGAATCTCCAACGATCTTGTAAGCTGAAGTCTCAGAGCTAAAAGAGAGCGACCCTAACAAATTATGGGCTGCCTTAGCAGGCTAAATCGTTGAATCGGCTTCTGGGGCGGCCAAAAATTCTTTGTGGGTAAGAGTAACTGGAACCTTCAGAAATTCATCAGAACAAAAGAAGTGATCTGCAATGGTATCATGAATGTTCAAAGTCATCAAGCAAATCGTCTACCTATGACATGCAAGCAGTAGCAGCTTAACAAATGAAAGCCTAACTTCTGTTCTTTCCTGCCGAGATGATATCCGAGATATTATATTTTTTCTGTATCTAATCCTGAAAGCGTAACGGTCTTACTGACGCAGGAACGTACGAACCAAGAAGCGAACTAAAAAAAGAAGGAACGCAGTGAGCAACAAGCAGAATTATAACTAGCGGGACCGGTGGATATTCCACGGTCGGTTAGCTGATGTCCTCACTTTTTATAATGAATCAATCTTAACCTAACCTACCGATAAATAGCGCCTGTTCGTTAATCCTAACGAACTGCGTCTAACCTCAAGTGCGCTGCACACGAGAGTCGAAACCTCGCAACGTTGCTCCCTATCCTTCCCCTTGCGCTGCTGTGTACGCAGATGCAGCGTCGACTTATCTAATATTATTATTTTCAAAAACTGTTTATACTCCGAGCCGTGGCAACTATTCCACTACAGCGAGGGCCACGTGCTCACTTTAGAATCTGTGTTTGAATTACTATTAAGTTTCAATTCACAACTGTACATATTTGCAATCGATGTGTCTCTATAGATTCAACCGTTATCATGCACACAGAAACATCTGTTCCAAGAACGAAAAGCGCTCCCGTGTTCCAAGTCGTTGCAAGCCCATCCCTAATAGTGTGGGCCCACTATCGCAATAATTGCTCAGCCACTTAACTTTTCGCTTTGGCCGTCACGCTGCTGTGACTACAACTAATAGAGCTTGAAAGTCACGTTAAAACTATGCGTCGGCTTGAAGCATTACTGTCAAATAGACACCATAGTGTTATTGTCGACAGCAAAGTGTCATCTCGACAGCCGGTATTCAGTGGAGTGCCACTATGCACCGTGCTTGGGCCTGTTCTTTTTCTCATCATGATAAATGGCATGGTGTACGGTTGTAATTATGCGGTCCCTTCGTCATTTGCTGACGATACACGAATACTAGATGCTGCGCAATCTGTGGAAGACGTGCTGTCTGTGCAGCGAGATTTGGAAAGTATCTGCCAATGGCCGGTAAAAAATAATATGACCTTTAATGAAACAATATTCGAACTGCTAAGATACAGAAAAAAATCAACCACTCTTTGAATCCACGAAATATACCACCAGCGATGGGCATGAAATTGAAAGAAAAACAGTTTTAAGAGGCCTCGGAGTGAGACTGCAAGGCGATGCTACGTTTGAAGAACATGTTGCTAGTGTTATCGCTGTGGGAAAAAGATGGCGTGGATGGGTTTTACGAACTTTCTCGTCACGCGAAGTAGATGTAATGCTCACACTATGGAAGCAATTAATTCTTCCGAGAATAGAACACTGTTCTCCACTTTGGATGCCGAGTACA
>LQNS02278070.1:36764577-36777411 GCA_001587735.2 Parhyale hawaiensis
CTTTTGTTTTCTCCACCCGCTGGGTTGGTTGCGTGGGGGTTTGTTAACCTCATGGAGTTTCTCCGTTCCTACGTCGCCAGCCTGGTGTGATTTAATAATAATAATAATCGCCAAACAAAGGTTTCAGAGCTTTAATCTCCGCACAACACTTCCTTAATGTACCTATTGTATGGCCAGTATTGACACGCGTCATAAGTGCCGTCATTTGGCCCATGTTCAAACCTGTTCTCTGAGAGCGTATGTAGCTCCTCCCACCCGAGCCTTGAGGCGCTGAGTCACCAGAGATGTACGCTAAAATCAGGCCACCTGCGTGCTTGCTTGCAGGCACTGCACCGCTGCTGTTTATATTGTAAGTGTTACAGATTCATTGCGAGTGAGGGATAAAAAGGCTGAAAGAACTACAGCTCTGACTCTTTAGTGAGCAAGGTTTGGTGTCTAATGCAAGTTTGTATCGGGCTTGCCTGGGAATGTACCCATGTCTCCTAAAGTATAGTACTTTAAATTACCCTGTCAGTGCATGGTGACTGCGATAGAGCTGCTGAAATTTTAGCCTATATAGTTCTTTTATTTTGCGAGCGTTTGGTAGTCTCATAGTCTACATTTCTACTGTTTGCATTAAAACTGTGTGCATTGATAATTATCATATTACATTATTTTTTACTTATATATTTTAACTATGGCAGTCAACAACTAGTAAGCATATAGCTTAACACGGTTAATAATACAGCTCAATGAGATTTAAGTAAACTTCTAAAACAGCCAGTGTCTGCTGCTTTCCTCCGTCGATTTCATTACTGGCATCTACCCTGTGGCTTAAAATATTCCACTGGTTGTCAGCTGCATACCATTTCCCATTCTACACATCATCAGTGGAATACATATAGCCTCCCTTCCTCCGCCCTCTGCGACCAGCCAATCACAAACCAGAAACTGGTTACATGCCGTACTTCTCCACGCATAGCGTAACGAAAGCCCATGAGGAAAATTTGGTCTTAGACTAGTTGCATTACCAAAACCTTACATCATCAAACGATTACAATGAACAACTGAACATATATGCTTGTACTATTTGTTTTTGCAATGCCGTAGAAGTTTTGGCAACTGTACACTCACGAGTAAAAGAGAGAGGAGTGTGGGCAAGGCATGTGTGAGCAGATTATCAGAGCTGCTGTCGAGATCGACTTTTGCTCTCCGGTCTGGCAACGCGCCATGGCTGCCAACAGGTGGCGCCTTGTGCAGTGCTGGCGGGTTGCACCCTCTTCAATAACGACATGCAGTCAACTAACGTGATAATTAGTCTCAGTAATCCCCAGTCAATGAAGGTTAATAGTGAGAAATGGCATGGAGTGAGTCAAGGGATGTATTGTTAAGCTATATTTTGTTGTAATTAAATCACTGTTTACTTCTTTGTCCATTTCTCCATCCATAAACAAGGGAGAAAAAACAGTTATTGCGTGGCTGTAATTTTGCTTATGATGACTTGCGTTACAGGGAGTAGTGAATCATACGGCACCATGTATTACCTTAGTCCAATGAGTTTAGTACGTCCGAAGCGCTTCTCTTATTCTAAATTTTGCGTAGTTCCCGTAGGGTGTATATTTGTTCATTTATATACGAAAGAATTCGCAGCAAATTGAGTTAATAATATTGAAAATCTAAGTGCACTAAGCTCAAAAGCATCGACATAACTGGGTTACTGAAGTTCGGTTGTAATGCAAAGGGCTAGGCTTTGCTTAATATATCTTCCTGGTATTATTGCTAACAGTGTGTTGAAAATTGAGAGTTAATATGTGAATGCCATCCTCATAGCTCCCTTAGGAGCTGCTGAGC
Organism: Parhyale hawaiensis; assembly: GCA_001587735.2. Classification (NCBI taxonomy): domain Eukaryota; kingdom Metazoa; phylum Arthropoda; class Malacostraca; order Amphipoda; family Hyalidae; genus Parhyale; species Parhyale hawaiensis. The sequence continues at coordinate 36,766,408 of LQNS02278070.1, forward strand.
CCGTCCTCTATGTTCACCAATGAATTGCTTAGCCCATCTTCATAGCACACCCGTGAATTATATAGTTCATCCACATACTTCACCTTTGAACTTTTAGACTCCCTCTTACGAAGAACGTAGCTACCTAATGGCCCTCTCTTACAAACATCATCATAAACTACACAGAGATAATGGCATGAGCTACTGAAGAAGCTAAGGCATTCGCTAGCATCTCTCACGGCCACGGAGTGCCATAACAACGGTCGTTTCCTCTCAGTAAATGCATTCGAGCCACCGGTTTATGTTGTTTGTATATATGTAGCTCATTCACAGATCACCTTAACCCAAGTACAAAGAGCTTCAGAGAAAGTTTCCATTTCTACTTGTAAGGTAATGCTCACGCTCACACTCAACCATTGCATAAAAACAATATTTGGCTTGTACATTCTAGTTTGAATTGGTTCATATAAATTTATATCGAAACAAATAATTAGTAAAATTTTAAAAAAGAGAGACTTCGTTAATGAGAACCTATGAATCGATTTTGAAAATGGACTACCGGTATATGAGCGAGTGTTGGGTTATAACTTGCTACAACCCTTAATGTAGATTTTTGTGTCATTATTTTGTGCTGATTATGCACGTCAGGAGTGTGGAAACGATGTAAACTTAGCAAAAGTACGAAACGGGTACATTTTCTTAGGCAACAGAAGGCATGTGCCAGAATTTTTCTCTCTAACGAAGAACCATTTTCTCAGTTAATTACTTATTGTATTTTACCTAAATTTACTTATAAACGGGATAGGAAATATTATTCGAGTAAAAGGGGGCTCATTCGCCACAAAGCACATTACAACTTCGGTGGTATTGGCAGCAGAAGGCAATATATGCAGCATTGGCCACGCGATACCTTGACTATCCGCTCCTCGCAAGTCAGGCTGATGGCAAATTGATAAATCCTCGATAAAATTTGTTCCAATCAACGTATCGACTTGAAACAATAATAAACTGTTCTTGGAGACGCAAGGAGCGTATATATTGGAAAGAAACACCCATGCGTCAGCACGGTAACTTGCAAAATATATGCTAACCAATTTTAGGCAATTTTGCTGTCCCAAACTTTAATTATCTTCGTCCACAGTTGGCATATAGCGACGAATTTGTGTTTCTTGCTGATAAACATATTTCTTGCATCACCGAAAACGGTTTACTTTCGTTTGAGGTCGGCCTGTTGCCTGGATAAGATTTTCAGCCTCATTTATAAACTTCAGCGTGCAGTCAAGGTGTCGTGTGGTCCATCATGTGTAGAAATAATGGAATTTTTTACCTCCAGTGTGCAGTCTACTGGCGTGTTCGAGGATCCGACGCGAATCATGATTAGCGAATCCGATTAGCTTTAACTTATTAGGGCTAGATTTCTGATTATGCGATTCTCTACTTTTGTTCGAGTTTCTAGCGTAATTAGTTTGCGATTAAGCGCTTATATTCGATCCAAAGTACGCCACTACACTAATCCAATATTCAAGACTGAGATTACAGACAAATTCAAGCATATATCTCAAGCTAATATCGCAAGTGCAGTAATTCACTCCAACTGCTGCAGATATACAGTAGCAATGACTGGTATTGAAACATGAGTGGGACAAAGCAGAGCGAAGTATGTGCGGTAACCGCTACATCGGCAAAGTAATTGAATTACCAAGCGTATGAACGAACACACACGGCAGTGCTACCTAATATATAAAGGGCATAAAAGTATAATCTAAACCGCTAGGTAAGGAATCTCAGATCGAGGCACAAATGTACAGAATATACATATTATAAGACACACATTATGGGTACGGAAGTAAGATACAAACCACCGCATAGCATGAGGCATAAACAGTTAGAATCAATTGCCTGGATATGATAAGGAGTATGCAGAAGACGCAAGCCATAATTCAATTCATGAGGGCTAGACTAAAATACACACAGAACATGTTACCTGGAGTATGCTTTAAGTGTATGGTGACAGGTCCGACCTCCTCGTAGTCAGGGTCATCTTTGTTCCGCCTGTTCTCCGTGGTCCCCTGAAAGCCAACGCCGCCATTAGCATTTACATAGACGACTTGCAGTAGACGTAACTTAATTACCCTTACCACTTTGTAGTGTTTTAATTACCTTTATTACTTTGCATTGCTTTCGTCGCTTGACAGTGTTTTAGTTTTGATGAGTCGTATGGAGTTCGAAGTTAGCATTATTGTATAAAAATTATTCCAAATAATATATGTATATATATACAGCCTATGCGAGCTATAGCTTCGGAACTCAGTGTCTGTTCGTATGTTGCTCTGGGCAGCTGTGCTGTGCTGCGACTTGCATGGCATATATTCAGAATCTAGTACAGCAATATACCCGAAGTTTCAAAAAAATTTCAGTTGCAGAAGGTACCTACATTGCCCTTGCCAGTGTTATACATTTCAAGTTTTTTAATGCGTGACGCGTGTGTCATTTTGTAATCATTTAAGTAGTAGTGGAGAAGAAATCATCAAGTGAAGAAAAATCACTTTTCGTAGGGGTGATAGTAATAAATTACAATAGGGTACGAACAAATGGGATATCCACACATGCAAGCAAAACGAGTACCGGATCTCACTTGATGAGATAATATCCAATTTATCTTAAAATTTACAGATCAATGTTTGAAATACTGCTCTGCTATGATGCAGAACAGAAATGAAATATTGTTTTCCTTAGAAATAACTTTCCTTGAAGTAACAGCAGCCAGCGCTGTAACGTTATAATGTGAGCTGATGCAGTCGGTGCTATGCGAATACCTTCTATGACCAGCGAATACCTTCTATGACCAGCTTCCCGATATTTTAGGGTATATTTTCAGCCTGTTTTCATGAAGAAAACTATGGCTTCTAATACCTACATGTCGTGAAGGTTTACCAGTGCAACAAAAACGTCATCGACTGATACAACAATATTTAGTCAAGTTTTTCCAGCTCCCCAGGCTAGACTTATTCGGGATTTCAGATATGAGCTTTGGTTTCGCCGCTTTAAATCATGTTACAGGTATAGAAACTTCCTGACAACTGGCTATTTCCTGGTTGAGCTCTCGAGCCCCTGAAACTCGATTCAAACTGCAAAACCAACGCTACAGTTTGAAGTATGGGACCCGTCAAACTTAGCGGAAATACGAGTTACCTCAACTTTACAGTGCCAAACGATTACACCTCAAGTGAGCAGCTGCTGAATAACCTAGACGTACTTTTCTCGAGTCAGTGTCATCCTTTCCCCAATTTAACTTGAACTAGTCCAAGAGCGATCGGTACAGGGAAGTGTTGGTACGGGCTCAGCAGAAAAATATATTGGGAAATTGCAGTTTGACTGAAACCAACCGAACGTCTTCCATGAAAGACGTTCTGACATTGACGTTCCTCTGAAGCATTAAAATTGAACTCAGTCCCTGCAAAGTTAATGTAAGTGTCAGTCGGCTTAAGAAGTGTTAGTGAAAATGAACTTAGTAATGCTGCGTATACTTTAGTATTAAAGTGGGAGAAACAAAATCGAAATATACTTGCTTGACGTTTTATTGTAATTTTGCTTGTAATTTATTGTCAGCAATACATCTTGCAACTCACCGGACCCCGACGCATGAACTTGAGAGGCATCACTGCCCAGTAGACCTGCCGACGCTGTCCTCACTATGGCTATGGACAGACTTAGCACGCAATGACCGCAACCATTGATACACCATGAGACACACTGAGCTGCACACACGACAAAACTTCCATATTTCAGCACTGTGACTATACTACATTCACTAAAAAATCAATTCATGATTGACAGCATAACTTTAATATGGTAGTATAAGCCTCTTATAATATATTGCAGCATTGTTTCCCGGTATATGAACCTATATTTTAGGCCATGTGAATACGCAGCGCCACTGTTTCACATTTTCTTAGCCAAAATATTATCAAAGAGCATTTTCAATACTTTTTACAGTACTCAAGAGGTCGTTGAAAATTACCTGGAGATAATAAGTTCACGTCGGTTACTAAAAATATCCAACGTCTCCGCTTGCGCCAACAATGTCTGGTTTCTTCACTATTTTTCTACCTCTTAGACGACCATTGGTGTAAGGATCTCTCAGAGTCAACAGGGAAACCAATCAAACAACACCATCACTTTGTCATAAAATCAAAACAAACTTTATAGGGTTCATCAACCACTTTACAGTAGCATTGTTCGCAGTAATAACTCAGCTGCTTTGTTTTCTTCGAAAACCTCTGATAAAAGTAGGCCACACTTTCGCTAGAGATAACGCAGCAGATTCCTCAAATCCTTAAACACTGACACAATTAGCTTTATGTGGCATAAGGTGTAAATATGTTATTACATATATGCTTTCACTCTCTTCAGAAGTTATCAAAAGTGCGCCCCTCGCCTCAACAAGTAATTAAATCTAAGCTGGAACACCTCGGAGCTCGTACCGCTGCCAAGCAAAGCTACGTTAACGTAAAATTCAAATTGGTTTTGGAGCTAGGATTTTTTCAATATCACCACCAAAATTCGGCCATTTGTGCCTCTTCACAGTAATAACAGCTTCTGTAATTTTATTGAAGATCCGTCGGTGAGTTTTTGAGTTATGTTCTCACAAAGATTTTAACAAACATTAGTCAAACGGACGGACCGATCAACAAAATTTGGTCTTTTGTGTCTTCTAACGTATCTAACAATTCTACAAATTCTATGAAGATTTCTTCAAAGCTTTTTGATTTATGTCTCTGACAAAAATAGAAACAAACATTGAGACAAACAAATAGAATTAAATAAAAATTTTGTCAGTAAAATTCCGAACAATTCCTGAAAATTTCATAAAGAACCGTCCAGAACTTTTTTGAGTTATGCTACTAAGACCAAAGAAGCAGGCGAGCAAACTGTTGCTAACATACCTAACAATCCCTGTAAATTTCGTAAAAATCCGCCCATAACTTTTTGAGTTCTCTTGGTCACAACCAGACAAAATGACAAACAAATAAACTCTACGAAAATAATAACCTTTTGGCGGAGGTAACCAATACTGCGGATTTTTTAATATTATTAATCAAAATCTTGCTATTATAGCTGCACTTTCATAATATGATAGCATTCCAACCCATAGGCAGATTTATGCTATCAGAAACACTGGTACTCTAATATACAACTATCTATACAAGCGTTGACTTGAAAAAAAGCAAGCACATTTTAAAGTAGACCACTCTACGCAGAGTATTAGAAAAAGCTAATGTATCGATTAACTGCCAGTACGAACTAATATTCACAGTAAATTTAGAATCTGCGATCATTAATCCAAACGAGCCACTACCAATAGTGCTTAGTGAACTGATGTCAAACTAGTATTTTCGAATCGTAGTGTTGTTTCATTAGTTTCTAGTTTTGGCACAACATCAGGAGCGCTGCAACAGTAACACATTCTGCTGATATGCCATCGTTGTATTGCTGAGCCTCCAGTTAATTAACAACGCCGCCACATCGCCACAGTCACACCACTCAAATTGTTAATGTTAAGGGTGCGTTACACTGCAATTTTAGCATTGACTGAAAATACACACACTGTGTTTTTTACTAGATACACTTGAGGCTACGTCTGTTTCCGATTTGCTCTTTTCTTCTGCGTAAAATTCATAGCAGCACCAACACCAGTTGTGTTACTACACTATATGACTAATAATTAATGTCAGTGTCCTACTACATTGATAAAGGCCTGGTGACACAATGAGCAGCATCAGTTTGTCTAGGCATGTGGGTCACATTTTAGACAATGACGTTAATATCAGCAGAGATGTCCATATCACGCTCGATCCCTTATATTCCCATTTGAGCCACATAACTGTCTTTAAAGGAACAGCCACGACAACAATGCCAGCAAAGAGACAAAACGATGATAAATACTGTTCGGTATGTCATTAGTTAAGATGCTCAAAAACACTTGGACAACCTGGTTCCGGATGCTATAGGCATGTAGCTAATTAGAATGTCCAGTCTCTTGAACCAGTACCGATTTCACCGCTCGGAATCATGCTATGCAGCGTGTTCGCATAACGTACTAACGTCAGTGTACCGAAAACCCTCATACTTCTACAATTATGTTTAGTACCCAGACCATGACTTCTAATGTACTTCTAATTTACTTTTACATTCGTAGCGGCTCAAGTGAAAGCGATATGTAGGCTTCTTCTTCCGTCTAACTCGACCAACTCTTTGGCTGAATTAATTTTCTTTATATTCTTCTTTTCTTCCCTAGATATCTGTATAACTGATATAATGGCGGTAGCTCATGCAGGGCCGTGGAGCGTAAGTCCCGGATGCTCTATGGCAATGGGCCCGTTGGCCCGTCTCTTGTCTAGGTACTATCTAATCTAATATTTCCTCGCTTATATGGACCTCAGGATAAAAATCCAATCAATCGATCTTACTATATGGTAAAATATAGTGTCTGTATCTCCCTGTCTCCACATGAAGCTTTAGTTAAGAGAAAATTCCTCCACTGAAAGGCAGTAGAATATCTAGTTTTATCCTAGGTACTAGATTGCACTTCTTTTCACAATAAAAGTTTTTTCCGAGCTCATAGTTGAAAAAATGAGCTCAAATTAAAAAATTCAACGAAGAAAAAGGGGAAATATTCTTCATAACAGAAGCATACAGAATGGAAACTGAAATGGGGTTAGCTACTTGAAGTAATTCCTTTCTATCGTCCCTTAGCAACGGCGCGTGTCACTAGCAATGTAATATAATCAACTCTTCAAAGTGAAGATTAAACTGAACTTACTGAGAGTTACACCACTGATACCACTACCACTCTGCCACCAGAGTATCATGTTAGCTCCCGCCAAAAATACGCATATACATCGGCACAGCTAAGTACACCACTAGTCAATTGGAATTTTTATCTAAAACACTCATGTCTATGGGGCAAAGAACAACGGATTGTATCACCTGTTTCCTTAATAATTTCTCTATTGGGTAGGTCCATTGAGTAGACTAATATACACACCAACATCAACAGAATCTCGCTACTACCACGACCACTGTTCGATACCTGTCTGCAATGGAATTCAGTTGCGATGTCAAACCACACTGGTGTTTGTACCGTTACAGCCCTAGCGTCACTGTTATTCATGTACAGTAATTGGCTCTTATATTGAACGTTGGCTTGAAATTTACCCTGATATCTGTATCACAAAAATTTCTTCTGTAAATATGTATTCTCTTATAGTCTACACAACGCTAGTCAGCTCGCTTGGGGAGCTTATATGAAACCGATATTTCCAACTTTGGACATGGTGCACCAGGCATTTGTAACGCTTGTAGTAAAGCTACTATAAGTTGGCATATCTAAGCAATTAACCACTTGATTAACAGTACACCTGCCGCCAGAATCACAGCACTGAGGACACCTTCAACTGGCGGGCCAAATAAATACTTCGAGGCCTGACTCTCCGGCACTTCAGAGACGAGCGTTGCCTGTTAGCTTTGCCACTTTGAATCGTCTTACAGGTGCTAGAAGCAACCCGATTAGGTGGATGAAAACTTTATTTTACAAAGCAAGACTGAATCGTTGCAAATCGTAATCGATTAAAGATCAAAGGCCAAAACTCGAATTAACGAGTAAAACATATCGCACCTGTCTGAAGTTCCGGCCGGACAAGTCAATCGAACCTAACACCAGAAACATTCATAGTTGAAGCGCATTTTCATCGTTAACTTGAATTACTCACTATGTCCAATGCGCTTATTACACAAATAATTATGATCCGCGTAGTATGAGTATATTTTTATCGTTGATACACGATTCATCCTGATAATAGAGGAATTACGCAACTCAGGTAGCTGATATTTTAACTTGGATCACATTTTCACCATTGACACAAAATCTGTAGTAATGTTAGCAATTTATATTTGGGAGCACATCTTCATAATTGCCATACGGTCCAAACTGACATTGGCAATTACACAACTCCGCCGCTAATATTCATATTTGGGACCCATCAATTACGCTATACATTTCCAAGACCACTGTTGTTCGCCTATAGAGTAGATTTTCATCACTGGTAAATAACTTCACTAACAGTTACAGTAATCAAGTCACTAATATTCTTAGTTGGGTCCATTTCACCCTTGGCCTAAAACCACACGAATATCGACGGAGACGTAACCACTGGGACCATTGGCACTCGAGACATGAGGACGAAGACACCCCGAGGGCCCGACTGCGAGACGACAGCAGTGCCAGGGGCAGTGCCAATATCTGCACCGGGCTGCAGAGGGGGCTGGTCAGGGTCCTTGAAGGGGTGAGTGTGGAGAGAGCAAGTTAAATCAGGAGAAAATATTCATATTGTTAAAAAAAATTAAGTACATATCACCAGCATGAGCTTCGTTATACGAAAGTCGGTTGGAAAGCTTATCAGCGAACTAGAGTAAAATGGGATTAATATTTTAAGATTCCCCTGAAAGTCGAAGACCAGGATGGCAGTACGAATCAGCATGCATATGCTAAAATCGGACGTTTCTGGCATCCTACCCATCATCTGCAAAGCAGTGAGACATGTATTGAAAATTTCCTATATTTGTCGGCACAGTTTTGCTGATACGGGAAAGAATCCCGAAACGTTTGTATTGTCTCTCTCTTGTTTTTGCCTTCCAACTGAATCTGCGTTGTGGAAAAAAATTTGCTATAAGATTCTCTTGTAGTCGCACAAGTTGTACCAAAACTATTGTAATGGTGATTCTTTTCTTAATTCAATAGCTAACTTTTAATAATTATATGTTTCGATGATAAAACTCAAGTCTGTTTCCTGCTACGAACGGGAATGTTTCCTTTTTGGTAATGTAAGTGTTTCAATGTCAACCGCCAGCGTCTTGACTATACTATGTATATACGGCTACAATCGGCTTCAGAACTGTTAGTAAAGACTAACTTAGGAGTACTATTGCTTTGCAATCTATAGTATTTTAAAATCCTAAATTATGAAAAATTGTAAATTTGAAATAAGGGACAAAATTCGGCATCTCCTCCACCATGGTATTAATACATACTTTTATACCCTCGTTTGGGGCGGAATACTTATACCTGTATCCAGCTCAGGGAAGTATATATTATATTTCGCTCTGCTTTTTACCAGTAGCAAAAAGCGATGCATCAGTAATCATAGCAGCCATTTTTCCAAATGCAGTAACATGCTCGGATGCCATTTTATGGAGCGCTAACCACTAAATCTGTTATGGATGACGCCATGCCAAGCACAAGGCGCTGCCAAGGTTAAGCCACTTGTCCTCTATACAGCGTCTGGCGCTCAGTGATGCGCTGTTGCTTCTTACCGGCCTCTATGGTCAGTCTCATGACCGCTTGTTTACTTGTACATCCTTTAGAAGCACACTGTATTTTGTAAAAAAAAAGAGTCGTTAAGCGTATAAAACGAATCTCTGCTGTCAAAATAATTGCCTCCCTGAAGCGGTCTGCACACGAGACTGTGAAAGCGCAGGCTGGTAATTTAGTGTAAGTTTCGAGCTCAAGCTGCATAGGCATTATCCTCACAGTAGCATCTACCTAGATGTAAACATGAGTCTGTGTCTACTTTTGTTGACCCAACGCTGCTACCTTTAGCTCGACCAGATGCAAACGAATACTCACTCTGTTCCAAAATAGTTATTCTCGAATCAGAAAATTCATTCAAGATTTAGTAGTTCTTAGTTGAATTACTTGGTGTTTACATTAACACGTTAGTATTGGTGCTCGTGATTTATCAATGTTAGCTTGTTCATGGAAAATAATTTTGAACAAAAAATAATGCCACCTAATGAATATAAGTGCCAACAAATTGATAAAACGTAAACGTTTCTGGATGTCTTCTCCCATCTTCAGAAAGTAAAATAGTGAATGAAAAAGTCTAGAAAGGAACATTTTATTTCAGCTTTACAAACTAGGGGTAGAGCTGTCAGAGAGAGGTGTAAAATGAGAATGACCGGGGTGAGCTCGGAATGCACTGTACAAGCCAATGCTTGTACTGTCGGTAGAAAATCGTCAGTTGTATTCATTTCATTGAGGCTAGGTTTTGTTTTACGGATGTAGAGAGATTCTAAAGTCATAAGATCTATTGGGTTGGGTGATGATAGTCGATGATAGCAACCTCTTCAGCGCTATGTGAAATCAAACATTTTTCGACCACCAGCAGTCAGTAAACTAAGATGAAGAAAGACAAAAAAAATTATATCATGCTAAATAAAATGCAAAAAGCACATATTGACAGACAATAAACGTAGTCCTGTGTTGCAATACTGCTGGAAATTGGGAAAGATGGTGTTCTGGAGCTCTGTGTTGTGCATTAAAACAAGTTACAGATGACTTTGGGATTGAAATGCACACGGTGACAGACTTTTATCAAGAACCTTATCAAGTTCCCCCTTTATATCAGTGCCGATAGATACAACAAGTCTGTTCTTTTGGGAGTGTAGTGGAACAATAAATTCGGATCAACCTCAGAGTCATCTCGGGACGACTGTTGTGGAACTGAGGTAATAGTTTAAGTTCTTTGATGGCGCAATATTTATCTTGCCAACGATCATATATAGAAATTATGTGTGAAATGGAAGTGAATCCTTCAATTTGTCTACAATTAGGAATTATCAAGGCTTGAAGAGTTTGTATACGTATCGGTTATCAACAGTCCCTCAACTACCAAATATGCACACGTATAGTACATAGGTGCATTGAGAGATTGGCGTTCGTACAGATTTGCTCCCAAGAGTTACAAACGATATCTGTCGTCAACACATATCGCTTCGGCCTTTCCACATCCCAATTAAATCATTCAAAGTAAGTTTGAGCTCATACAAAATTTTGAGAGCGTGGCCTGCGCGTTATCAGGCCGCCCCCATTGTCCGGCCACCGGACGCCCCTTTGTTTGTATGAGCTGGCTTTGGGTTTGGGGCTCTGGGTAGCCCCTGAGTTGGAGGAAATGCCACTCTAAAGGC
>LQNS02278070.1:36786556-36797708 GCA_001587735.2 Parhyale hawaiensis
GCTTGAAATCTCTTGCGCCTTCGATTGACGCGTTGAGGGTGAGTTAAACTTAGCCCAGTGGAGTGAACTTCAAAGAGTTGCGTTGGTTTCGCCACTTTAGATCGTATTACAGAGTTAGAAGCAGTCAGACTGTGCTTAAGACGGCTGAAAACGCCATTTTATAGAGCAGGGTAGAGTTTCCGAAAGTGCGCAAGAGTAAGCAATCTAGATTTAACTGCTGAAACTCCATAGAATGGGAAAGAACCAAAACCCTTTCTGAACTGCCATAAAAGTCAGGCCATTTGTACTAAGCTGCACCCGTCCACGTCGAAGCAATCGATGGCTTTTTTGGGGTACTCCCTGACTATGGAAAGTCACCTCACTTGTAGCTGTCAGAGTAGATGAGGTGCAGCTCTGTCAATGAAGTGAGGCCGCAGTTGCAGAACACTCGACCTGTCATCTACTGCATGTCAGTGGGGAATCGTTCATAAGCAGTCGCGGGTATTTTTTCAATGCCATTAATTTGTATTATGAGGTATTGGTTAACCAATATGGTCGACCCAATGACCACCATACATCGAGTGTTGATTTGTATTAGTAAAGGAAGTATAGTCGACAGTCAGAAGCTGAGCAAATTCTCTCAAACGCCCGGAATGGTCTGCAGAAAGTTTTGCAGCTCTGTTCTCACGCAGCAAAGGTTTTATAGCCGGATGATTGCGAGCTCAGTTCGAAAGATCATCATTGTCAGGATTGCAAGTTTAGCAGCACGAGAAAACTTATCATAAATTTACCCATGCGCTTCACAATTAATTTCGATTTTAAGTCTATGATTAAATGTATTAATGATACTAATCTGTAGCTACTACGAGGTAAAAATTCAGTCATGACAATTTGGATGCTACGGACTGTTTGTTTACATAGTTCCGCGAAGTGAACCGGCGCATCTCGGTCAGATATTCCGCTTGCTTCATCCTTAATTAAATATAGGTTTGCGCAAATGCCAGAGTTTGTGCCTTTTCCGTCGTGGATTCGCTGGTCAGAACTCTCAAATTCGTACATTTGACAGTCATGTGAACTCGCTTTGAAAGAAAAATGTTTCTCTTCTTCGGCTACTGACATGTTTATATTACTTCAGTAGTTTTCCTCAAATTTACAAGATAGCCGATTTTCTCAAAGTAAACGCCTTTCTGATATGCAATACTAAGGACAAAACTTCAGGTAATACAAACAACTATTCTGTTACCTGCAGTACACACAAATGATGGGTTCACTGTAATAAACGCGTAGCTATATATTTCCAATTAAGAAACAATGAACCTCTTGGTTCTCTTAACAAATCAGTTCTCTGGGTAAAGATTCACACTGAAAAAGCTAACACTGTGGCGTAGATAAGATCGCGGAAAACTGTCGTAAAAGGTGAAGAATCATAAGGTCTTTGTCAGACAAGTGATACGTTTTCTTGGTGCTCCTTCTTCATTAGGTAATGACATTTTAGCTGCATCACAAACCGTCAACTAAGACATCGTTCTGATATTTTTATTTATGGCTGCTTACTTAAAAATTGCGACTTATATCACAGTTGGACACTGATTTAGATCCACTATATATGTATATGTATATACGGTACACTCATACGTGGTCAATACGTCAGGTTTTATTAGATATTCGTACTCGATATTCTCAATAAATAGCACTAATACAATGGAAGAAACAGCATGTGATTATTTAAAAGTGAAACATGATAGACAAAAATCGATTTCAGATTTGAATTCGCAAAGTATAACTTATGAAGATACAGCGCGTTGAATTCCAGAAGCAAAATGTCTTTGGAAATTGCTCATGTAAGTTCAACAGTAAGTGAACTCGTGTGAGTGAAAAAAAAACTATCATTTTCGGTTCGGACGCAGCAAAGATGAGGGCGTGTACGTGAAGGTACTGAAAACTTCCTGCCAGCTCAGCAATGGTCTCTTGGAAAGGTACAGCCGCCAACTTCTTTTGCAAAAAAGGAAGGATAGATTTAGGAGCAGACACGCGGAAAGCATTGTGGTTATACCAATAGTGGCTATACGAAGAGTGTGAAAAAACCTTTAAGCATCAGAAAAAAATAAGAGGGATAAAGGATTATTGATGATTTATTTTACAACTTTATTTTCAATTTTTTAGAACCGCAAAATTTAGTAGAAATGCTTGCAAAAGGTTCACTTTCAAAAAATCATAGGTTTGGCCATGACCCAACGCTTCATATACAGTTATGCTTATAAAACTTTTTATACATCTCATTCCTCGATGCAAGTTGAACTTACTACTGATCATCCTGCATTTATTTGTCACCACTTTGCTTTACCCGTGCACGTACGATTCCTAACTAATAATCTGACTTACGCACGAGTTATTTGATATAATTTTAGGATTAGCTCCCGTACCTGCGTTACCCGAAAACCGTAAACTTTTCAGCACGCACCCGCTCGTATAGAGCAGAGCTGCAGTGTCTGAGAGACACACGCTGAAGAGCAAGCGTTGGCGCTTCCTCCTGACGCCGTGCCAACTTGGCAGCCCTAAAATATGTCGTATTTTCTGCTAGCCCAGGCGATCTACATGATTTCTGGTCCTCGCAGCACAAACTTGACGTCTCTTTTGCTCCGACACTGAAAAATAATCGCATCGACCTGGCAGGAAATTGTTCACGAGCTGCAGATAAACAAATAATGGTGTTCGGTGAACCTGCTGGTGTCTCTTGTTCCTCGGGGGAACGGTAAACAAACTCATCTGAAGTACAGTAAACTATGGTACTTTTTTCGTTAGTTTTAATCTTATCAACGGAATAAGAAACTGTTTACGAATGAACACTGGAAATAACAAAATAATGGTACTCGGTGAGCATACTTGTCGTCCATTTCTTACGAGCTATGGTGAATGATAATATGATCAACAAGACCATTTTATTATGTATTGCCCAACTGGTAAATATTTAAGTCAACAACCAATGGCTGAATGAGAGATCATCAGATAATATCGACCACTTGCCTAATAATTTCTAATTTGCCGTTAAATCTAGCAATACCTGCTATAGTCGTTAGATGGCCGATTGCCGTATACATGAGGCGTTCGATTGCGCAGTACAGCCGGGGTGGCCTTTTTGTCGCTTTCTCTTGTCAGCTTCCTCAGCTTACGCCGACTTCACACGTCACCCCTATGAACGCGTTGGCCCATTCACTTGTCCCTCTGGGCTACTGTGCCCTATGACTCGTAAAAAGTGCAGTTTTTCAGAATTTCTTTTCATTCCAAATTTGAAGCCTTATCCGTTACTTGCTTAGTGACATTTGCAGAGGAAACCGATTTGACGGATAACATAGTAATTATTTTTTGTGGCGTACACAAAATTGTGCTGACACCGACGCTACAAGATTTATTGTATAGCATGCAGTTGTTGAGGTTTTATAGCAATAGAAATTGCTCAGAATTGTAGCGGTGGGTTAACAAAGTCAAACGAACTTTTTTCAACTAATCTTCAGAAAGTTTAGCAGTGTCCTTGTCTTTGTAAACACCACTGTGTGTTTGCTAAAACAGTTACTCATTAAGTCAGTTTGCTTAGCAAGTATAATTTTAGTGACGTACATATAGGATATCTCTTGAAATTTGAAGTAAATTAGAAGTTACGAAACTTTACATTTTTTTCTGTTTGAACGAGCACCTGCAGCAACGCCTTCGGATGGTGAGCTGGGAGAACACGTTAATATAGTAGAGTTCACACGTCATTCATATCAATGCGTTCGATCAGGCGAACGAACACGAGCTGTGCGTCAACTTTTTCTGTCACATGTCTATACGTCAAGCGTCTCTCGTTCAAATGCATGACGCTGCGCGTTCAGCTATGAAATCGTTGCTCTACATTTTTGTTTATATTTTGTATCTGTTTGTACTCACATGCATATCACACAATCTTATAGCTTCATTTCAAGCGGAACAATCTAATTGTAGAATATTTATAGCCTGATAAACCGAAGGAAGTGAAATCAATCCACAGCATTCAGCTGGCGAGGCAAATTAATCAAGCGTGGCGTCCGTATTCTTACGACATTTTCGGGCTTCGTAGTGTTATGGCAGATTAAAGTGATTCTTATTGTAAAAGTAATGTCGAAAAAGCATTTTTAGCGACTTATTCATGATCTATGAACGTTTCAGAGGATATTACGATGGCTTAGAGCCAGAAGTAGCTATGTCCATTTTTGGTGAAATCGGGTTCCCCTCACCAAAAGGGTGCCCGTGAGGCATATTTTTAGTGTCACGGGTGTCTATGCCATATCTCTTCATAAAGAAGAGATTTGACAAGAAAATATATGGCATAGACACCCGTCACACTCAGAATATGCCACACGGGCACCCACTTTGTGAATGGAACCCGATTTCATCCAAGATGTACATAGCCACTTCTGTCTCTAAGCCCTTGATAAATTCAGTATATATAGTTTTTGTTTACTGATTTGGAATGACGCAGCGAGCTGAAAAAACGGACATGCTTCACCCTTCAGTCTTCGCGTTCGCCGCAATTTCTTCCATCAACTCAACGCGCCGCGGCCACCAGCTGGAGAGAAAGTGTTGTGATGAATGACGTGTGAACTCGGCCTTAGACTGTCGTGAGAACCAACCTTTACAATTCAGTGTCCAGAAGAAGCTACAGAGTGTTCAATTCTGACCAAGATTCGGTTTACTTGTTCTAATGAGATTTTATACATTACTTTCTTTATCATGAAACACAGTAGAATGTAATTTAAAAATTTTTGCCATCTAGTAAAGGCACTACGCATTTGAGTTGAAAATTAATTCAGTTATGCATTAACAACTCTTCTTTGGGAACCTATAATGTACTTTTTTATTCATCAGCCATAACAGAGAGTTCAAACTCACTGCTTTGCGGAGAACTAGGAACAGAACTTAATACTTCTAGAATTTTCTTGTTCGGAACTTCAGACACAGTAGCTTAGGCTTTTCAAGTTTGAATCTCGTTGCATTGCAGGAGCTCAAAGCAACGTTAGAACTATAAACTGGCTGAAAACTTTTCCGGAACTTAAGGCTGAATTTTTAGAAGTCTCAAGGGTAATAATGGGTTGAGGGTCAACGGCTAGACACGATTCAACGGATCGAAGCCAGCACGCCTGTCTGATGTTCTCGACAAGTTAAGCCTTGAAGTGTCAAGAGCACGGAACAATTGAACGAAGCGCTCCCTGAGTCCTCAAATTAAGATTTCTGTCTCTTGCCATGGCTTCAAAGTATTAAATTCTGGTTCTAGATGGCGTACATATTGAAGAATTAGATCAGAAGCAAATAATATTAATATTACCCACGCGTCGTGGGTAATAAAATTTCAACTATATTATTTGCTTCTGATCTAATTCTTCAATATGTACGCCATCTAGAACCAGAATTTAATAAATTAAGATTTCTGAGAGAGTGGGGCTCCGGCCTTGTGATTCTACCAATACGCAAATCTGGAAACAACTTACCTACCGCAGCCAGATCAATGTACACAGATTAGCATTAATACCAGAATCACACCATAAAATTGCACTCTCAACCGATCGATGAGTGGACGTTCAGCTCGAACGTCTTCCCGTTACACAGGAATCACGGGCGTGAATCACGGCGAGCTGAACGTCCACTCATAAATCGACCGTGTGATTGCACAACGTACGTGGTGACCCCTAGCAACATTTGATGCGGAGGCTCGAATTACAACTGAAGAGTGACGCAGCGTGTGGACTCCTTCCTTCCGAGTCGATCACTGCGGCATTGACTTCATATTTATTTGAAGCTAATCTCGTTGCCAGGGTGCGGCGGGGAGGTCTGAGTGGAAACTGACCAGGTTACTAGAGCCGATGTTGAACATATAGAAGTCAGTGTTTTGCAATTGATCAAAGGTACTTCAATGTTTTCTGCAACTTTGTGCCGATTATATTCCCACTAATAATTCACAGAGACTCTGCCCGCTGGCACCATTAAGTTACTAAAGAAAATGTCCGTTGTTAGCTGTTGGTTATCAACTATTTCCACTAAGTTGCATTCCTACAATTAACTTCAGATAAACAGTAAGGAAACTCGGCAGCGTTCCCGGAATACTGAACACTTTTCAAATATATGTTATATTTTGTAAGATTCTTCGATTTGCAGTAGCCTCAGTTTAGCTTAAGCATGTCAATCTTTTGAGCAGTGATAATATACTAGTCCTAATCTTTGACTAGACAAAGGTAACTCACTATAGAAAGATGCATAAACGCATATGAACATTTACATAAGCTATAAAGCTCAAAAGTTCTCTTTATAATTCTAGCAGTATTTTTTATGGCAGTAGAGTGACGGCTACGATCTTCAACTCTTGTATGTTAGCAAAGCACTGAGAGAGACATAATATGGCACTGAACTTCACTGATCTCGTAAGTGCACAAATATTGTATGATTGTAATTATGCTAACGGATCATCAACAATCGCATTTACGAAGTGCCACCTTTGATAACTTCATTTTTGATAGACCAACGCTGCGCTAAGGTTAACGTCCGACATACTCTCAGGTCCCAAGCAGAGTTCACACCGCACACCGTGACCACAGAGACACACCTGCCGTGCCCAACGTGACCCCACACAACTTCTGGGCGCCCACACACGCTGCCTGGCCACAGGGCTCAGTCCTGCATACAACAGAAGCGCAAATTAACCTAACGCCCGCACCTTTGCTATTGTTTCTGTTTAAAGTACACGCATGCTCGTCGTCTCGCGAGCTTGTCACTAAGCAGCTACAAGTTAAGGCGTCGTAACAAATGTGCTGTGCGCTTGGTCATCTCTAAACTAAGATTCCTTCCTAAACCCTGGAACTCAGATGAAGGATTTGCCTGTCTCCTGTATTAGGAGATCTGTACAGGTTGTTCGGAAAAAATTTTACCCGCAGTAAAATGACATTAATGAAAGAGCTTCAAAGTATATTGTATCCATGCCACGACATGCCTTTATTGTTCTCGCAGCTAAAGTATTTTGTCGGGGCACCGCTTATTTTAAAATGTAATTCTGAAGGCATTATCTGTTTGCCCCTTTTTGTTTTATGATATAAGTGTACCAGTTGTGTTAGTATTAAAAACAAAGAATACCCTCACGCGTTGGAGAAAAATATAATTTATCTATCTACTAGTGGCCAGTGCCGTCATTATAAACGACAGCAGAAATTAACACTTCACCAAAACCCCCGCCGTCTTTTGGGCTTCCTCATTTTTCCTATATCTAATACTGAAGAAAAAGATTCCAAGGTACCCAACATTTTTTTGCCAGAAGGGCAAGCAGACCGAGTTCTATTTTTCCCCTATCTAGTACTGAAGAAAAAGATTCCAAGGTACCCAACTTTTTTTTGCCAGAAGGGCAAGCAGACCGAGTTCTATTTTTCCCCTATCTAGTACTGAAGAAAAAGATTCCAAGGTACCCAACTTTTTTTTTCGCCTTTTGAAATCTGAATTTTCTCCTGTCTTATTAGTTCTATTTTTCCCCTATCTAATACTTAAGAAAAAGATTCCAAGGTACCCAACTTTTTTCGCATTTTGAAATCTGAATTTTCTCCTATCTTATTCCCATAGTGCGTGACAGGAAAGATATAATATGGTTATAAATAAATAAAAACACTACGTGAATTATATAGTACTGATTATATTCCAATAACTTCGGACACCGCTGAATCGTTGATATGACTGACACCTCAGGGCAGGAATGTCCCAAAAGCTTGAACACTGCGGGTTACTTAACTGGAGAGGAAAACGTATCTACTGAATTCTAAAGGCTGGTTCTCACGACAGTCTAACGCCGAGTTCACACGTCACGTATCTACTGAATTCTAAAAGCTGGTTCTCACGACAATCTAAGGCCGAGTTCATACGTTATACATCACAACGCTTTTCTTCAACTGGTGGCCGCGGCGCGTCGAGATATTGCGGCGAACGCGCGAGACTGAAGGACGAAGCGTGTCCGGGTTTCAGCTCGCTCCATCATTCAAGTTCAGTAAACAAAACCTTTATATACTGAATTTATCCTCTGTAACGTTTGTAGATCATGAATAAGTCGATAAAAATGCTTTTTCGACTTTACTTTTACGATCAGCATCACTTTAATCTGCCATAACACTACAAAGGACAAAAATGGCGTAAGAATACGGACGTAATGTTTGATTTATTTGCCAAGCCAGCTGAATGCTGTGGATTGATTTCACTTCCTTCTGTTTATCAGGCTATAAATATTCTACAATTAGATTGTTCCGCTTGAAATAAAGCTATAAGATTGTGTGATATGCATGTGAGTACAAACAGATGCAAAATATAAACAAAAATGTAGAGAAACGATTTCATAGCTGGTCGTGTTGGCCTGCAGGCTTTTAAGTCGGCTGTTAATGGTTTTTTGCTGGATTTCCTTTGGCAGCGTTTTGGGCTTCCCGGTGTTGCAAATGCTTCATTTGGGTTGTGTTACCTGTCCGTCAGAGCTCAAGCGTGAAGTTTTAATAATAATAATACCAACGCGCGGCGTCAATTTTAACGAGAGACGCTTGACGTGTAGACACGCGTCAGAAAAAGTTGACGCACAGCTCGTGTTCGTTCGCTTGATCGAACGCATCGATATCGATGACGTGTAAACTCGACTATATTAACGTGTTCTCCCAGCTCACCATCCGAAGGCGTTGCTGCAGGTGCCCGTTTAAACAGAAGAAAAAGGTAAAGTTTCGCTAATTCTAATTTGCTTCTTATTTCAAGAGATATCCTATATGTACTTCACTAAAATAATACTTGCGAAGTAAAGTGACTTAATGAGTCATTGATTAAGCAAACACACTGTGGTGCTTGCAATGACACTACTTAACTTTCTGAAGATTGGTTTAAAAAAGTTTTTTTGACTTTGTGAACACACCGCTACAATTCTCAGCAATTTCTATTGCCACTAAACCTCAGCAACTGCATGCTATATAGTGAATCTAGTCTAAGCCGTTTCATGCGTTAATCAGTACTATATAATAATTCACGTCGTGTTTTTATTTATTTATATATTTATATCTTTCCTGTCACGCTCTATGGGAATAAGATAGGAGAAAATTCAGATTTCAAAATGTAAAAAAAGTGGGGTACCTTGCAATCTTTTTCTTCAGTGTTAGATAGGGGAAAAATAGAACTAATAAGATATAGAAAATTCAGATTTCAAAAGGCGAAAAAAAAGTTGGGTACCTTGGAATCTTTTTCTTCAGTATTAGATAGGGGAAAAATGAGGAAGCCCAAAAGATGGTGGGGGTTTTGGTGAAGTGTTAATTTTTTGCCGTCATTTATAATGACGGCACGGGCCATTAGTAAATAAATAAACAAACAAACAAATAAACGAATAATATAGTTGTTGCAACGAATTACAAGGCCGCTGATCGTGCGGCTTTCAACAATTTGGATTAAGATCACTAGCCGCAAGGCCTGCAAGAAGGATTCTAATCAAGCTGAGTTCACACGTCATTCATATCAACGCGTCCACTCATCCACTCGTCCGAGAGTTTTGTAGCGTCGGTGTCAGCACAATTTTGTGTACGCCACAAAAAATAATTACTATGTTATCCGTCAAATCGGTTTCCTCTGCAAATGTCACTAAGCAAGTTATGGATATCTTTTAAAATTTGGAATGAAAAGAAATTCTGAAAACTGCACTTTTTACGAGTCATAGGGCACAGTAGCACAGACGGGCAAGTGAATGGGCCAACGCGTTCATAGGGGTGACGTGTGAAGTCGGCCTAAGCTGAGGAAGCCAACAACAAGAGAAAACGACAAAAAGGCCGCCCTGGCTGTACTGCGCAATCGAACGCCTCGTGCTTACGGCAATCGGCCATCTTACGACTACAGCAATAGCAGGTACTGTAAGATTTATCGGCCAATTAAAAAATGTTACGCAAGTGGTCGATATTATCTGATGATCTTTCCTTCGGCCATCGGTTGTTGACTTAAAAATTTACAAATTGAGTGATATTTAATAAAATGGTCTTTTTGATCATATTATCATTCTCCATTGCTCGTAAGAAATGGATGACACGAATGTTCACTGAGTACCATTATTTTGTTATTTTCAGTGTTCATTCGTAAACTCTAATTCCGTTGATAGGATTAAAATTAATAAAAAATAGTGCTATAGTTTACTGTACTTCACATGAGTTTGTTTACCGTTCCCCCGAGGAACAAAAGACACCAGCAGCTTCATCGAACAGTATTATTTGTTTATCTGATAACCTGATAAACATAAAGAAGTTAAATCAATCCACAGCATTCAGCTGGCTTGGCAAATAAATCAAGCATGGCGTTCGTATTCTTACGACATTTTCGGGCTTTGTAGTGTTATGGCAGATTAAAGTGATTCTGATTGTAAAAGTAAAGTCGGAAAAACATTTTTATCGACTTATTCATGATCTCTGAACGTATCAGAGGATGAATTCAGTATATAAACGTTTTGTTCACTGAACAAAACGGACATGCTTCATCCTCCAGTCTCGCGCGTTCGCCGCAATATCTTCCATCAACTCGACGCGCCGCGGCCATCACTTGGAGAGAAAGTATTGTGATGAATGACGTGTGAACTCGGCCTTAGATTGTCGTGAGAACCAGCCTGTAGAATTCAGTAGATACGTGACGTATGAACTCGGCATTAGACTGTCGTGAGAACCAACCTTTAGAATTCAGTAGATACGTTTTTGTCGCAAAACGGTTAGAATCTGAGAGCTCATTTGAAGTAAAGTAATTTTAATTATAAAATTCAATGTAACTATATCAAATGGCCAGTTCGCATGCCTGCCTGACGGCAACATCAGAAATTCCGGAAGTGACTAGGCTCGCGAAGTGTGGCGAACTTACGCTTGTTCGTTGTGCCGCGGTCCGGACTGTTTTGTAATGTGTTCAAAAAAGTGAAAATGAAGTTCGTTAAAACGGGCATCATTATTCGAAGAATTTGTGTGCCAAAAACATGAACAAGTTAAACATAAAACAAAAGATAAACAACAACTCATGCTTTCCTTCAAAGCTTGTATAAGATGGGTTTTAGATACGACAAGCGGGCGGTTCGAATAATGATGCCCGTTTTAACGAACTTCATTTTCACTTTTTTGAACACATTACAAAACAGTCCGGACCGCGGCAC
>LQNS02278070.1:36898405-36912212 GCA_001587735.2 Parhyale hawaiensis
TCCGTCTTTCAGTCTCTCTCTCTCGCTCTTTGCTGGTGTGTGTACTCCCGCAATGATCCATGTTAATGAATTCAGTCTTTCTTTCTCTCTCGCGCAAAGTTTTTTGGTGTGCGGGCACCCTTAGTCTCAAAAGACTACCTCAGAATAATTCTAAGTGTAAACGGTGGAAAACCAAAATATTTCTAAGTCCAAAAAGCTGTACTGTATCAGAGTTAAAGTTCCAAAGGGGAACAAGCATATCTGCATTGTACCCCGACCGTCACTGCATTTAACTTACCACGAGAGCATGTAAGCAACTATCACTTTAAACGCTTCATATGTTAGTAATTTAGGTATAAATAGGAAATGGTTTTTGAAAATTGCCTGGAGGTATGTGTAAGGCTGTTTTCATCACTCTTCAAAACTTCTCTAAGTCCTTACTGTGGAACGT
Source organism: Parhyale hawaiensis (assembly GCA_001587735.2). Taxonomy (NCBI): domain Eukaryota; kingdom Metazoa; phylum Arthropoda; class Malacostraca; order Amphipoda; family Hyalidae; genus Parhyale; species Parhyale hawaiensis. The sequence goes on from LQNS02278070.1 coordinate 36,898,836, forward strand.
AGAGAATTTATAAAAGTTAAAAAACTCCATTCAGTCTGATATTATGTCAGTGTGTGTTTTTCCAAAATATTTCCAAGTCCCTAAGGGGGACCAAGAAATATTTCCTAAGTTTAAAAGCCTTCTAGAGTCTCTAAGGCTAAGTGTCAGAGGGCAAGTTCCAAAATTTTTCTAAGTTTCAAAACGAAACCCAAAAAATATTCTAAGTCTAAAATTCTTCCCGAGTATCTGAGGCAAAGTGTCGAAGGACCATGTGAAAACAAATTTTTTCAAGTCCCAAAAGAGGAACCCAGAATTTTTTCTGAGTCTAAAAGTCACTGCTTTATTTAGAGTTAGAGGCCATAATGGATTCTCTGTAAAATTATCAGTTCTGGAGCTGGTATCTTGAACATTTTCAGAGTACTGGTAGCTGAGGGGAAGAAAACTGGCGTTGGGAAAATTGACTCGGCTTTGACGAATGTGTCAGGTGTCAGAGCCAATAAGGCAGTAGCTAACGGAAAGCGCCCTTTATCCTTTCCTGGCGGGCCCACTCAGGTAGGATAGACACACCAACATGTTCACCGTGGCCGAAGGCTTTCCTCTAGCAAAAGGTTACTAAACAGGCACGGAAAGCTATGCGGTACCGCCCGGATGCGACACTAAGTCTCCAAGCAGGGCGGCTGAGAGGTTTCTCAACCTCCCAAGGACGAATTTTTACCACTCTCAAAGTCAAACCTGATTACATCCTTAGTGTATGAGTCTTTCTCCTTTCCCAACTCTGTTAGTTAATTAAGCGAGCTTGCACGCCAGTGTAGCCTCACTTTGTACGAGGCTCTCAAATATCAACAGAATTGTCGACCAGCTGGGAGTTACGAGCGAGATTTCTAGTTAGACCCTGGTTCTCTATTCCGCTATTGGAACGAAACTTCCCACCATTTTTCACTTTCAGATTATTCCCTGAATATAAATTAACTTCCTTTCTCAGACTATACATCTTGGAAGGTTTCCAATTCTAGACGAAATCAATCAGTATAATTGCCGTCAGTCTCTGGTAGAGTTGGGACCCAGTCCAAAAGAAGGACTACGTAAAAACTTCAAAATTTCCAAGGAAGTCAGGAACTAAGGAACCTCTGAAAACTCAAGTCCCGACCCAGGTTTAGGTTGACTGTAGACCATGTCATTCACTCTGAGGCTAACTGCCAACAAGGCCATCCATTCTGATGCTTAGTGTCAACCGGACTTTCCATTCTGAGGTTAAGACTTCACTTGAAACTTCTATTACTACCTAGAAGTATTTATGTCAGGGTAGGTACCGTCCTGTATTAACGACCAACTTCATTTAGCAGGAGGTAAAATTGGCGATCTCCGTCATATAATGAGCCGCCCTTTTCAACTGACAGGAACTCAGTCTGTTTGTTAGAGGACCACGAGGAGTTGTTTTGCGGGAAATATTAGTCTCCACGATCTTTCGTACTATGTTCCACACGCCCGCGTACACGTAAAGTGCCTCGGATCTAGCGGACGTCATGTGCAAGCTGAATTTAAGTTCGCCCCATTTAGCTACCTTAGTGTGGAGTCAAGTTGGGTTGTTACAGCTGCCACTGCTGCACTGCACGCAGGGCTAGTTCAAAGGTCCAAAGAGTGGCATAGGAAAGTGCCTCAAGTTGAAGTTTTTTAGCGTTGCAGAGATCTCCAAAGCTATCCAGACCTTGCCCCTTGTCCCGAGGCTTCATCCTCTTGTGGCCCTCCTACTATAACCAGTTTGACACCCCTCGCGGAGTGAGTAGGAGATACTTTGGTAAGTTGGGTTTCTGATTGTTGTTGTATTTACGTAGAGGGTGGCTCTGGAGGGGGTCGGGCATGTGGCGGAAGGTATGAAAAAGAAGGTAGGGAGCACAAGAAGTCAGATACAGATAGAGGACTGTCCCATAGAGAGGTTGGAAGGAGGGTAGTGGGGTGGGCGGGACACTCAAACAGGTGGTTTACGGTGTGGAGGGCGCGGTGGCATTCAGGGCAGGAGTCAGAGTCCGCCAGTCCGATCCTATGGCTGTAAGACATCAGGGCAGAGCAAAAACCTGGGCTTGGCTGTGACAGGGTGGAGCGGGCCGTACGCAAGAGGATCGCCTCATCGGGTGAAATCTCCGATGGGGCAAAGCCCAAAACCTGTTTACAGAGAGGCGGTCTAGTGAAGATTGCTCGGCAGACCAATAGAGGGAGGAAATCGCTGAGCGGTACTCTTGAGAAGGCATGATGTCAGTAAGTGGTTAATGTCAGGTTGGAATTTCGTTGCTAAGTTGTGGTGGATGAGACAGGGACCAGCCTGTGCGGTGACAACAGAGTGAGCTGCGTGTTTGAGACAAAGGGCGGAAACAAGGTATTGACGGCACTAGAGGTCGAGAGATTGAACGACCCCCAGCAGCTTGGACCCGGAGTGGAGATGGTCCGCGGAAGCCATGCGGAGGCAACCGGTCGCTCTGCGGAGAGCGGCGTCTTGAACCGTCTGCAGCTTGCAAACCGCGGACTGGCGAGCCCCAGGATACCTACCTAACTGGAGCAGCGTAGGTGAAGAGAGGCCGGATAAATGCCTTCTATGTGAGAATTAGAGTCTCCTTGCACTGGCCCCAGCACGTGCCAGCCAGGGCCTTGGGCAATCTCGCTATAGACGACACTGCTTTGTCTCTGGAGCGCCGCTCCAAGATCCTCGGCGTCACCTTTGATACCCACTTTACTTTTACACCGCACATCGCTTCCACAGCTGCTCGAACCTTAAGCTGCCTCAGATTGCTCAAGGCCCTGGCTGGCACGCGCTGGGGCCTGTGCAAGGAGACTACTTCTCACCTACAAGGCATTTATCCAACCTCTCTTCACCTACGCTGCTCCAGTTTGGTATCCTGGGGCTCGCCAGTCCGCGGTTCGCAAGCTGCAGACGGTTCAAAACGCCCCTGTCCGCACAGGGTTTTGTTCCATAGACTTGTTCCGGGACAATCCACTTGAGTCCAGTTGTTATCCACTTGTTATTTATCTTTTGATAGGTCAGAGGTACGGCAACTCACTGAAGATGGTTGCCAGGTACCCCCGAGGTTGGAGGTGACTTACAGTCACTATCTCGTCATTTTTGAAACAGTTGGATTGTCTAAAGCAAAAGTCAACAAAGAGGGAAGAGAATAAATTAGTTCACGTCAGGATCCTTTGGACCAGCAACTTAGGAGGGCCATGAAACCCCTCCCTGCTGCGCCGTGGGTATGTCGGTGCTACGGACAGAGGTGTTCTGTCGGAGTGAGCCACTGAGAATGGATAGAGTGTTGCAACGAATTTTTCTCAGTGGCGAGCGAAAACAGAACACCTCTGGAGGATCAAACAGACCCAAAGCCTCTTCAGTTCCATGGCCTGGGGTGAAGTTGACGCATTAGTGCGCTCGTCATGCCAAAATGAGGGGTGCTGCTGAGGGGCTCCTGAGGTACCAGGTGGGCGGAGCCTTTAAGAAAAAAGATAAAACACCGAAAGCTGTCTACAATGAGGGTTACGCCTCGAAACAGTCGAAACCATTTAGACGCCCCCAGAGTTAGGCGCTGTCGCGGGTCTGGTGCTACCGACAGAGATGTTCTGTCTTCGTTCGCCGCTGAGAAAAGTTAGTTGCAACACTCCATCCATTTTCAGTGATTCCTTAAGCTGACTTAGATATACTAAAATATTTCAAAATTAACATTGGGACTTCAATTATTGGCAGAAATATTACTGGTGTAAGAAATGTGTTCACTACTGTTAGACCCACTACCTAACACATCAATCTGTGTAGTTTGGCGTTAGGCATCCATTGTTAAAGCTTTAGATAGAAAAATTTTAATAAACCATCATGATGATTAGGGTACCTAGGTAGGGGAGGTAACTAATGATTCTAAACGAATCTGGCTGTCCACCAATAATACCTATGCTTTGATAATTGTGGCTCTAGCTAATGCTAATAGCGAGACTAAATATACCGTACATTTCTTTGCTTAGTTTGAACTTTGAAGTTATCAGTTTTTTGTTTTGGATCCTTGGACACAATTAAGTCCTCCAGTACATTTTACTGAAGAGTGAGGGATCAGCTTCTGAACATATTTTTGAAGTGTGCAACAAAGTTGCCTTAATATCATGTATGACTTAATAGTGTAGTGTCAAGTATATTTAAACTGTTATTCACAGCTATCCAGCTTTTATTTGCTAAAAAAAATGCCTCTTAAAAAACACTACCCGTTGGATTTTTTAGGTTTTTTTTTGAGGGGGGGGGGTTTATTGGGTGGGTTTTATAATGCCAACCCTGGCTATTTCCATACCAAACAATCATGTGATGACACTATATTTGTTGCAGCACAGCTCTCAGGCTGTGTAATATAGCTGCATCTCGAGAAGATCATATTTTATTACTGTAGCTTCTGAAAAGCATTTACCGGTACTGGAAGTCCGTATCAGTATTATTGTTCAAATGCCAGTATTAATATTGCTTACTGATAGTTTCTTTCATTACAGGAGCGTGGCATCACTCTGGACTTGGGCTTCAGCTGTTTCAATGTAGAAGCTCCAGCGAGCCTCGCCAGTGCAGCATCTACTGTTCAGATAACATTGGTGGACTGCCCAGGACATGCTTCCCTTATTCGCACCATAATTGCTGGAGCGCAGATAATTGATGCCATGATTCTTGTAGTGGATGTCACCAAGGGGATCCAAACCCAAACGGCCGAGTGTCTAGTAATTGGGGAAATCCTGTGTAATCATCTTCTAGTTGTGTTGAATAAAGCTGACTTGCTTCCACCTGAGAAGAAGGATGCCATGATTGAAAAAATGACGAAAAGAATTAAATTGACCTTACAGACCACAAAATTTTCCAATGTGAAAATCATTCCTGTTGCCGCAAAGCCTGGAGGGGGTGAGGACAGTTGCCCTGACTCTGAACCTGTTGGGATCAACAGTCTGCTCAGCGCCATCCGTGACATGCTGTACTTGCCTAAGCGTAGTAATTCTGGGCCTTTTGTGTTTGCTGTTGACCATTGCTTCAGTATCCGTGGACAGGGTACCATCATGACTGGAACAGTGTTACAAGGCGCTGTTGCTGTTAATGATAACATTGAGATTCCCACTCTGTCCATAACTAAGAAAATAAAGAGCATGCAGATGTTCCGCAAGCCTGTTGAAAAAGTCATGCAGGGTGACCGGGCAGGTATCTGTGTGACGCAGTTTGACCCTAAATTGTTGGAACGAGGATTTGCTTGTACTCCTGGCTTTATTAAGACAGCTCATGCGCTACTCATTAGGGTTGAAAAAATTCCCTACTACAAACTTGCCATAGAAACTAAAGCCAAATTCCATGTCAGTGTAGGCAATGAAACAATCATGGCAAAGGCTCAGTTCTTTGGGTCCGAGGAAGAGTGCGCCACTGATGAGTTTGACTATTCAAAGGAGTACAAACACCAAGAGCAGCTCATGGACAGCAAAGCTGTGGAAGCGAGTGAATACAAACCAAAGTCTCAGTACGCTGTGCTTCACCTGGAGAAGCGTGTGCCTGTACTACCTAATTCCTTTGTCATAGGCTCCAAGTTGGATATGGACGCCCACACGAGCATGTGCAGACTTGCCTTCAGGGGGACCATATTTGAGATGTTTACCTGTAAAGATTACCTCGAGACTCAGTTGCCTAAGATAAAGGTTTTCAAAAATAAATCTAAGGAAGGTACTGTGGAGAGAATGATGTCGGACTCTGAAGTTATTGTGAAGAATTTACTAAAGAAAGACACGGGCCTGCAGCCGTTTATTGGGCTAAAGGTTCGGCTTTCGACGGGAGAAGAGGGCGTCATTGATGGCCATTTTGGCACAAGTGGTAAAATTAAGATATTCATTGCCAAAGGTTTACAGTCTGAAACAAAAACAAAGTTACAGGCCCTCAGTGGCGGTAAAAAGAAGGGAAAAGGTGCTAGTGATGCAATGCAGAATCTGTCTCTTGAAGACAAACAATCCATGATGGTTAGAGTGCATTTGGACTTCAAACGATATGTGTTCTCAGTTGGGAAGAAAATGATCCAGTGACGAACTGAACATTTCTAGTGTATGTTGATTGTTGATAGTGATTCACGTTGTTGACGTTTTGCGAGTTACTTAATATCACAGTTTATTTTGTACGGGTAGAAGTTGCTGTTTTTACTTGGGATATAGTTATTGTTGCTTTTTACTGCGACCTTCGTCCGCGGTCTGGCAGCGAGATAGAGTCAGGGTGAACAGCAGATGGTCAGAAGTGTTCAGGAGAAGCCATGAAGGCTCTACTGTACGTAAAAAAAAGAAAATGGACGATGTAACGATGTTGGACATGCTCCGCCAATGGAGGTAGTGGTTCAAATTTGTATGAATTCATTCAGAGTTGTGCATCTCCTTTAGAGAGTGTAGTTCTGCTATTGGTAACTCAAGAATACGTAGCTATTGTTCAGTCCAGACCCCACAAACAGTACCTAATTTTCTGTATGAAGTAGTGAGTTGGCCAAAAAGTCAGTTTTATATATGTAAGTAGTAGCTAACTGTCCGGTCTTCTAATCTGTTTTCCTATGCCGTTATTTTTTCAGAATCTGTGCTCAGTACAGCCACTTCGTTTTTTGCATCTGTGTTTAATAGCTCTCCGAGGACAGCGCGTCTAACATTTTTATTTTCATTCGAGTCCTTGCAACGGAGGACTTGACGGAGCACCAGCAGCATCTAGTCTGACGACCAGACAAGTCGCACTTATTCTCAACCATAGACTGCACTACACCATATCTTCATGAGCTCTGCGGCGCAAGGCGGGTGTATTGCTCGCAGCGCTAGTTAAATTTTTCCTTACTACTACTACTACTACTACTATGTTCTACTCGGGAGCTCTGTGTCTCAACGATATAATCCCCCCCCCCAAAAAAAAAAGCCATGGAGATGAAACTCCACCTAAAAAACTCATTTTTCTGGCCAAACCATTATTATCTGCTTGACCTGTTAGCGATGGAAAAGCTTTACCACCCTGGTTGTTCACAATGCGGATAAAGCATGGTTTCTCCTTTTCAATTTGATCATTCCATGTTAGTGCAACGATAAGCTTTACATTTCAGCTGTCGGCTCAAAAAAGTCCACTTGTGATAATCTGTTCTAGGTATATTTTATGCATGCCCCAGTTGACAGTTTACCAAGAAATTACGTTGGAAACATAGCCAAAAAACAGTTGATTATCAACACATATTTACCTTAGTATGAAAAGATTTAATGCTGTGATATTTACAACTCTGTGTTGAATACAAGATAAAGCGCTTTGTTGTAGCAATACTCAGCAGCAGCAGCATGTGCACTGTTTGCACGTCTTAATTAGATTTTATATGACTGCAAGCTTTTTATGAAATTTAAGTTTACTTGTTCTCTTGTAAATATTCTGAGAGATTGGCACCGTCGGCGATGTGGCAACTTCTTGCTTTGCACTAAAAAGTAAATACATAAATTTGTTGCTGCACGCGTACTGTGCCATAATGTGTTGAATAGTGATGATCTCGACAGAATATCAGTTTTGCCTCACTGGATGACTGCAGTGTTAAAACACTGCTGCGATTGTATGCATATCCTGAGATAACATTACTGTTAATTCTGCGTTGTAATTACCGACAAATCTATGTTGTGCTCTTGCTATCAAGGGTATACTCTGGCGGACCCTTTCCCTATCACAATATATATGGGCCTCTCGAACCTAAGGGCTGTCGCGAGTGCCTTTTCCGCCGATGTTGCAACGGCCGCAATTCCTGCTGACAAGGTTAGTTTTGCTGATCAAGGTGGCCAACCTATTCCGCGGAACTCCTATACCCTCCTTCTGTGTTCTCTTCTTCGTTTCATGCTTTGCAACTTATTTCCTTCCCCGTAGTAGCGCACATGGCCACGCGACAAATTATGTGGTATTTGATTACTGCACGATCATCTTTGTTGGAACGCTTGAGTGTGGTGGCTACGGAGGTTAAACAAAGTATAATAATAACAACGAGGTACACTAGCGAATATGCATGGTTGTATCTAATACTTCAGCACAACTTTCAACTTTCTACTGACTATAATTTTACAGTATTTCAAATCTTGTAGTTTTGATTGAAGTTCACATACTAAAGCGAAGCTAGGATGTAAAATTTATTGCAAACACAGATTGGTCGTCAACATTGTATACTTGGCCATCGTTCGCAGTAGCTCTTGAAGAATGTGGAAAACCTTGCATAATATTAAAGTAAAACTAAAATTCCCAAGTCATTGCCCAAAATTATAGCACCGTATAAAAAAGCCTAATCATGGGGAGATCAGAACAAGATAGTCTATTACCTTACTACGAAACAAGGTAGGTAACTTCGTGCAAGATAGTCTATTACCTTACTACGAAACAAGGTAGGTAACTTCGTGCAACTTCACGTGTGAAATAGCTGCAATTATTTTTTATATACCTACTTATTTCCGTTTGAATAAGTTTTCTAGCATTTTCGTTTACCGCAAACATGCCTTTTCCAGTTTGATATACAGTATATATACATGTATGCACTATTTTTTTTTTTGTTACTGCGATAGTAAATTGAAACGGAGCTATGTCGTGGTTCGTTTCATCACACTTACAAAATTTGTTCAAAATTTAGGAAGTTTCATTCGAAATTTATAGCTCACTAGATGGTGTCATCAAAGTTGATCTAATCAAAGTCCACTCGACTTGTCCGGACCTGCTGAGAGGAGCTTCGGCTTCGTAACTCTGAAGCGTGTTGTTTGCAGTCCGATTATGTTGAACCGACTGAAACCTCCATTTCATAAAATAAGGCTAACTTCGTATAGGTCTAAATTGTCATCAGTTCTGGTCAACGCCTGAAACTTGAATGAACAGGTCGAAGCCTGGGCTGTTTTGGACGAGTCAAGTCTTGAAGGCATTATTTCGGCGCACAATCGAACACTCCCTCAATTTCCTAAAATGTCTCGTCCTGGTGGTTGGGCTGACCTTGGACTGATATTTGTGGCGTTTCCAGTCGCCGTCACGATGTTGTGCCACGTACGTACCAGTCTTTGCCCAACTGGGACGGTTTTGTTAAACAAATGAAATTTGTTTGCTTTTTGTTGTATGTTTTGGTAAATGAAACAATATATTGCATAAGAAAATCTATTAATTGTTTGTTTTATTTGATCATTATAATAACCAGGAATGAAAAATCGCCTCAAATATCCTACCCCTGCAAGAAGCTATGCACTAGCACTACTATATCGAATAAAAAATTACCAACCAACACATTATAATATCGTCTTCTAGAATAATAAATAATGCTGAAACCAAGCTTGGGAAGTGTTGCCGTCTAGGATGGAATCTCTGCTCCCAACTTCGATAGCTGCAAGAGAATATGTCCAGTTGTATCAGTGAACGTTTCTGAAATGTGCCTATAAAAGTTTCGCTAGATTGATACTTTATTACGTTTTTTTCAGTAAGACGTCTTCTGGATATTATAATTTTTTTTTGGCCAAGCTTTCGACAATCTTTGCGAAAAGTCGTTTTCAAAGCATTATTTTGAAGCATTATTTTGAACAAAATTCAATTGAGTATCTTTGATACACTTTAGCTGCATGTAAGAATTCCCGGACAAAAGTTTCTTGCCTTGAAAACGACTTTCACAAAGATTGTCGAAAGCTTGGCCAAAAACATTATAATATCCAGAAGACGTCTTACTGAAAAAAACCTAACAAATTATGTAACCTGGATGTCAATTATTTTCATCAATTAGGTTGATACTGTATCAAGTCCTCGTCACAAGTTTGCGGCCACTGTTCCGAAAAGTAAAAAGAAAAAACTTGCGGCCAAAAAGAATGGTGTTTTGGGTCTACCATGTTTCGCCAGGTCTTGGCAACTGCATACAGCCGTAAAGAGCTGCCTGTACGACATGCACGAGTCATCGGCAAATCCTTCGAGTGCCTTGAGCACTCCTGGGGAACGGTTTGTTTGCGACTCTCCACTCCACCGCGAAGTACCTACCCTTCTGACAAGTCGCGGGTGCGTACTATACGGTATGTGACTCTGGCCTTCCGTGTGCCAAAAGTGAAGGGCAACAGCCATCGTCAAACGTACTACTGAGAATGCAGCATTCACTACTGCTCAAAAGATAAAGAAGAAAAGTGGTGTCTTACAGAGCGATGTTTGATAACAGGCAACTCTTCATTGCCGTATCTTAATTGCGCAAACTTTTTACCTTTCGTTGATCCTGCACCAGTAAGCTAAGAAATTTCCTTGTTTATGTGACCAGCAGTCTTTAGACCAATGATCTGAGCAACTGTTTCACGTGATATATCGCTCGGTTTCGGCATACTGAGGGCTAGAAATATATAAACACCCGGGACTTGTCAAACAAAGGGGGACTTCGCCGAATGTAGAGTCCTACACCTTCATCACGAGTGCTCACGGCACTCGGAGAGTTTGCTTAAGGCTCAGGAATGTCGTTGAGGCTTCTCAACGGATGTGTTTGCAAAGATATAGCGCAAGATAGTTGACCTCCCTTCATATTACACTAGTTTCCGACCTCTCTGAATGATAGTCACAAACTTTTGACGAGTATTGTACATATTAATCATGTTCACTTACATACTAGTATCCGAATTTGATATTGTGCTTTTAATGCTCAATTAAAAATGTATATTTTGTAAGAAAAGCACTTGTCAACGAGTGACTTGATGATATAGGTATGGGGGCGTTACAGGTTAAACTTACGAACCCAAAATCATTCTTTGGGGCATCAAGAGGAGAAAAATAACACTCAGGAGACGAGTTCAAAAAGATAACGGGTCTAACCTAAACTACTCTGCCCATTTTAAATTAAGTAAAAAAAAAGGCAGGTTACAATAACTGAGAGCATACCTGGTTCAAGAAACCTTCAGGACTGAGGAGCTCCGTGCAGCCGTAGATGATGCGCCGCGATACGGGGGCTGCGGCAGCCTTGCGACCGCCGTACGCCCTCAGGTTGCTGTACTCTGTGTAGCATCCGCCGCCCACCACAAACACGATGCAGTCCTGGAAAACAACACTACAGTCGCATGTCCGTAACTTGCTCGGCTCCTTATTACTATTATTAAGTTCAGAAGTTTACGACTCATTTTACACAACAAAGACGATATTACAGAGGAAGAAGAGACGTATAGCATGACGATAGACACGTGGAACCCATCCATAAAGGTTGTCCCATACAGGATCAACGCGGCGCATGGGAACAGCAAGTCGGGAAACAAGAACAATAGATGAAAGTAAGATCAGTCGAGTATGAAATCGAAAGGATGCAAAGTGCGCACGAAAGACAAACGTTCCGAAAGCGTAGCTAATAGCTAAGATAACCTACAGGATCCTCTTGGGGGCGCTGCCCCCTTAACATAGATGGGTAAACTTAAACTAACCCTACAGGCTTGATGATGACCCATCCTCTGCCCCTGAGGGCCTCTTGGCTGCTTTTTAAGTTAGCAATAGTCACAAAGTTTAAGCCTCCGTTTCCGAGCAGAACGATATCCCAGAGGAAAGAGTAAGGGACATACACTACGTCGATAGAAACGGGAACCCATGCATAAAGGTGTTCCCACACAGGATCAACACGCATGGGAACAGCAAGTCGGGGAAAGTAGAGGAAGAACAGAATAAAGCATGAGTAGGTAGGTGAATGAATAAGGAAGCAAAGGGGTACGAAAGACATGTCCCGAAGGCCTAGCTAATGGCTGAGGTAACCTACACGAGCTCCCTGTGGTTGCCAGGCCCCATAACATAGACATCTTTTTAATGCTCATCCAGTAATACCATAGTGAAAATATTTTTACGATAGTGCATTCTTATCGTGAGTTGTAGACAGGCGACGAGTTTACTTCACTGACCATGCAGCACAACCGCACGGCAACAAGTCCGTAATGTTGCAGAACCTCTACTGGGACGCTTCTGGGTTCTGGTTTACAACGAACCTATAGAAGCGCACATTCAACCCATGAATGTATCCTGTAAATGGCCGACTCGGCTGTACTTACAGGCATTGCACAGCTTTATCGACTGGATTCTTTCGAATATTACAACCCGGGCATTTACAGAAAAGTTCTCAGAGGTACGATTTTGATCACACGATTTTAAGTTATAGTATCACGCAAATATCATTTTGCTTCTCACGATTGTTGTCAACTTGTTACAGGTAACGTCAATCTGACGGCACACCCAAGCGGGAAATCCACACGCACTGGTTCAGGCTGCAGATATAGGCCAGCTGGCCCCTGAAGTGTACACGACTGCAGTCGATCACAGTTTGTCGAGAGCTCTAGCGCTAAGAGACAGAGACTGCATCTTTTTATGCGACACCTCCTCTTCCTCCCCCAAACATCTCCATTTCTGATCAAGGTCAGTAACCACATGACAATAACGTCCTGACACCGAATCCTGACTCAGTAAGCCAATGCAGCAAGAACTCGCCTGCCTGGCAAGCAGACTCGAACTCACGCCTTCTGCGTCTGGCAGCAACACTAGCCTCCTGCTACTGCCAATGCGGCCAATTACCCAACGTGTTTGCTAGCCATACAGAAAACGCTCCTTAAAAAAGGTAAAGAATATATATGCCCATGACGCACACTACTGGATACATAGGGGACTAGGGAAATATGGCTCAAGTTAAAAAAAAAAATATTTGAAAAACCCTACAGTATAAAGAGACAACAGGAATGAGCATATAAATTATTAACAAGACAAACCGAAGCATGAACTTTTCATAATGTAAGTTTGTATGAAATAATATACATCCAGTCAAGAATTTAACCAAACAGAACACAATGTGACGTAGGTTCGGCTAAGAATCTTTTTTAATCCATGCAGCAGTGGGTGTCAAGAGCAAGCGATTTGAAAAGAGACGAACACTGACATAGATCAACCATTTGTACTTTAGAAAAAAATATTTCAAATTATAGGATAATGACCGTTGACGCTTAACCGTGACGTGAGAGTTCTGCTGCTTAGCCTACATGTCACGATATAGACGGGCAGTTATCATAATGCACCATCCTTTCACAGGATGATAACGGTTTCATAGCAAAGATAAACTGCAACAATAATGTCGGTTGAGTTAGTGCAAGTCAGCTCAAGATATTTAGTTTTAATGAAAGAAAGTTCACAGCTCGTGGAGAGTTACACTATTTCTCTTAAAGAGTTAAAATCAGAGCTGTAGGCTGAAACGGTTGGAATGCGTTAACGCCCATTAATTTCTTGCAAACCTCATCCCAAAAACCAGTCATTTCGATTTATCACGTTAAAATTCTATTTACCCAACGCGCAGTTTTTTGCTGATGCCTCCTGCAGAGGAACATGAGCCACAGCAACGACTTCAATTACCTGAAATGGAGTTCTTGCCCGAGCAGCTG
>LQNS02278070.1:36916207-36927388 GCA_001587735.2 Parhyale hawaiensis
CAACACGAAGTTTTTCACGCCTTCCACAACAAGCGCCGAACCTTGGTTGAGTAGCTTAGAGAACATCGACACTGTCTTAGCAACACCTCCACCTCCTCCATAGTCTGGAGACATGCTGCTGCTGAGCTAGAGAAACAACATTACATTAGTGCTTCTGCTGGAGAGAACTATGAAAAATGCAGATCAGTTTCGAAGTAAGTATGTAGCTCACGTCACTGGGAAGTTTTGAGGAGTATTATATTATTTTTAACCTAACCTCGTCAGAATTAGTTACTTGATGGCAAAAACTACTACTGCCTCAGCATCAGCAGTGGAGCCCTGAGCGCTCAGCCCCGATGAAACATTGCTCCAGGGGCGTGGAATGAAGATATACAATATTATTGCCTGGACAGCTGGCTCCAACACACTACATATATAGCGGTAATGCTACCACTGCAGAGGTCAGTATACAAGTCTCCCATATGTCAGGGAGCACTGGGAGAGAAAAACTTTTAAACATCTACTGCAGCGAGCAGTATAGTACCATCGCTCATTAATATATAGCTACTCATGATCCTAAGTTTAGAACCAGATGAGAAACTGAAGAAAGAATATACTGCATTGATTGTGCCATGTTTTTCATTGTTGTGTGTTCAGTTAGCTAGGCTATGACTGCAATGTGGGCTTCCCTTGTGACTCATCGAAGAAGTAAATCATCCCATTATACATCACTTGGAATAGGTTACAACTGACGAGCAGCAAAGGCATAGCTACTTAGAAATGGAGACTAAATATCGTAAGGCTCCAGCGTGAAGAGAAGATTTCGAGTCTACAGAAGTAATGTTTTCGTTGTTGTTATTATTTCATTTAAATTTTCCCGCCATTTCTGAAACAATGACAATCAGAGGCGGCTCGGGCCTCTAGGATATGGTGGGGGCCAGCTTGCTTATAGTTAAATCAGAGTTTAAATAAAACAATGGTATGAACTTTATAGGGACAGTTCAACACATAAGATGTAAATATATATGCAATGGCGGCTCATACGAGATGGAAGGGCGGGCGAGCTGTCATAAAAAATTTGCCAGAATCAAATTCAAGGCGTTGAGAAAAAAAACCAGGAACTTGGGGGCAAAACCAAAGCTTTGGCAGCCAAGGTAAGGAGCTCCCTAGGACCAGGAGCCGCTGGCCCATATTTTCTGCCGCTACGTTGCATAGAAACTCCGACACAGCGCGGTTCCTCGTCGCTCCTTACGCTTAAGAAAATGAAAGGCAAAACGGGGCCAGGCCACTTCTCTAGATTTGCATTCAAATGAGAAAGTTTACGTTTGAATGGTTTGGATGGATTTGGAGAACAATTTTAGACTATTCACTATTGATCTTTGTAATGCCGCTTGGAGTAATCTTACGTTAATCCGCTCGGAAATGATTTCAAGAATGCCATTAAGAATTTTAAGGTATCAAGAAAAATGGAGGCATGACCCCTTTAGAAAATGTTAACTTTATTAAATTCAATGTTATAAAGAGTTTTTTTTTTCGAATTTTTTACTTAGGTACCGTACTACTGGTACCGTACTACATTTTCTTGATCAGATGGTAGGAACATCGGTTACTTAATGATTTTCTAATACACTGATTAGACAGAAATTGTTCGTCTTCTCCACCCATTATCCTACCAATGAGTATACTTTAGTTAAAAAGTTTCAAGGTCTATCCTTAAAAACGTTTTTTTAGTTTTTCAAGTGGTTCTAAACCTATGATCAGGCGTGTATTGTGAATAGTTTAAGCCTCCGCTTCCACAACAAAGGCGATCTAATAGAGGAAAGCAGTATCGTGCTGGAGGCTCATGCTACCTTTAGAGATCTGCAGCTGAACCCTGCACGGGCGGACTGAGTTAAGAAAGCTTCTGTCCATTAATGTCAACACCCCGTTGATGTGAAAGCTTGGGGGAAGAGGGGGGGATGACGGGGAGAAAATGGTTGCCAGTAGATGCTCAACTCAAAAGCTACTTGATGTACCAAGGTGAAATAAGACTTATATCCTGAGATTTTGTTTTGTAGAAGCACCTCGGCTAACCCATTCAATTAACTATCAGCGCAATAAGCATTTGACAATGCTCTAGATTTCCAGTTATCGACCAACTGAAGGCCAGCGTTAAAAAAAAAGTTCAATGCTTGCTTGCAGAATCAGAATGATCATTTCGAGTACATGTACGTTATAAAAAAATTAAATTTGAGAGTCTATCCTTCATGTGGCTTCTGTTTCTCCTTTTGACATCACTTTCACTTTAAGTAATAAGCGACTTAATAAAGATTAAGACTACACGTCGGGCCTTCTATGAGTGGTAGAAAACTCAAAATGGAGATTCAAGCGACACCAGTAAGCCCGAACAATTACGGAGAAGAATTACTCAAAATTTCAGTCACGGCAAATTTTACCCTCTTCTGGCCAGGCGGTGTTATTTTCCTGTAAGTGTTCATCGTCTTAGTGTAAGCCTTCGGGAAATAATGTCATTACGGTTGGGGTACATAGCTTGCTTAGTGTGGAGAGGGTGAAACGCCTCTAAATCTACACGGCCGACGGCGTATTCACACATTGGGTAGACTGGGTAGAAAGTAGAAACCACCGACTGATCTGAGAAGTTGGGCACCAAACAATTCCTTTACTAGTAGTATAAGATAGTGCAACCCTCGCACGCCCGACAGCCGATTTTGGACAGTGCCGGATACGCTCGCCAGATTTTATCCAAATTTGCATATTTGTACCGACCTGACACAGCAGTCTTGCGGAAATGGCCATAACTCTTTCGCTCTTTGACCTATAGTGAAAAATTAAAAGGCCAAGTGTTCAGAAAGGCTCGGGCTGTCAAATGAGCTAGCTAATAATTTTTAGAGAAAGCCATTCTAAAAGAAAAAACTACAGCAAATTGAACAAAATATTTTAAAGTTCGGCTTAGTTTAGCCATTCACCATATAGTCAACACTCAAAAATATAGATTTTTGAAAACATGCTCATGTTGCAAATTAATTAGATTAAAAGATAGGTTTGGTGCCAAAAAAATCCCAGCCACAGCGTATTTTGTATGTTATTTTGCAATTCAAATGCACATTATGCAAATATCCTATCTAAGTAGCAGCTGTACGCACGCCTGAGAGAAATGATAGTTCCTTTTTACTGTATCTTGGCACGCTTGAAAGGAACGAGAGTTCCATTCTTTTGTGCCAATACCAAGGCACTTTAGGCACAATTGTTACAGTAAGCGTGCAGGGCTAGCACTGAGCGAGGGAAAAAAAACTTCCATCCCGTTTCACGCAATATATTCTTACGGAGTAAAGAAACTGACTACACCATCGAAAAGTACGTGAAAAAACGATTCTGACTGCCTTTCAATCACCGAAATCGGCCCTGTAGTTTTGCAGCAATCAAAGAAAACCTTTTCTGAAGGAATAATTGTTGCTTTTCACCACCGTTTGTTTTTTTAACAGGAGTAACAAATGTTCCGACCGAGCGTGCGAGGGTTAAGCATCCCTAAATAAGTACTAAGCTTTTCTAAGATAGAAAAAGGAAGGGACATATTGTATGTCGATAATCATGTGAAACCCATGCACAAAGGTGTTGCCACACAGGATTAGCGCGCATGGGAACAGCAAAACAATTCATATAACTAGATTTCTCAGAGTCACAGAACACAGGGAAAACTAGTAGCACCGCCAACTAGTAGACAATTGTTAAACTACCAGGATCGACTTGCCCACATCGTACTTTCGGCGTCCATTGTAAGTGTCTTTAGCAGCCAATGTTCGTAAATGACAGCACCAGTACCAACCTTCATGATGTTTCTCCACTGCTTCATGTAATTGACGGGCCTCAGGTCAGCACCTGCTTCCTTCAGCGCTTCCAACATGGCGGCCGTGTCTGCGTCACTGCCGCCACCTGAACCGCCAGCTCCTGAAATACAAGCCGCAGTCCAATGTGTGAAACAAATATCGCTACTGAATATAATGTCGACTACACTTAGAACGGAAATAATAGCTTTATCGCAGAACTTGCCACATCTCGACTATGTATTTGGCAAAAAATGCCGGTGAAAATTTCATAGAGAGTTGAACTTATAATGCTTGTAGTGTCTGTAAAGTTTTAATTGACTAATCTTGCTGGTTCTAGAAAAATTATGTTTGTCAATTTTACTTATTTCACTGAGCGGCGGTAGGCCGAAAAAAAAAAATATATTCACAGTTTTATAACACCAAAGAAGTAAAAATAAATAACACAAATGAGAAAAATATGCATTAAACAAGAAATCATTAGTCAAAAGTCTACAATGACTGAAAAAAGTCTTATTTGCCAACATAACCCCCATGACGTTTAATAACTTCAAAAATCGTTGAATCCATGCAGCCAGTTAGGTTTTTATTGCAGAAAGTGGAACTGCTCTTGCTGCTGCAGCAACAGCATCCCACAGGACAGATTTTGAGTTGTACTGCTTTCCATCGGCATAAATTTCCATTTTCAGAAGGGCCCAGAAATTTTCAATTGGTTTTAGATCAGGTGAGCATGGTGTCCAAACCATCAGTTTCTCTCCATGGAACCCCTAACAGTCCAGAAATGCTGTGGTAGTACGGGCAGAGAGAGAAGGCGCATTATCATGCATAAAAATTAAGTTTCGAAGCAACGGAAGGGGAATGTCTCCAGCAATGGGATCAATGCGTCCTTTAACATGTCACAATATGATACAGATGTAATTTTCACGCCATCAGGTACTCTAACCGGACCTACAAGTCGATCCCCTATGATACCAGGCCATATCATAACACTACCTCCCTGTTGTTGATGTTTTATGCATTGATGACACCTCCAGGTCGCACTCAAGCCTTGCTCCACCCATCAGGTCCATCAAGGGTTGCTCGGGTTTCGTCGGTGAGAAGAACTCATTCATGTTGATCTTCATGTATTTCTCTTCCCATTACATCCTCAAAATATTATTCCTTAGGGTCAGAGGAGGCTATTTCAGAAGGGATTTGACAGAAGCAATGGAGCTAAGGATATCATTTCTTGTGGTTTTACTACTCAGTTTTAGGCACTTCAGGAAGCCCAGCAGCAATAAAATTGATTTACTTGTTTGCCCTGGCCTCCTTCGTTGCTGACGAACCACATTTCTCATGTCTCTATCAGTAACAGTCCTTGAACGCCCAGCATTTGATAGTTTTTTCTGTGGTGAAGGGTCCTTCAAGAGAATATTGTCACTGTGTCAATATGGCGTACTATTTTTTGGGAAATAACATCAGGAGAGGTGCCTTTAGCAGTTTCTTTGATAATTTCTTTCTCCGCGTTAAAGCTCTTCTACGTCCTATTTTGGCAGAACACATAAGAAGCTATTCTTGTCATTCACCTCAAAAAGAGATAAAATTCAAAGAGTAGTCAATTAAGAGACACATCAAAACGTAAATAAACTCAACAGTGTTGCAATAAGATGTCACAATTACCCTGCAAGTTTCATGAAAATTTGATCGTGCAAAAATGAGATATGGTCAGTTTGGTGCTAAAGCTATAATTTCCATTCAAAGCGTAATTCTAAAATTTAACGTTTCGGGAGAAAGTATCCCATCTTCAGTAAAAGAAATAAAATTTAGATAGAAACCTACAAATAAAATTTTTTTCCTTATTACTAATACTAATTTGGTGAGGGGAGCATAGATGTCCTTGGCAGGAGATCTAAAATGCAAATGAGCTGAATGTGAAGGTTTTGCAAGTGGTAAACCTGTTCGACTTGATACACCTAAATGTTGGTCAACACGGGCTTTAAAGTGCCGTCCCGTGCTACCGATGAACGAGGCATTGCATCCCCGGCAGCGGAAACGGTAGATAACACTGGACAATAGTGGTGTGAGTGGTTTGTCGTCGAATTTGAAGAAAGACCCTCTGGTAAATGTATTTTTGTATGAAAATTTGAAGTTTATATGTGGGTAGGCTTCACAGAAGAACGTTTCCAACGTGGTGACTGCACTAACAGAGGCTTTGTTGTAGAACGGAAGCGAGTGAAAGAAGTCCAATTTACGAACTGAGGGCTTGCTAATGCCGGGATCGAAGAGTTTGTCTAGGAACAATTTGCAGTAGTGGTCCAGAAGGTGGTGCGGATAACCGTTATTTCTGAAGAATGTTTGGAGAAAGTAACTTTGTTTGAAAATGCAAGGTAGGAGGAAGACAAATGGTATGCTTGAAATAGTAAAACTTTTATTTTAATAATATTAAATTTATCGTAGCAGTGACTAAAAAAACTTGTTCAGAGGCCTGAGAATGTGGATTTTTTGTCAACTCCAGTGGTCAGTATTGAGTCTTGGTTGGTTATTAAAACATCTAAAAAAGCTAAAGAATTCTTTGATGGTTTTCAGCAGTGAATTTTATGCTTGGATGTTTGCTATTCAACACTGCAGAAATATATCAGAATCAGTTTGATTGTTAAGTATGAGGAAGGTGTCATCTACGTAGCGATTATAGTGGATCGGTTTGAAGTTATTTGAACAGTGGTAAAGCCAAAGAGTTTCATGATGGCATAGAAAAATATATGCTACCGAGGGACTAAGCGCGGAACCCATGGAAACTCCCACTATTTGCTTCTACAGTCTATTGTTAAACATGAAGAAGGAATCTGTAATGGCAAGACTAAGGAAAGTTCTGAAGGTACCGTAGGTTTGTCCATGTTGTGGAAAAAGTCCGTGTCATCAAAGACGGTTACAAATTATATCTGCGGTTTCGTCAACGGGGAAAAGAGAGATGATGTCACAGCTGGCTAAGTAGGCATTAGGAGGCAATTTGAGGTTTTTGATACGGTCTCGAAAGTCATATGAATTGCGGAAAGAATACTGATGGTTGTTAAAGGTTCAAGTAATGGAACGAAGAATTTTGCAATAGGGTAGGACAGTGTTTTGTATGCAGCTAGAATTCGTCGTAAGGGGGCACCAGCTTTGTGTACCTTTGGAAGCCCGTACATGATTCCAGGGGAAACACCTGAATAGTAATGTGAACGGTAGATCGAATCAGTGATGATGCCTTGGTCAAACCATTTTTTTTTAATCTATGAATATATCAGTGAATTTAGGCGTAAATTTGAAAGGGTCGGTGTGCGAGTCGTAAACAGTGAACTTGGTTGTATCGGCCAGGATTGCATTCATCTTTGGATGGTACTGATTTTTATCTAGAAAGGCAACACACAACGGAATTTTCTTTGTAAAAATTAGGTAATAAAGTTAGCTCGGGCTTAGTGAAAATTAGAGAAAATACTATGTTTTCTGTCCGAGGTGTTAATGCTATTACAAGTTTCTTTTATTTCATTTTTTACTTCGGCAAATGAGAAATTAGGGCGCAGTGGTTGAGATTTCAGTCTGTTGGCTAAGCCCTCAAAACGTATGAAATATTTGTAATAATCCGATTTGAATATCGGTAGGCAGAATTCTAAGTCAAATAACAATACAAATTTGAGGCGTGGTTGTACGGTTACATTTGAGTAGTTGAAAATCACATTATCTGGATTACAGGAGGTTAGGCTTGGAGATACTCCTAATGCATTTAACTTTCTGTTGTGGACAGATTGAGTTCTACCTATTAATTTCTTATTCTTGCACTGTACGAAATGAACTAGAGTGAGATAATCTAAAAATGAAAACGAATCCTTAATCTGAGGTAAAAAGTTTTTAACAGAATTTGCATGGTATGTGATATTACTTTGTTGGGTTTGAATTTCTAAATCTAAAAGTTTTAATTGCCATGATCTGTAAAGTTGGCTGTTCTGGAGTGATTGATGGCAGAAACGGAAACGACGGAATTTTGGAATGACTTGATAGGCTTTGCAGCATGTTAAAAACTTTACATCTAATATCAATGTTTCAAGTTTTTAGGAAGATTTATCATATTTTCTGGAAATTGATACGCC
The DNA here is from genome assembly GCA_001587735.2 of Parhyale hawaiensis. NCBI lineage: Eukaryota > Metazoa > Arthropoda > Malacostraca > Amphipoda > Hyalidae > Parhyale > Parhyale hawaiensis. The sequence continues at coordinate 36,924,111 of LQNS02278070.1, forward strand.
GGGTTGTGCGTATCTGTTCAATATTGTGGCAGCCACAGATTTATTTACTGGAAACCTAATTTTAAGGAGGAAGAGATAAATGAGGGCAGTGATGAGAATTTTTGCAACTGGCGGAAGATAGACGGTGTAGCGGGGTAATGGTGGAAATTGCTCCTTGCTATGACGTAGTTTTACAAAGTACACTGCGTCTCCAGCAGTACGTCGCGTAAGAGATCGCAGCACATGGATTGTTTGGATTGTTCTGGAGTATGGTCAACGAACTGTAATCCATCGAGAACAAATATCGCTTTTACTGACATACAGGGCACAAAACCAAGCCTGAAACTCAACTTGTCAAGTTATGTTTTGACGTTAAGGATTTTTACCTAAGCCAAGGAGGTTAAATTTTTGTTCAGTTTGTCAGCTTTTTGTTTGTCTATTTGTCTGTCATCAAGATAACTCAAAAAAGTTATTAGCGGATCTTCACGAAATTTACAGGGATTGTTAGTCATGGTAGCACAAACAGATGATTACAGTTTGGTGAAGTTCCGTTCAACCGTTTTTTGTTTGCCTGCCTCTTCATTCTTAGTACCTTAACTGAAACGTTATGGACGGATTATTATGAAATTGACACGAGTTGTGAGGTGTATCACGAAGAGTACATGACCATATTTTAGTGATCTGTTTGTCCGTTTCATTGTCTCTATGTTTGATTTTATGTTTGTTGGCAATATAACTCGGAACGGTATGTACAGATCTGGATGAAATTTACAAAGATTCTTACAAATGTTCAAAAACATAAATTATGAAATTCTGGTGCAGATTAGTTTATGCTTTTGATTCATGTTTATCGGTAACCTAACTCAAAAGTTATGAAAAGATCTTAACCCGTATTCGGTTGCTGGTTTCCCGAATACTGACAAATCTACAGATATGCTGTCCACAATTGTACTCAACCTCCGGAGACGGGTTAATCAATTTGTAGGATCTGTTAGAAATATTGAAGGACACAAATCACGAAATTTTACAAATGATCAGTTTATCCGATTAGATTAGATAGGTGGCAGTAGACGAACCAATAGGCCCATTCCCAAAGAGACACCGGAACTTACGCTCCGGCCCTCTATGAACTATTGCCGTTATGTTAGTAGGATATAGAGGACTGGAAAAAAGAGAAAAACAGGGGGAACATTCCCTGCCAAAGAGACGATCATGAATGCACGCAAGCACGATCAAGAGCCGCTGATATACGGAGCTTGGAGACGTCAAGCTGTGTAGTTGGAGCGGAAGAGAGAAGAAGACGGATTAAGGTGGCCTCGGAAGCTTTGGCCGTTGAGTTTGCGGCTCCTGGAGGAGTTCTTAGCTGTGGAAGATGTCTATCCCAATGTATGTCAAAACGACTTTTAAACGCGTTGACTGACCCAGCACTAACAACATTGGAAGGGAGTCTATTCCAAATGCTGACTATGAAATACGGAAAGAACTGCTGACTTTGGTCGTTCTTCGAGCTTTATGCTTGAGTTTTTGACTATTGTTTCGCAAGCCATCATTGAGGTCTCTTTCAAAGAGCCCCTTTGTAGGTACATCGTTGAAGCCATTCAAATACTTGAATGTATCTATTAATTGCCCCCTGAGTCGTCTTTGCTCGAGAGAGATCAGACGCAGTTCCCTTAGGCGACATTCATACGGCATGTTTTGCAGCTGAGGTATCGATTTCGTTGCTCTGCATTGGACTCTTTCCATGTTATCAATATCTTTGCACAGATGTGGCGACCAGATTTGAACAGCAAATTCTAAGTGTGGCCGCACTAATGCCTCGTACAAGGGAACGATGATGTTCTTGGACTTTTATTCAAAATTTCTGGTGATGAATCAGAGTACCCTGCTTGCCATTTTCACACTCTTGTCAACTTACTGACTGTGTTGTAGTATGTTTGTAATAGTGATTCCCAAGTTTCTGTGTTTAGTATTTGTGAAATAATAGTAGTAGTAGTAGTAGTTTTATAAGAAGATTGAAGCCTCCCTAAATAAGTACTAAGCTCCTCTAAAAAAGAGGAAAAGGAAGGGATATATCATGTCAACAGAATAACGAGGAACCCATGCACGAAGGTGTTTCCACACAGGATCAACGCGCACGGGAGCGTCAAGTTGGGAAAGAAAAGGAAGGACAGATAACAGTAAGAGCTGTAGAGTATGAAAGTGGAAGGAAGTAAAGTGGGAACGAAAGACAGACGTCCTGAAGGCCTAGCTAATGGCTAATGTAACCTACACAAACCTCCTGGGGGCGCTGCTCCCCATAATGTACGATGGGCGAACCTAACTAACCTAACCCTATGGCCCATCCTATGCTCCCTGAAAGGAATGTTTGTCAAAACGTAATGTTCCACACAGGATCAACGCGCATGGGAACAGCAAGACGGGAAAGATCAGTAAGAGTAAAAGATGGGAAGGAAGCAAAGTGGGCATGAAAGACAACGTAAGTCGATAGAAAAGCCGAGCCCTTGCACGGCAGTGTTCCCACATCGGACTGACGCATATGGCAAGCAGCAACTGAGCAAGTAAATGACGACCACAACAAAACATCTCGGTACGAATATGAACACGGAAGGAAGGATAGTGGGCACGAAGAAAGGCGTCCTGAAGGCCGAACTGAAGCTAAAGCTAAGGTAACCTACATAATATTAAGAGACTCCCCATAACGTAGGATGAGCAAACCTAACCCTACAGCCTATCCTCTGGCTCTAACGAAAAGTATTCTATATCTTCTTTAGGTATTACGTAAAACTCGACGTAGACCAATTCTCATAATGCGGATTAAAACTATCGAGACTAAAGGCGTCTTTTTGTGGCCACGGTCGTGATCAGAATCACCGTGATCATGATCATCGTGATTGCTGAAAAGCACAAGAACGGTCAACGATTCTGTAAACAAACCAGAGACACCATGTCAATTTTCGAAAAATATATTTTATCGCATTTTTACGGGAAATGGATTTATTATGAGCCTTTATTTATTTTGAAGCCAACGCATAACTGAACTAGCAGTATTTAAAGCCTTTTGAACATACACAGGCATAAAATTAAGGAATCTACAAATTTGGAAGTCAATATTACAAACAATCATCATAACACTATTCAATTTATCCCTAAATATAAGAAAACATCACGACCTCGCATTTCAAATTTTGAATTTTTACTTGTCCAACGGCTGGAATCACTCTTTGATCACGCATGATTAGCCTGGGGAGGAAATCACGCTGCGATCAATTCTCACCACTGATCACGGTTGATTGCTATCA
>LQNS02278070.1:36942596-36952895 GCA_001587735.2 Parhyale hawaiensis
GGTCGCGATTAGATTGCTGATGTTGCCGGCAATGCCGTAGATGTCCAGACATTCCAGGATCCAAGAGTGAGGGACCATGTCGAAGGCTTTTTGTAATCAACCCAAGCCATGCTTAGGTTTTCCTTTTTGCTCCTGAAATCTTTCGTGAGGAGCTTGTCGACGAGCAAATGGTCCTTCGTTCCCCTGGTGTTCCCGCGGCATCCTTTCGGTTCGTTAGGTAGGAGGTTCTCGGAGTCTAGATGTTGGTAGACTCGCTCGTAGATTATGCCCGTTAGCACCTTCCACGTAAGGGGGAGGCACGTGATTAGGCGGTAGGTAATTGCTGACCTCCGTGCCCTTTGCCTTGTCCTGCTGGATTAGGACCGTCTTCCCTGTGGTCATCCAGGTGGGCACGGTTCCGCATTGCAGGCAGTGGTTGAGCTGTGCAGCAATTCTGGAGTGCAGCGATGTGAGAGATTTGATCCAGTAGTTATTATTATTATTATTATTATTATAATCAAATCTTACCGTTGTATCAGAAACGAAGACTACATAACAACGATACAGTTTCAGAGAACAAAATGAAGCATCGTCAATAGGAAGAGTATGAAAACGAAAAAGAAGCAAAGTGGGAAGAAAGGAAAGACGTCCCGAAGGCCTAGCTTAGGCTAAAGCAACCTATGATGTACCTATGGGACCGCTGATCCCCATAATATAAGACAACGTAGTCCCGGGAACCTAATTAACTTAACCCTATGACCAATCCTATGCCCCCAGAGAGAACATTAAAACTGAAGCTTGACACCCATGCAAAAAGCATAAAGATCACAAGGTGAACTTTATTGAAGCATTAAAATTTTTTTCGTTAAGTTCGTTTGAGTACATTTTTTAGCCAGCTACCAAAACTCTCAGTCTGAAGGTGCAACAAAGTTACCTATTGTTTTGCGAACTAACACTCACCAAGATTAACGAACACAGAGAAGAGCCCATCCACAACAGCGTCAATGATGGGATCTATGTCAGAATCCTTCACATCTCTTCTGTGCAACGCTGAAAAATGGAAAGTTCCAATTTATATTCTCAAGCTGGATTCACACCAGAGTCATGCATTCCCCATACGCAGTACAAAGCGTACGAATGTCTTGTAGCTTCCTCATAATTAACAGAAAAGTGCACAGTTTCCCCAAGTCTTCAATTCACCCCAAACTTGAAGAGATATACCTGAAACTCTACTAGTAGCACTTCTTAACCAACTGACGTGGCACCAAACATTTCAACAGATCTTTTGGAGGACAAACGCTTGTGTTTGCAAGGATGCAACGAAGCATTCGGATACATTGTATTGCAATACGGAGAGAAAGAGAAAGCAGTGTGAACTCGGCTTAAAAGAAAAGCCGGTACAATGTTTAAAATGATACCCAAAATGTGGTAGCTACTTACAGCAAAAAGATTTAAGCGTTTTACAACCGGTTTTTTTTCAATGAATTTGAAACTTATGGCATATATTACTGATTTATAGGTCTACAGTACCTGAAAAAAGTTTAAAATTCCCACGTCCATAGGCTAGCTTATAAGTTCTGGGATATATTGTCTCATCAGTATTTTATAATGGGATTGTAAAGGTAATATCAACTTTGACTACACCCTCCACTGGGAAATCCACTCGCACTGGTTCGTGCGGCAGATATAAACCAACAGGCCCCATATGAGTAAGTGCAGCTACAGCCGACGACTGGTCGCTAGGAACTATGGCGCCGAAACGGAAGGTTCAAAGACCAGCCATCCCCTACCCTAAGGCAGGTACTCCCATGATAGCTATGCGCACAAGCAAATGCGCCGAGTGCCTTGAGAAAGACTGCGCCTGGTGTGGGGATCGATCTTGGGTACCTCGACACAACTGTGAATTGTACCAGCGTGCAATGTCTGCAGCTGCCGTGGGTATATAAACTGGGATTTTTTCAAAAGCTGTGGGACACATTCGCCCAAGGGTAGTGAAAGGAATAATGGTCGCCACCAATCGACATGATGAAGGCAAGTTAATCTAATCATATCAGCTCTACTAGTGCAGAACTTCAGATAGGAGCGAAGGTATCGCCACGTTAGATCGTGTTATTTGCCAGCAGGAAATTTCACTTAGTGGAAAAATGAATTTTGACAACTATTAGAATAATCGACTTGGGTTGATGTCTTAAACTCAACCCAAGTAAGTGAAACCTACCCTCTTGAGTCTTGACTGAGATTCCGAACAAGTTGAAGCAAATAAGTTTAGCTTAGCTTGCCCAGGCCATACCAACCAATATCGAGAAATAATCATTCTTTATCTAGAAAATGAGTTAATAGGTTACAAAAAAAGCATCTGACAGAGATAAAAACAAAATTTTTGAATGAAATGATAATCCTCAATGAAAGAAAACTAAATTGTCATTAAAAAATGTTTCTTACAATAAAACGAGAGAGCGTCTGATCCTTGATGCTTCAAAGTGAACATATCTTCTTCCAATGAGATGAAATTGACGAATTGGTCATACACCTGTAGAAATAGACAGTGACTTATGTAGTATTACAATCACATGACTACTATTACTATTAGCTACACTTTATATTACATGCTAGGGAGTCAAGGACAGGTAATGAAAAGTAACATAGGACGCCCTTCATTTGCAAAGTAATAATCTATGCAATATAGGTATCTAGCTAGCTAATAAGAGCAAAAGTAAATAAGTCACAGTAGCTTCGCTCATCACTCACGCTAGCAGGTAATACAAAGACACTGCACGAAATACCCCTATATCTCAGAAATGGTCAAGGTACGAGGCATTATTGTTTCCCAGCCGTAAAAAATAGAGTGTTATAATGAATTTTTCTCAGTGGCTCGCTCCGACAGAACACCTCTCGGTAGCACCAGACCCGCGACAGCGCCCAACTCTGAGCTTTCGGAGCTCTACCAATTTTTTTTTTTTTTTTTTCAAAGCCCCGCCCACCTGGTACCTCAGGAGCTCAGCACCAGCACTTCTCATTTTGGCACGACGAGCGCACAAATACATCACCCCAGGCCATGGAACTGAAGAGGCTTAGGGTTTGTTTGATCCACCAGAGGCGTTCTGTCTGTAGCACCAACATACCCGCGCGCAGCAGGGAGGGGTTTCATGCCCCCCCCCCCCGAGTTGCTGGTGCACAGGATCCTCACCTAAACTAATTTATTCTCTTCCCTCTTTGTGATTTTTCCTTCAGACAATTCAGTTCTTTCAACAAAGGCAGGATAGTGACTGTAAGTCACCTCTAACCTCAGGTGGTACCTGGCAACTATCTTCAGTGAGTTGCTGTACCCCTGGCCTTCTATCAAAGGCTAGAGTATTAATAACTTGCTGCCTATTTCTGGATGGTCTAGGAATAAGTCAACGGAGCAAAACCCTGTTAGGCCAATACTGTCCTAACCCGGATTCTTGCTGATTTCTACCTTTACCTGAAGGTTTTGAAGATATTAGCCAGCGAGTAGAACCGTTTGTAACACCTTCTTGAACCCTTTAGGGTTACTACTTTTTGCCTGGCTCCTACTTACACAGAAAGGAAGGCTTTCAATCCTTTCCGGTCCCAGATTCGGATTGTTCCCAAACTGACCATCTGTAACAGTGATCGAATTCTGCGAGCGCTGGCTTTTCAGCAAGAGTTGTGATGGATCGCTCCATTTTCCGTACCTGGTTAACCGGTGTCTTTCCGGGAAGACTACCTACTGTAAACCAGAATTTTTCTGGGATTGTCTTCACCGGCGTTATCTCCGCCGGTAGGAACCCGTAGAAGGCTTGGAGCCTCTATCCACACTAAACCAGTATCTTCAACTGTCTGCTCGGTAGAGCAGACTAGGTCAATTAATGATTATTCCTAATTCCAGGAAGCTCCCACTTTCATCACAGGACTTCCATAAGTACCCTTTCCACTGAACTGCCTGAGGAGGCGGTAATCTCCTAGGCTCGGAAAGACTAAGCTCGATGTTCGGTAGACGCTGATCAGGGGAAGTGCCTTTCTCTTGTGTATAGTTGAGGACGATTTCTTGTAACGAAGGTGGCTTCCACCGTCGTAGAAAAGTAAAACCTTAACAGGAACCCCGAGAGGTTCCTGTACTGACCTTATTACTGTATGGTTAAGCAACTTCCCCCATTCGGACAAGGTGAAGACGAACCTTCGATGAGGACCTTGAAAGTGGGTAGAAAACTCGCAAATTGGACTTTCTTCGGCGCTGGAGCCCTGAGCCTATCTGAGGCTCTGGCCTTGGACCCGAAGGGTTATTGGTCAGCTCCTATGAATAAAAATTTTCAATGATTTTTTTCGGAACAGAAGCACCTACTACTCCACGCTTCTGTCCGAGTCCGGTCTACCCCTGGTGACAAACCCAACTTGAGTCGCAGCCTAGCTTGGCCCCTCCTAAAATTGTCGAATGCTCAGGTCTGTAAGACTGAGTCTTATACAGACCCAACCGGGGAAACTAGAGTTTCCTTGTTACCTTCAAGCTAGGGGATAACCTCCTGCTCGCCCTAGTGTGTCTTGCACTAGTTTCTTTCCTCCCGGAAAGCTACTCTCGGGAGGGAACTAGGGTTTCTCTATGATGGACCTCACTGGGAACCAACCGGCGTTTTCTAACTCTGTCTCCTGAAAGTTTGCACCTACTAGTAGTCTCGTTCAATATTTTATGCTGACACTGGCTTGAACCTCTCTTGTTTGTTGGGTGGACATAACTCTGCCCCGCCAACAAAGTCTGCGCAACGTAGGGTTGCCCTTAGACAGACTCCACCTATCTTCGGATGTGTCGTAAGAACTCTTTTTCCTGAGGTCTCCAGAGGAACCCGAGCCTCTGGAATCTTACGCCGCCCTGCACTGACTACGGTTTAAGAGTAGACTCTGAGAGGTAGCACAGTTGAACCCTCTACACTCACAGCCTCCTTTCAAGGAAAATCAGGCCTGCAGGGGGGGGGGGAACTCCTTCCCAGTCTGAAGGCCAGAGAGTACCGACCAAACCTGATAGCCTGAGACGGTGGTACCGCTCTTTCCGCTAAAGTCAGCTGCCAGTAACTCCTCTGACCTCGGTGTTCCGAACTTCCAACTTAGGAGGGGAGACTCCTCAACTGAAAATTTAGAGGAGTCTTCCTTCTTCGCCTCAGGCTTCCGCCTAGCCCACCGTTGTCTCCGGACCTTCCCGGGATGGAGTTCTTCATACCGTTCATTGCACACAACACTTCTTTGCTATGACTGAGCTCTCGTAAGCGTGTCCCCTAGTTTGGAGATACGTGTACTCTTGCATATTGTAAAATCAATTTTGATTTTCTGCAAAGCTAAGGGTCTGGGGTTAACTCCCAGTCTACTAACTCAAGTCCTGGGACTTAAGACAGCTCTCTGCCCATCAAGCTCCTTTCAGGTCTTCGAGAGCAAAGGACGTACCGGAGCACTGTGTTTTCACCTCCAGATGGATCCTAAAGCTTGGGTGAACCAGGATTGTTGAATCCGCAAGACTATTGTGTGACTCCTCGAGGCATATAGTACGGTTCTGCCTATCCTCCCCTGTTCGGCACACTTCCTTCCTATTTGGAAGGCCTATTGGTTGCTGACCTGCTATAGCCGGGACCGCTCCAACTGATGTAGGCTAGTAATCTCCCTATGGGCAACAACAGAACTTACCACGAATAGGCAGAGGGTAGTGGCCAGAGCCACGTCTACCACAATGAGGAGTCTCCTTCCGTCGATAAAACACAGAGTGGCGGTCCAAAGTTATTCTTAGCTCCTTTTTCTAGAGAAATGGAAGGCGCCAATTTAGGGCAGTACAGTATCTCTGGAACAGAGACTATCCAGCTGGTCCTGCTTATTCTCCCCGAGCGAGACCCAGGCGCGAACCCTCCTCGGGAGGTACGCCATCGTGTTCTAAAGGAAGACGAATTTATATTCTCAATCAAGGATTATTCTGGTCCAATCTTGCTCGCTCTCTATGACCTAAGATCCTTTATCCACAGGACTCAAAGAGGTTAAGGTAAAGGAGGGCGTCATCTTCAGTCAAAGTATAAACCTGCTTCAATAAACTGACCTAACAAGGGTCAAGAACCCATTCTCCCTTCATGCAGCCTGGTTCCTGAACCACCCTGATGAGGGAGAGAACTACTAGCTATTAGCCTTTTGTTTCTGCTCATCTTAACAACTCCCACTGTCATCTCGGCCTTCTTCGAGATAGACGAAAGTCTATTATAAGATGGACCTCTGTCCCCTACCTTAGACGTTGTTCAATTACTTGGGAAATTATAGACTTCCCCAGGGCTACCCTGAGCTAGCGCGTGGCTATCTTAAGCGAATGTCTACTGACGTATCTCATTTGCCAGGACTTAGGACAAAAGAGAGTCCTGTCACAGCGCTAATTTAACCAAGAGTCCAACCTACGCTTGGAGTCTGGCTATACGCCTCAGTTCGGCTTACTGACAGAGGCTACAACCTAGGAGTGCATCTGAGCTCTGCTGCGGACCTGAGATCCTTATCCTTCTCTCCGGGAAGGGGTCATTCTTATTCGCGCCACAGCAAGGGAATTTACTCTTTTTACAGAGTGTTCGCGGCCCGAGCTTATCGAATCCGGATGAGCCTGAGGGAAGTTTCCCTCTAGGGAGCTTCTAAACTGGACTACTCAGCACTTCTAGGTTCAAACATCCGGTTCTCATGGGAGAAAAAAACCATATGCCGGTATGGGACTCTTGAAAGGGAGACCAGTGTCTTGGCTTAGCTGGCTCAAAAGGTAGCCAGATTTAACGCCAGCATTGTGTTCAATCTTCGGGTTAAAGCCTACCTCTGACTTGGGTTTAACCCGTTTCTTCCCGACGAGACAACTCCTGTTCTGGCATGGAGCTTCCTTCTAGAAAACAACTTACGTCGCTCTCAGGAATCAGACCATGAATCTACAACTATCTGTGGATGGAGCTTCGATTCCTTTCTAATAGAGTGGCCGGGAGACAGACCCCAGGGCTATACTGCGAGAGTTTGCAGAGCGCTGCTCTTAGACCAGCATAACGAAGGCTCCATATGGGCCAAGAAGAGGATTAGGCTTTAATAAGGCTTCATGGGACCCGTAAATCAAGGTCCCGGAGTAGGACACATTGGACCGATATTCACGCTGGACCTACTCGGAAGAGTCCGGAAGAACAGTTTAATTCATCCTTACTTCGAGGAAACTCAGTACTGGAGGAATTTTCCAAAAGCTCCAATTCAAGGCATAGTGCCGCCGAGGCTACGTTGAGCCTGCGGCTATGCTGAGCCAAGACAAGAACATTGGCTTCAAATTATCCTAGGCGTATTGTATTCCTAGGTCTCAAGGTGAAGTCTTTTTAAGACTAAACCCCCAATGTCCAGGGAAACAGATTAATTCAGAAGAATCTGTCTGTTTAAAGGGCCGATCAGCCCTGCACCCTGGTATGCAAACTAGGATACATCTTCCAGCTATCAACCCGTAGTAGGAGGTAATGATTCGCCCAGGTAAAACTGGCAACTTATTTTTGTCTCCAGCAGATGTCTCCAGTGTTCAAGCTCCGAAAAGTTCGGAGGATTCTGAATATAACTCCCAAAGGAGCTTGAATAAATTTTATCCGTGTCACAGGCTCATCGAAGTGCTCAGGAGACTTTGTGCAGTAGTCTCCCTCCGATGCCTCCTGAAACCATACCGTGAGGTTAGGGCCGAGGATGGTCCCTAGGTGGCGTGAGCTAAATCTCCAGAGCAGTACCTGCTCTAAGGCAAAGTCCATTATTGGATCTCGATTTACTGCACTAAGGCAGAGTCCAAATAATCCTCGGGGAACCTGTGCCCACGCATCTGTAGGTGCCTAAGTCCAAGCTTGGCCTTCCCGACTACTCAATTCTCACCCGGCTGAAGTCAGTCGCGGCTATATCACCTGTCGGTTGACAACTTCTCGTTTATTGCCCCCCCTCCTCCCCGGGAAGTTGCATTCCGCGGCTAGGTTGAGTTGGGCCACAAGCAAAGGCTCACAACCTCAACAGGTTGCCTTTTACTATTGCTAAGTCTACTAATTGAACTGCCGGGCTTCTGCAAAGCTTCTACCCGTGTGTTCTCCCTGAATTAAGACCCACATGGTTCTTAAGGGAATACGTTCAGTCCCGATGCAAGGTTTCCTTATGGGACAAAGTCCAAACCAGGTCGTTATGTATCAGAGCCAGCCTGTAGTGGATGTCACAATCCCTCTTGTGTGGGACCAGGAATTAACTAAATTTTGACCCTGTGCTAATCTGTTGAAGTCGCATTGGCCTGTAGATTTTTAGACTTAGCACAAAACAAGTGGTCACTCTTGTCCTCCCTTAGAGGAGCAAGATCGGACATCCCGTTTTTTTTCCATCCGGGACTTCCAGACCTGCCGGCTCTTCGGCGTCTGGGAGCCATCTTGGATTCAGCCCAGATTGAGAATCTGGCCGATTCGAGACATCCAACTATTGGAGAGCATCTCAATAGTTAGAAAAAACGCTCTTTAGCGGCAGTATATATGCTTGGTGGACTTGTTGGGGCACTACGGCCTACCAACCAAGTTTGAATATAGCTATATGCTTGGTGGACTTGTTAGGGCATTAAGATCTATCAACAAGTGAGAATGTGAATGCCTGGAGGCCTTGCCAGGGCGCAACAGCCTAACCAAGCAAGTATAAATATACAGTATATGCTTGGCTGACTTGCTAGGGCACTACGACTTACCAACCAAGACTTGAGGCAACAATATATTTGGTGGAAATCTTAGGGCACAAGTGCCTACCACCAAGCATTTATTCCTCTATTCCGAGGAAAAAACGAATTACGTTAACTTTACTTCAAAACACAAAAACACAAAGCACCATCACTGTCACTGGTCTTCATGAAAAATAGCTTGTGCAACTCTGTGAAAAAAGAGACATGGGTGAAGGATCAAAGATGGCGGCACCCTAGGCCGAACACACACCAAACACAGTCTCCAAAACGTATCACTAAGACGGTAAAAACCACATTTCGATACAGGAAAAACCGTATTAGAGCACTTATAAACAGCAAGGGAAGTACCTATTTCTCAAGCTCTAAGATCGATAGGTGAACATAGAGCAGCAGCTGAGACCAGAGCACAGATTGAGATGTTAACAATAGCGCGAGTCGTAAGAGAGTGAGGAGTGCTGGTGCTGGGCTCCTGAGGTACCAGGTGGGCGGGGCCTGAAAAAAAGATATAACACCGAAAGCTGTCTACAATGAGGGTTACGCCTCAAAACAGTCTAAACTACCAGTTAGACGCTCTCAGAGTTGGGCGCTGTCGCGGGTCTGGTGCTACCGACAGAGGTATTCTGTAAGAGCGAGCCACTGAGAAAGTTTGGTTTACAATGCAGCCTGTTTCCACCCTAGAAATGCAACTCTTGTAGGAAAAGTTCTGAAAAGGATTTAATGAAGAGTGAATTAAGTCTATCCTTTGTTGCTTGAAGAGGGGGAGAGGCACAAATAATGTATAATAACACGCAGGTTTTTCTTATGATGCATAGCAATAGCAGTACCTATAATTGATCTTCACTGAAATAACAAAGCAGGAAACCAAATCACTTTTTGCTACATTTTCTTCAATTCGAGCATACGAGAGCTCCATGTTGAACGTTGAAGAGTAATATGCCTCAAGATATTTTTTGGTACAACGGAAACTCACACAACTTGATATTTCATTACCTACGCCGAGAACAGAAAAACGTTAGCACTCAAGGTGTCCTTGCGCTCATCCAATCTATTTTACAACCTAAATTTGCTGGGTGTATGAGTTATTCGTTACTGCTGAGCTGCTTGCACTAAATGATAGTTTCGTCTCAGTACAATAGAACCGACCAATCAATCCTCCTTTGGTAGTGTGAAATCGAAGATTGAGCTGCAGCCATTGCATCTTCTAAAGGACAATGGAATCGTGATTAAATACCTGAACAATGAAGGAACATCAATGCAATTTCTTCGTTATAATTATTTAACAACTAGTTATGATACGCATATATTACCTATTATCTACTGCTTAAATGCGAAGAAGGAGTCGCCTCCAAATGGACAATCACTGCTAAACTAGCATGTACGAACAGAAGTCCATCGCTTTGCAACATAGGTGTATGCAGGAGCTCCTGCTAAGCCTCGAAACCAAAAGTAGCTAGCTAGTTGTCACACAATGAATGAAACATTACATTACAGTTGCAACACAAACTAACTTTCTTAATATCAGCCTGAACACCAGCAACAAGAGCAGCTTGTGCGAGATCTTCCATCTTCTGCCGACTGATGGGCGTACTGAAGTTCAAGTAATATGAAGAATA
>LQNS02278070.1:37104845-37129130 GCA_001587735.2 Parhyale hawaiensis
TACTTTTGAGCCGCATATTAGAAGGTTGGTGTCACGTGCTTCCACTAAGATTGGGCTCCTGCGTAAGGTGAATTCTGTGTATGGTGACAGTCAGGTTGTCCGCAGATGTTTTTATGCGTTTTTGCTGCCTGTTTTAGAGTATTGCTCTCCGGCCTGGGCTTCAGCTGCTGATACTTACGTCTGTTGGACTTGTTAGTTCAGCCAGCAGGCTGTATGCTGATAATGATCTGGTGAACCGGTCCCACAGGAGAAGAGTAGCTGAGCTATGTATGTTTTATAAGGTGCACAATAATGAGAGGCCTTGGTTGTATTCTTATCTCTTGGCCCTCAAGGTTTTTGGGAGAGAGACTCGTGCTGCGTGCAGAGCGCACTCTTTCACTTTGGAGGCTGTCATATGTCGAACTAATCAGTTCTGTCGGTGCTTCGTGCCCTGTTCGGCAAAAGTTTGGAATTTGTTGCCTGCATCGGCTTTTGGTCGGGTTGGCCTGCAGGCTTTTAAGTCGGCAGTTAATGGTTTTTGTTGGATTTCCTTTAGCAGCGTTTTAGGCTTCCCGGTGTTGCAAATGCTTCATTTGGGTTGTATTACCTGTCCGTGGGAGCTCAAACGTGAAGTTTTGATAATAATAATAATGATTGTAGAGGATAGGTACGCTCCCTCGAGCTCTTCCCCTTTTGCGATCACTACATCAACGAAGGGGATCCGCCGACACCCTACAGATACTTAGCCCTTCACTACGGTGACGGAAAGGTTGTCATGACGACCGCACCGCCGCTCTCCAAGGACGATACCCCTATCGTCAAGGCTTACCTATTTCTCCCCTGCATGTTCTCTAGGCCGGAGCACACGGATCTACTCGCTGATGGGTTAAGTTCTAAGATATCACAGGGAGCTGTCATAACCCCTTACGCGGAGTGTGCTCTCTGAACGGCAATACAAACCAGGCCCCACCAAGCACGGGGGAGCCCGACCAACGAAGTTTCGGTCTAAGAACCTAGCATACGGTATATTCTAAGTTGCTATCAACCAGCTGCATGATCGTCCTGAGGGGCCAACGCAACCAGCGGATACATTAGTATACATAGACCACGCCAACCGCGATTCCAGACGGGCAGATTTCACTAGGGCCGGAACTGGTCAGGGCTCGGAAAGATTAAGGCCGTGGGCGAACTTTTGAGTACAGTCCAGGGTAACGAAGGACAGCCCCCCAAACGTATAACCTAGTCTGGTTCTTGGGCGGATCGCAACAACAGGGCCAACGCAGGACACCCTGTTCGCAAAAAGCTCCACCGGCAGTCCAGAACAAGATATGGTAACAGCTAAAGGAATAAGTCTGTTGGCTAACCTTATTCACAGGTGTTAAGTCCCTGCAAAAGCTCCGGTACAAAAACAACTCCCCGAGACGTAAATTGGGGGTTGGAGTGTACAAAAAAACAAATATGAGAGTTTACTCTATCTGCTGTGAAGGGAGCAGATTCAGAGTTAACAGAATTTGGAGATACTTATACTATACTAACATGCACATACAGGTGTTAGTATGCTACAACACAGTACTACAGTCTATACTAAGTTAATAGACTAAGTACAGAACAACTACTAACAAGATATCTCTTAGACTTACACAAGAGCATACCTTGCAATTTTGGCTGAGTAAAAAAAAAATCTGAGATTAGATTACTCTATCTGCTGAAGAAAAGCAAATTCAGAGTTAACAGATTTTGGAATACTTATAATATACTAACGTGCACAAACAGGTGTTAATATGTTACAAGACAGTACTACAGTCTATACTAATTTGCTAGACTAAGTACAAAAAATGGGAAAGTTTTTTATTCTACCCACTAGTACCTAGCGACCACAGCGCATGACCTCGTGTGCTGATGCACGAGGTTAAATAATGTCATACCCACTCTTATTACCTCTTAGTATGTAACTTAGCAAAATTCTAAGTCTACTACTGACTTTCACAAAAAGAACCAGAGGCTGGGATGGCACAATGCCAGTGCTCGCTACGAGAGTCGTAACGACTTACTTAGACTAGGTCAACAAAATCATGTCTCCGCAACAGCGAGGAAGCCTCTCCTGACAGCGGTAAGCGCTTAAAATTATTTGTCTGTGTGTGTCATAATAGGCCACCATTCTAACCCACACAAATTAAACCTCCAGGGGTGGTCGCAAGGCATCCTACCTACAGGCAACTGCTCCCATTGCTTTAACGAGAATAGTCAGATGTTAAACGGACAGGAACCCGAAATGGGTTCCATTATTTGAATGAATTAAAAAAAAACTCGAATAAACGGGTACAGGGGAGAAGCAGTTGCCTGCAGTCAGCTGGTGAGCAGTTTGTGTGCTCTGCCTTCTGTTTACAGGAGAAGCTGCCAACTTCAAACTACGGGCCTTCGATAACGCGGAACAGCACTTCCAAGGGGCCAGCACTCTCCATGAAGGAGCTCCAAAAACCCTCCCTGCGCCTCTCCTACTTTGCTGTGGGTATATCAGTGCTGCCGACAGAGGTACTCTGCGGAGCAAGCCACTGCAAATAGATTGAATGTTCCGATGAACACTTTAGCAGTGGTGAAGCGAAGCAGAGTACCTCTGGAGTTTCAGACCTTCCCAAAGCCCATCCTTTTTGTAGACCTCATAAGTGTAATCGCTCGTCGTACAACTCAGGTGAAGCTGGAGTGTGCTGGCCGGCCTGATATAGGCTGCAAGGAGGAATAAGGGTGAAGGATACAAGGAGACATGACCAGATAAAAAAAATCTGAGACTTCGTCTAAACTTCACAGACGCCTAATAGCGGGCTCAGCTCGGATTTTGGCATGAATACTTAGGATATACCTCACAAATCATGGAAAAATAATGAAATTTTGAAAAAAATTTGAAAGAGTACTTATCTGTCTTTATGAGCGTGACGACTCTGACCTGTCCTCCTGTCATGGAGAAGCCTCGGCTATGCGAGTCTAAGTGCTACCGACAGAGGTACTCAGTTTCGCTTCACCACTGCAAAAGTGTTCATTGGAACATTCAAGCTAACTGCTACGACTGCGTCGTACCTCTCACTGTCTTCCATTTAATGGCCGAGTGTCTCACCTGCTCCGACGAGCGGAGGGACTGCTATCCGGACCTGCATGGTCAAGATGCTGACTCCATCCTCCGAAGAATGCTTTCTGAGGGATCACCTCAAGGCCAATTTAATAGAAATGCCTTAACACTTTCCTTATCAGATGTGGCCTTTGTCGTAAACTGTGATGAATCCATTATGATAAATGCCATCGACAACTACAGCTCTACCCTTTTCTTCATGAATTATATATACTGTACTATATGTAAAACTAATAATGATAATAAAGTTTTCCTTACATCTATTTTACAGTGCCTAGACATAAGTATTTGCACAACTTTATTTTTTATGTATTTTAAAAAATTTAGGGACTGCTTTAGGATAATTAATATATGAAGTTTATATAACATACAGCACCTAGACATAAGTACCTATTTGCCCAATTCTATTTTTTATGTATTTTAAAAAATTTAGGGACTGCTTAGGATAATTAATACGGGAAGTTTATATAACATATACGGTATATAATAGAATAACTATTTAAACAGAACAGTCAAATGTACACTTATAACAAGAAAATTTAACAAGCAAAAGTAATGAGGGACAAAAGTATTTGACCAAAAAAAATTATGACCTTAGTACCGTACTTGGTGGCGTGACCTTTATTGGTAATAACAGCATGGAGACGATTGTTATAGCTGGAAATAAACTTTTTACATTCACTTGATGGTATTTTTTCCATCTTCCATGCGGATAACCTTTAGCTAGTTCAGTAAGGTTTTTGGGACACCGTTTGTGGACACCAGATTTAAGAAGGCGCCACAAATTTTCCATTTGATAAAGGTCCGGTGATTGGCTAGGCCATGGAAGAACATTTATGGTCTGACGCAACTAAAACAGAACTTTTTGGCCGAAACGAAGCTCGGCATGTATGAAGGGAACGTGATACTGCCTATGACCCCAAGAACACCATCTCCACCGTGAAGCATGGAGGGGGCAGCATCATGGTGTGGGGTTGCTTTACTGCCCATGGTGTTGGGGAATTTCATATCATTGATGGCAAGATGAATAGTTTCATGTACAGGGAGATATAAGAGAAGATGCTTCCAAGTGCCAAAAAATTCTACGGACGGCGCAGGTGGACCTTCCAACAAGACAACGACCCCAAGCATACTGCGAATTTAACGCAAGAATGGTTTCAAAAGAAGAAAATATAACCCCTTCCCAAAATTCATTTCTTTTGTACAGGTGGTCTTTGGCAAATGTTAAGCAGCTCTTGACATGTTTTGCTGTAAGAAGAGGAGTTTTGCGAGGAGTGTAAGAATGAATGCCAGTACGGTTCAATTCCCTAACAATAGTTTTCTTTCTGACATGCAGTCCCTGAGACGCCAGTTTACTCTGAAGGTAAGCACGAGTTGTCATGGGGTCATTAGTCACCTTACGTAGCATGTAGGCTAGCGCCGAGAACGACCCTTGGTCTTACGCGGAGCTCCAGCTCTTGGCAGATTGGAGACCACCCTAGGCACTTGATGCTTGCGGACTATTGCTCCAACCGTTGAAAAAGGAACATTGACACGTTCTGCTATTAGCTACTCTATAAGTTAATCTCTCACTACAAAGTAGAATTATCCGTTTACGAGTAGCTTCAGGGATTTCTTTAACTTTGGGCATTTTAGTGGGAGTGTGCGCGCCTTCAACGAGGTTTAGAGAGGTAATGATTGCGCCGGCTGTGGTTTATTTACATTGCATTTGTTTCGAGACGTTTCATGAGCGTTCTAGAATAATTTCCAAGCTAATTTATTAAAATTATTCTATTAAATATCAAAGATTCAACATCATATTTATTTTGGTAAAATACTTTTGTCCCTCATTACTTTTGCTTGTGTTAAATTTTCTTATAGGTGCACATTTGACTGCTCTGTTTATTCTATTATATATATGTTATATAAACTTCCTGTATTAATTGTCCTAAAGCAGTCCGTAATTTTTCTAAAGTAGATACATAAAAAAATAGAGTTGTGCAAATACTTATGTCTAGGCACTCTATAATACAAAATGAGACAAATTCCGCGTCCTAGCGACGCATGAGCCTGTGGTTAAGCACATTCATAGTACAGCGCAATATAGGCAGTGTGCCACTGAAGCACTAGTGAAATTTCTACTACTACTACTACGTAAGCAGACGAAATATGTCATTATCAGCCACACCTAGGCGCCCAATGGTTTTCTGCTTAAAGTTCGACCAAAGTGAGTTACAGTACATAGGGTAGCAATAGCTACAAAACAACTGACACTTGACCTCTTCAGAACAGTGACCAAACTTCCTCACTAGCATGTGGCTCACCGCTTACCGTAGAAATTCTGAGTTTCTTTCTCTAGATATATCGTAGTTATTACGAAAATCAACAGTGATTTTGTGACCCAGGTAAGGGAAGTTTACATAAGTGAGCTCTACACCATTGAGATATGTCACTTTGTCTGCCGGCAGGTTTGTTTTTTGTTTCCTAGGTTTAATTTACATGCAGATAGTTTTGACAATATGTACAGTATTGTATTCAGTAAAAAGCATGTTAAGTGTAGAACTCAGGCCTAACGTGTATATAAGATGGCATAGTATCCTCAGAGGCAGCGTTCCAGGGTGTCTTTGCTGAGTATTGACCATCCACATCGTTGGCAGTGTGAGCTGTCAGGATCGGTGGTGAACCTTTCTTTCTGCCTCTTGTTGGCCTCGTTGGTGGTATGATTGCTGATTTCTTGGCTAAGGCGGAGCTCATATAAGCTCACTTTGACGGGAAGGAGAGCTGAGATGTGTTATTGTCGCATTGGGTGTCACTCTGAGCCCCGTTTAGCACGTTGCGTGCGGCGAGCGACTTAGCTTGACCCAACGCAGTGCGGGAAATTATTTGTTTCCTTCCGCCAGTTTCATGCAAGCAATTGAAGTCAGACTTGGTGTACACTTCGCAACCCAAGAGACCATGAGAGTAATCCCTGCGAAATGCCATCTGTAGTCACGGCAAATATGGCTGTAAAGCCAATGAATATCAATTCTTCCAAAGTTCCAATACATTTGGTCTGCAGTCGGACTATTTGCGGCGATAACTTCTACTCCGCAGTTCCGCTCGTACATCACCTTCTCGAAAGTAAATTGTGCTACTGTGGCACTTTGAGAAATAACAGAAAATCCAAGGCAAGAGACGTTACTTCTGCAATGCTAAAGGTGCCTTTACACGATGCAATATGTTGCGGGCAACATTACCGCCCCACCCCTACACCACCAGCCACTGCAATGCATCGTATTGCATGAGCCTTTACACGGGGCAACAAATTGCACTTCAGTTACTAGCTTGAGGGAGGTCAGCGCACCGCTGCAGTTGCATTGTCTACTAACTCTACTTCTTATTTGAAAAAAAAAACAAAGAAGAAGAGGTGTGGAGTGAAAATTACTTATTAAGAAGGAAAAGTAAGAGTTCTTACACAAATATCATTGAAGAACCAAGTCCGAAAATGACTTCTCTATTATTACTTTAATTATTAAATCGGTCAAGTGGTGTTTACGTCATCTTGTTGACAAATTCACAGATAATCAGATAAATTAACGCGGGCAATCATGATTTCAGAACGTCCTTTTTCGGTAGACGTACATAAATACATATTCATCGACTGATCTCTTGCATTCTTTGTGATATTGTTGAGCAGTTGAGTAAGGGTATTCAGTAAGGAAAGCTTAAAAAATACATTTCCAATAAAAACTTACGAGCCCATCGTCCATGAGAACAATTGCTTTCTTGCAAGAGTTAAAATGAGTAAAGAACAACAAAATGTTACACTGCAAATCATTTCTGCTCAGTAAATACCTACCATTCAAATTTAAATAAATAGACACAAACAAATTGTCTCGCAGTCGTGTTTTTATAATCGCTACATTTATCATTCTATAGCGGTCATCGTATCCCTTTACACGAGGCACAAACTGCAGTTCAGTAGCGAGCTTGAGGCAGGTCACGGCACCGCTGCGGAAGTGACTGAAGGCTAAGTTGCAATGTCTGCAAACTCTACTTCTTATTAGAAAGAGAAAAAAGCCAATAAAAAGAGAGGTGTGGTGTAAAAGTTAATTATTGAAAAGGACAAGTAATAGATCTTCCGGGTAAATGTCTTCATAGAACTCAAGAATGAAAGCGACTTCTCTATTATTACGATCAGTTTAATAAATAGGTTAATAGGTATTTACGTAATCATGTTGATAAATTCACAGATTATCAAGCAAATAAACGCGGGCGATCGTGGTCGCATAACGTATTTCTTCGGTCGATGTAAATGCATCTTCATTGACTGATCTCTTGTATTCTTTGCTATATTGTTGAACAGGCGAGTAAAGGTATTCAGTAACAAATGCTAAAAAATTGTATTTCCACTAATAACTTACAAGCGCATCGTCCAAGAGAACAGTTTCTTTCTTGTAAGAGTTAAAGTGATTAAAGAACAACAAAAGGTTCAACTGCAAATAATTTCCGAGCAGTAAATAAATACCTACCATTTGTTTTTGAATAAATATACTAACTAAAATAAATTGTCTAGCAGTTTTGTTTTTGTGATCACTACATTTACAGTTCTATAGCGCTTCATTTTCTTTTAGCTTAATTATAATAAAAGTGTGGTAATTTTCTCACGCGCTCAAATGTGAAGCAGAGACAGCTGAGCCGGAGTTACTTGTTGACGCCATCCTACTCAACCGACAGTCAAGGACATACTGATCCAATGTTGCAGCGGATTATCCAACACCGTCCGCTAGCCGTGCAACATCACAGTAAACAGAAGGATCCTTGCAACATCCTAAACTCACCCCCACCGCTCTCAGGCGAGGGTGTATTAAGAGTTTTGCCGTGGTGGCAGCGAGCGGGGGTATAATGTTGCCTGCAACATATTGCATCGTGTAAAGGCACCTTTAGCGGAAAACCATGGTAAGAAGTTGAAATAATTTAGGAATAGAAGTTTGATATTGAAAAGACAAAAAATATATGATCATAATATCCTGTCTTTCTCAGCATTCGGGTGAACTGATAATTTTTAGAAACGAACTTATTCTAGTACAGTGGTGAATTATGCCGACGCAGCGGTTTACTATATCGCATAAAAAAGCGCAGACATGTCCGATTGGATATCATCGTGCCATACACTCCAAAACACTAAAAAATGGTACTGAAAGCTTACCATTGCATTTCTTACAAGAACAAGTTTGGTAAATGATTCGGTTTTGTATAACAGTAGCCTTAAAATGAAATGTCGTCACATTCATAGTTAATATTGTTAGGAATCTGATGAAAAAATCGATGCACTTGGATGAAGCAGGAGTTATTGTTCAACCACAGAGAACTACAAATTTGCACGCTTTGACAGCAATACCTCGGTCTATACGTCTCACTCCAGAGCATTGATGATCATGCTATGATATACCTACACTCTGAAAACGAAGAAGTAGAGAAAGGGAATCTGCAAGAAAAATAATAAACCTTCAGTTGTGGAGGTCAGGGCTTCTTTTGCTTTTCATACTTCTATTAGAAGCATAGCCTGTAGGCACGCCAGTTGAACACCCGTCAGATATTCAGTAAGGCAAATTTATGCTTAGTAGTAAAACGGTTTTCAATTTATTTAGACTGATATGAGTTATATTTTTTGTTTTACCCTGAACGACGACAATAAGTGCATCAATGTTCTTTGCAACTTATTATTTTTCTGAGAGTAGCGATTGATACTGTCACAGTGTTCACGATCATATTTTCATGCAATAACAGTTATCCGAGGTTTCAGAAATATTTCATTCTAAGACTTAGCTAAATGTTTGTTTAACATTACTTTAGCTCTATGGTATTGGATAGCAATAAGTAAGTGGTACAATTTACCGCACATTCATTATTTATAAATGTAGCTGAATTCTGTTCAGTGTCCCACCGTGGGCACATTCACTGCAGCCGATCCATCAGAGCCCACCGGTGGGCACGCCGCAGTCAAAGTGTTAACTTCTCAAGGAGCTTCTTTTTTCTAAAAAAAAAATTTAGCCCACCGCTTGTGTACATTTATGACGTTCTCCTGAATAGCGTCAAGTGCTTGACACGTTCTTTGTTCAGTGGAGGAGAATGGAACTTCCAGCAGCATTCGACCCCAGCTGACAAAGCGCAAGTCACTCAGCTGTGGCTCTCCCAGAATATTCCTGTCTTCATCAAGGCTGAGGATTGGCAGTCGGGGAGTCCAGACTTGAACCCTTTGGATTTAAAACTATAGTTAGTATTGAAGGACAGGGCTTGCTGTAAACCACGCAGAATTCTCAACTTACTTAATCGCTCCCTCTTTGCTGCAGTGGCCAATTTTTCAATTGGTGTTGTGCTTAATTATGAAGTGAGTGATGAATGGCCAGATAGAATGAAGTTTTGTGTGGACAAAAAATGAAGCCATTTTGAATAAAACTAGGCTCATAATTTACTTTTGTTGTTAAGAAATAAGCTCTGAAAACTTCAGCTGAACACGGTTCTTGTATATCCCATAATTTTAGTACTGAACTCATAACAGTAACTATTTATGTTAGGCTAATAACAATAACTATTTATATTAGGCTAAGTAGTCACCCGCTAGTGCTCAAAATTCATCAGTAAATTTAATTTAAGCCCAGTTTTACGAAACTCTTACGTTCGTCATTGTTATCTCTTTAGTATAGCGAACTACCATTCATACTTTTCTGAGCAAATATCGATATTTCTCTTCCAGATTGCGCTTTTGTAGAACCGCCTCCTACTAAACATTGTGTGTAGCCATGAGTGCCGAACCCATTCCCAGCCGCAATGTCGAAATTAAAGCAAAGGTCAGCCACCCTGTCCAGCTGCATAGTCTCGCAGGAAAGTTGTCAGGATCTGAAGGTGTCGTTATCAAACAAAGCGACACTTTCTACAATTGCTTGCGTGGACGACTGAAATTGAGATCCAAAACTGAGGTGAGTGTTTTCCTTTTTTTGCCACGAATTTTGGCAGCTCTTTGCTTCCCGTTTCGGTTGTTATGCACTGCTTATTTATGCCAAGTGCTTGTTGTAGTCTTGCTTTTCCTTTTTGATTCATTCAAGCTGTTTCATTTTGTTCTTAATTCAAGTATGTTGTTATCGTATCACAATGTTATTGACAGTAAGAGAACCCAATGAATGTGCTTCTCAATCCCCGTGCCGTTTTTGAGCTAGGGGTCGTTTAAGATTCGCTTAGGCCTACACTGACAGACAAATTTCTATTGTCATTTATTTAGCAACGGGAATATTTTGGGTTGTTATTAATGCAGTTATTTAATATCATTCAAGCCATGTTTCTAATATGGCATCATCGACGTCTGTGCAGTAATGTACGGTATATTTATAATACTATATTCACTATAGCGATCTTATTACTCCATCGCATAGCCTACAGATGATAGAAGAACTCAGAAATGCCAATATCCTGACGATTGCTGACTGCATTCCTTATTAATTTCCCCTATGAGCTGTACCTGGAATTTCATCGGCTGTGTTGGGGAACGCGCAGCATTTAAGGAGTACAGATGGCCGAATAAAATTTCCCCTTCCTTCCACTAGTTAGAAAAATAATTCATATGCGCTTGTTACATTTAATTACTAGTAGCTTCTAAAGATTTAGAAGTAGGTAAAGGTCTCAGCTACTGCGTCTAAGAATATTTCATGTTTACGCATTTTTTTGTGACTATCTGTTACTTCTCTGATGCCGAGTTGTTTTTATGCTCTCCCATCTCTTTGACATATGAGCTCATTTGGAGAATTAGATATCTCGACAATTTTTTTTTACGATGTGGCGATACTTTGCCAGTATTACTGAAGAGAAAAGTAACGATTTTAAATTTAATTCTTACTGGAGGTTTTTGCTTCATTTCAGGAATTCGGTAGCTATTGTTCTGACGCATAACCTGTTATCCATTCTGTGGTCTTTAGCCCCGTAAAAACGTATCTACTTTACATTCTACATTCCAAAACAATGCTATTTATTCGACAAACCAACTGTGTATCTTGTCAGGCTTTGTGGATGTACAGTAGCGGCCATAATGGTTCGGACACCTAACAATATATCAAAAAATCATTAATATTTCCGATAATTGGTAAAATATCTCTTTCAAATTTGGCACACATCAAGTAACATATCATACCTGCATTGTGTCAAAATGTCACTTGTAAAGGAGAAATAAAACCAAAAATACAAACGAACAAATAATTATTCTGAAAAATTGGCGTGGACAAAAAGGTTCGGACAAACCTTAAAACATTGACTTAAATGCGTCAAACGAAGAATACCCAACAAAATAAACATGGAAAATTGTTTTACAACATTAGTACTTTGTGTGGTACCCTTTACTGTCAATAACGGCTTGGCATCTACTGCCACATGACTGTATCAAACGGCTGCATTCTCCAGGTGTTATTTTTGCCCATTTTGCTTGTAAAGTGGTCCACAAATCATTAATATTCTTTGGATTACTCTTCATTGTGCGTTCTCCCAATACTTTCCGTACATTCTCAAAGGGATTCATGTCCGGGCTTTGAGCTGGCCAGTCCATAACGTCCACTCCTACTTCATGTAAAAAGGACTTAACAACTTTCGCCGTGTGGCAGTGGGCGTTATCCTGCATGAAGATGGATTCTGGCTTGAAGAACTGTTAAGAACAGGTACGACATGCATCTGCAACAGTTCCTTATACACTTAAGCGTTTATCTTTCCCTGCAATCGGACAAGAGGTCCCGTACCGCTTGCCGAGAACATGCCAAATACCATAACGCTGCCTCCGCCAAAATTCACACTTGCTTTTACACATTTTTTGGACAGTCTTTCACCAGCTGATCGGCGAACGATTCTCTTGCCATCCTAACCAAACAAATTAAACTTTGACTCGTCGCTAAAATACACCTTTGCCCAGTCGTCATCAGTCCATAGGACATACTTCGATGCAAAGCTCAGGCGAGCATTCCTATTCTTCTTGCTTATCAAAGGTTTGACTGCTGGGGAACGAGGGTGCAAGTCTGCTTCCTTCAGACGACGGGAAACAGTCTTCCTCGATATTTGCATTCCGTGAGATTGGCTAACTTCTCGAGAAATTGATGCAGCGGTTTCAAAACGATCCTTCTTTGATAATCTGACCAGAGTATTGTCATCGGTTTTCGAGGTAATTCGAGTCTTCCTGAAAAATTCCCGCAGCGGTAGAATTACATTTGTTGTACTTAGCTAGTACGGTATATTTGTTCGTTTGTATTTTTGGTTTCATTTTTCCTTTACAAGTGACATTTTGACACAATTCAGGTATGATATGTTACTTGATGTGTGCCAAATTTGAAAGAGGTATTTTGCCAATTTTCGGAGATATTAATGATTTCTTGATATATTGTTAGGTGTTCGAACCATTATGGCCGCTACTGTACGTACCTATTGCTTTACTTTAAAGTCCGTGTTGTATCCAATCGTATTCGTTTTGCCTTCTCACGCTTGATTATCTTTTAAATTTTCTTATTTCAGAGCGTAAACTTTGCAATCGTTCACGCATGAGAGCAACCATTCCACACTTGCTGAAATTGCAACTAAATAGCTGTCACTGCAATATCTAATTATGGAGCACGACGAAAGTACGCTTGTGACAATGTTACCAGTATTACACAATATGCCGCGCAATTGGCTTCAGTAAGAATTTAGCGCTTCAGGTGTATTAACTATATTAACAATTTTAATTTTTGTAGTGGAGTCTTACTTTATGGCAACGTTTTTCACCAGTCTTTGTTGTGGTCGGTGTCTTCCTTAACAAAATGTTACACGTCTTGTGATTTCCAGATGTGTCACGAAAATTTCTACTGATGGATTTTGTTAGAACGGGTAGACGCAAGAGTCTTTGTAGTGTTAAAAAAGCTGCCGTAGTGAAAAATATGGCTAATGGAATTCCTCATGAAGTGAAGGCACGCTCCATCGGCCGCCATGTTGACACTGTGAAGTGATATTTGGCCACCCCACGGCCTAGGAAATCTCGATCGGATTGTGGAGTGCTAAATTCAACAGCTAAAAACAGTGACTACCCGTGACTTTCATTCTGTGAGGAAGCAATTGCTCAAGAAACCAGGACAGACATCTGGGGGAAAAAAAATCTGCGGCTGATCTGCCGAAGGTGCCAGAAACAAGATGTCGGTTGCTACGGGACATGGGTAAGAACCTTTAACGTAAAAAAAACGACCTCCACTTACTCAACGACACAAAAAATTGCAGTTACAATGTGTTCAAAAACGCTTAAAAACGAACATGAATGACATCATATTCACTGATGAAATTAGGGTGAACCTGACGGATGGGGGAAGGTATGGGTTGTAAAAGGGTTAGATCGCCATGCACTTGCGTTTCCATCGGCAACAGAAAAGTGGAGGTATGATGATTCAAGCGGATGTAGTTGGACTTTTCGTGTGCCTGATGGCGTAAAAATTACTTCTGCGGCTTACTGTCGATTTCTTGAATCAACTTTGCTCCAATGGCTGGAAGATATACCATTACAGAAGCGTCGCAAGTCGATATTTCGGCATGACAATAATCCGTCTCACGCTGCAAAAACGACGCAAGCTTTCTTGTCATCAATGGGCTTCAATGGTAAACGTTTGACGGTGTGGCCTCCATTTTCACCAGATTTGAAACCAATCGAGAATGATTGGGGAATTCTAAAGCAGGCTCTTTACGAGGATGGCAAGCAAAAGGAAGGAAGACTTACGGAAAGTGATTAAGTCGACTGCAAGCAAAACCCCTTCATTTACAGTATAATAATAGACAAATTCTGTGGACAAAAGAAATAAACTTGATTTAAAAAACAAAGGCTCCTATGTGAAGTGTCATTTTTTCCATTATATAGTTTCGCATCATGAATGCTTCTGTCCCATTAACAAACTTGATTGTCCATATATATAATGTTTTTAACCCTTTTCAATATAGCTACATTGAATTTTCGTAAAAGATATTTTTTGCCGAACTACGCTAATACCGTGCTACGCCTGAATATTGAGCAAAATACTGTAACGTTGATAAGATGACTTTGAATAAACATCAGTAAAGTGAACATAATTGAGGATGAGCTTTAATTCAATACTGTATCTCAAATATGTCTTAGAAGTGTCAGGCTTTTCCAATCAATAATGAATACCGTATTTCATTTTGAAAATTTTTCTCAAGCTAAAAGCGTGGCACGGGGTGTGTAAATTAAGTAAATATTAGCCGTATGTGCGTTGATTTATCCTCGGTCTTTTGCAACAGGCAGGCCGCGCTCAAGAGGAACTCATATACTACGATCGTCCTGATGCCAAGGGCCCCAAAACAAGCACATTTTATCGAGTAAGTTGTACTCTTGTTGTCGTGCCAGTGGCGCTTATGTTCCCTAAACATTGTCCTGTGAGCAGCTTACCGTACGTCGTTTGTTTTTCTCAACTTGAACATTTTGTCACGAAATTTAGGAGTTTCTTGTGGTTGCTTTACTGTAGCTACGTAGAGTACGGTAGCTGTCGCTCTCATTATTATTACAATTTTTTTTCATATTTTGCGTTGCCGTGCTATGCTTGTGTGTTTAATATGTTTATGAAACATGTTATTTGAAGATCCGATATTTGCTAGTCTGGGCAGTGACAGCTACACTGTCGAAATCTATATGTTAGGGCTGGTACACATGTTAGTCAAAAGAATGAGTTTCCTGTGTTAATCTTCCGAATATTTTCTTGAGTCTTCGTAAACACCTTTGAATTTACAAAAAAAATGCAAAAATGTTAGCCGTTTGCTCAGCTTCCTTAACCAGTGCCGTTAGTTAAATTTTGGTCATCTCTTCAAACTTTGAGGGCATTATAGCTAAAGATTCTTTGCAAGTGTGTGCCATTTAAACGGGCACATCAACGCATTCGGAGGCGCACACGACAGAACTCGTTCTTTTGACTAGCGTGTGTGCAGGTTAATGGGCTAATTGTTGTTATCTAACCAGATTGCAGACACTGACGTTGCAGGCGGCCTGCAGTGTCTGCATAACATATTGGTAAACACCAATGGGGTGAGAGGCAAAGTGGTCAAAACACGAACGCTTTACCTTGTGGGACAGACTCGCGTACACGTGGATGAGGTTGAAGGTCTTGGACACTTTATGGAATTGGAGGTAAGTGATATGTTACCTCTTCAGTGCAAGACTTAATCGTACCTTTGCTGTAGGAATAATACTGTCAGGTACGTATCGTATCTATATGATTAACCGTGAGCGTATTTTATTACGCAAACGCATGATCGTCGAAAAATGGCTAACTTTGACTAATCCTGTCCATTTCGGTAGCGTTGAGTAATTGGTGTGCTTTTTTATTATTATCAGATGAGAAGGCTACTATCGGCATCTTACTCCTTCGCATGCGTCGCTGTTTCTGTCGGTGACGCTGCATCAACATTATTCTGCCGCTTGTCGCAATGGCTAGAATTCTCTAGTTAGTCTATAACAGGCCAGTCACTTTCCTGTAGCTGACCAATTGACTTCGGTGACCGACTCAAGTATGCTTTCCTCGTATAGTTGTATATGGAAGGTCGGTGACTAGCTTCATTGTTTACACCATCATGACGCAAAAGGGTACTGCTTAATGAACTATATACATTGCGTCGCTTTGACAACGCAAATCAATGGATCTTCAATTTAATAAATAATGGAGATGGAATGTATTTTATATAAACATACAGACAAGGAGTTTGCTTTTAGTCAAATTATATATTTTTGCCAAAATTTAGAGTTTTGTAATGTATGATTTGGCAGCGATTATCGAACAGCCATGTAGAAGCTGTCCGGCTTTATTATGCAAGTTGACGTTCTTGAGTGAATGTACCATGGGCAAAAAAAAATGGTTTTAGTGATTAGTGATGCCGATCGTGCCAAACTAGAATTACTTCCATACTTGACACAGGCGTGTCTAGGCTTGAAATTAGTATAAATATTAATCGTAACCATCGAGCAATCAAAAAGTTTGTGTGTTGTGGCAAGGTCGGGAGGAAATTTACCAGAGAGATATCAGTTGAGGAAACTATGTATCTACTAGAGATATTTGCAAACTGCACATTCAGATGGCACAAAAACCTCATCGGACGAGTAAGGTTGTTTTTGATATTTACTCGAAAATGGGTTGAACAACACGGTTTAAAATCCTGAAGACCCTTGGCAAATAATACTAGAACGCTTCGTGGCGTAAGACCATCGGCATCGGCTGGAGCAAATTCAACGCAGTGATTTTTGATGAACAAGGTTAGAGCACAGCCCCATTCCCTGAGTAGATCTTCAATAATAATATGGAAAAAATAGAGCGCCTCGTGGCGTTAGACAATCTGCCGCGGTGGAGGCAAATTCAACACCGTCATTTTGATGGCCAGCTAGGCCTAGTTTTTTGGCATGGGTCACATCTAGGTCAACCCACCAAACTCCCTACAAAAGTTATGAACATTGCTCAACTCCTTCGACCACTTTTGGGATAGACAAATATAATTCGAGGGCTCAGAGCCACAAGTGGCTATATCCATTTTGGCGAAATTGCGTTTTACTCACAAAGTGGGTACTTGAGGTTTATTTTTAGTGTCATAAGTGTCTATGTCCTATCTTTTCATGCCGTATCTCTTCTTAATGAAGAGATATGGCATAGACACTTGTGACACTAAAAATATACCTCACAAGCACCCACTTTGTGAGTAAAACCTAATTTCGCAAAAAATGGTCATAGCCAGTTCTGGCTCTGAGTCCTCGAATTTATATATTAACAAATTATTTTCTTGATATGGCATAATTACATTCCAAACTTAGATAGAAGCAGCAGTGCAAACGAAGAAAATTCAATCCCACAATGCTGAAGAATTACGAAGCAAAAAAAGCTGCAGTTCGAAGACATAAGCGATGCATCCTCAATAAAAATTCATTGTAGCTGAAAAGACTGAAATGTCTTGTTGTAGTTGCGGTCTTAAAATCAGAGCAGTTATTCTGTCAAAGCGTTGATTGGCTTGTGATGAGAAAGCTCTTCAAGATGGAGCATCCATATTAGACATCGGCAGTTATCCGCCTCCTGCTGCATATATAGACTTGATTTGCCATGGCTTTTTCTGATACAATATTATTTTCTTGATATGGCATCATTATATTCCAAACTTAGATAGAAGCAGTTGAAGAAATTTTGATACCCGCGACGTGCGTTTCGCTGTTGATCAGCTCTTCAGATGGGAGTCTCAAAGTTGTTAAAATTGGTTCTAGAAATTACGCAAACTGTGGAGTCTACGCAGCGGACCATGTTTAATGTTGACGATACATTTGCTCGATTTAAAATGTCATTTATACTTTTGATAATCCGGTATCATAGTTACACCTCCCTATGATAACCTCTCTAAATTTTGCGTAATTTTAAGAACCAATTTTAACAACTTTGATCAACATCGAAACGCGCGTCGTGAGTATCAAAATTTCTTTAACTGCTTCTAAGTTTGGAATATATACAAATATATATATATTTCAATATATTCAGCGTTGGGAGGAGTTTACTACCTTCTTTCTTGCCAGTGTAACGATAAAGTACACGGGTTTCACGTAACGGCCGTGTCGGTCTAGTTGGGTTGTTGTCCATAAAAAGATTGTGAACTTTTTGATTTCGATAGTAGATAACGAGTTTCAGTTGATTATTTGGTGACGCTGTTTTTGACATTTCTTTTTACGAGATTTCTGATAACTTTTTCGTCTTCTTTATAGGCTTTACTCATTTGATTGCAGTAGTATGCTTTGAGAGCTTGAGTTGCTTTTCCAGCTTGCGGGTTCGTAGTCACTTTTTGTAACTGCCGATCAAACATTGTGTTGGTGAATCCATTGTTGACTAATATCTGTTTGCAGCGAAGAAATTCCGCATCGTTTGAGCAAACTTCATACGCTCTGAACACAGCCAAATTCTCACGAGAAATATATATATATATACAAATATGTACTTGAATCTCCAAAGAAAACATTAACACCTATCGCACTTCGTTCGCGGGTGATAGATATATATGCTTTATTAGGTACACGTAGGGACATGATACACAAAAAACAGCTCATTACTAGAGTTACATTAGATGAAAAGATCAAGTAATGCCACCATTACAAACTACACTGCATTGCGGCCCGTTGTTTAGCCCAGTGGCTCTCAACTTTTTTCCGTTGGCGTCACACTAATATCGTATGGAAAATGGTGCGGCACACCTACCAGCTAGTTCCGATTTTTTCTTTTTTGAGTGGCGAATTTTATGAACCCAAATTATATCAAATCAATTGTACAGTAGTACATTTCTTTCATATAGCTAGCAATTTTTTATGAAATATGCATACCAGGTGTTAAATAAAAAATAAGTACATGCGAGCTCACCACACTCCAATATGCTGTACAAATGTTCTAGTGTGTTGGTATATGACAACATTTAGTTTATAACATAGCTAGTTAGCCTGCGCATGCTAAGTGAGTAGTGGGTAAAGCCGCGAGATACTACTTTTTGAGGGTAGGTTCCCCTCGCGCCCCCCGGGTCATCGCGCCGCCCCTTCCGGTTTCCCAGGCCCCGCCCACTCCGGCTAGCGCCCCCCCTGACCCCCGCTAAACCGGTAGTGCATTGGCCGTTACAAACCGGAAGCTCGCGCGCGAGGGTAGGTTACCCTCAAAAAGTAGTATCTCGCGGCTTTACCCACTACTTAAGTGGGCTAATTGGAAGGTGACTGGCGCGGCGCACCGGTTGAGAACCACTGCTTTAGCATCTGTTTGGTAATAGTATGCTTAGCCATCGGCTGTTTATGTAAGTTTGTAGCCAGGACCAGTACGGATCACTTTGAGTAAGATAGTGTCAGATTTTTCTTTCCTGAGCTGGAGCCTGAAAGCGCATTTTCTTACCCTGACTTTGAGGCAATCAGTATACTTTTGAGCGAATATCATACTAGCGCAACAGTTGTTGACCTCGGCACATTCATCAGCAGCCTAAATATGTCATTATAGGCCACACATAAATGCCCAATAGACTTCTGCTTGAAATTCGATCAAAGCTAGTTCCAGTACAGGGAATTGCAGTAGCTCCGAAACAGTTGGCATTTGACTTCTTCCGAGCAGTGACCAAACTTTCTGATTAGCATGTTACCCACTGCGTGGAGTTTTCGTGTTTTTTTTCTCTGTATCCGGGTTATCACAAAAATCATTGGAGATTTTATGTCCCAAGTAAGAGAAGCTGTCCACATAAGTGAGATCGACACCATGTAGTGGAGCAACCTTATCGAATGGCAGGTTACTACCCTGTTTAATGTACAAACAGTTTTAACAGTATTATATTCAATGCACCTTTGCTAGCCTTGCCCTCGCAAATTGAGACCAGTTTTGCAGCCCACTGAAATAGGGAGATACAAAGACCATGTCATCAGCATAACTGAGCGCATTTACTGCGTGACCATTAATATGACACCCCACTCGTGCTTCGTTCAAATGGGTGTGGATACCATCAATAAAGATATTAAAAAGAATTGGGGAGAGTAAGGCTCCCTGTCCTTTGCCGTTAGTCATGCCAAACGCTGATGACGTTGCCGCTCCTCTTTTCGCACAGCAGTTCTGAGTTAGAAACCAACATTTTAGCGCCTTAACAATATAAAGAGGTATGTATTTGTTTCTCAACCGTACATTTCAATAATTCAGTGGTTCTTAACCTGAGTTCGATTGAACCCCAAGGGTTCCGTGAGTTTTGATTCCGCGATTTGATTCACCCCACTCGTACGATTCGTGACGTCACGCTCTGCTTGTTGGTTTTGTTCTCAGAACACAGTGATTCTGTGTGCAAATGATGCATGGTACTACAATTTGTGCACTATTACAGTATATGATTAGGCTACATATGCTTTGAATATAAAAAAAATCGCATTTTATTTTTCCTGCTACGAAGGGTTTGATGAATGCATGTATGGAGCTTGAGGAATTCGGTACCTATCTCCAAAAAGTTATGAACCACTGACTTAAATAGAGAGTAATTGTGAACTGGATCAAACGCAGGCTTAGCATCGAGAAAGCATATGTACATGTTAGATGCACTATTAATGAAATGATTTGTAACCTGCTTGAGTGGAAATATAGCCATTTTCGTTCCATGTAGGGCCTTGAACTCAAATTGGTTGTCTGCAGTCATCATGTACGGTGACATTCGTTTCTCAAGCACGAGTGTTCTACCACTTTCGAGAGAGACGTAGCCACTGCTATTGGGCGATATTTGCTCATGTCTGTTACACATTTTACTTTTTTTACAATTGGTGTTATTACGACCGTCATCAAATCACCTGGGAGGAATCCCAATGTAAAGCGCCCGGTGAGCAGAATTGCAGGGAGCGTTACCGATCTAGGGGGCTATATTCATAGGCCTCAGCTGGGACATAGTCGGAGCCGCAAGCTTTGTTATTCTGCGCTCTTTTCAGCGCATGACAAGGCTCGTCTTCAAATAGGTGCTTTGTTTGTTAGTAGGAGCCACATTTCCAAGGATGCCATCTATATAACCTTTGTGATTATCATCGGCAAAACAGCTCATAGCACCAGCCATTGAACACACGATGCCTTCACTGTCCACTCTTTGCAAATGAGGCTGATGGCAAATTGACAAGTCCTCGATAAAATATTTTCCATTCAACCTACCGACTTCAAGCCAAAAATAAACTGTTCTTGGAGATGCAACGAATGAATCTATTGGAAAGAAACACGCATGTGTAAGCACCGGCCAACGGTAAATTGCAAAATTTATTTTAGCCAATTTTAGGTCATTTTGCTGCCCCTAGCTCCAATTACACTCGTCTGCCTAATTTTTGAGGTTTAGGGTTTGTTCAGTGTTTCTATATGGCTTTTGCATTGCAAATTCAGAAATATAAGCGATTTTGCCCTATCAGGTCAGGTTTTCATTCTATTTCAATTTTAAAAACATAAATTATTGGAAATAACGTGTTTTCTAATTAATTTTATACTTATATACCAAACTTCAATTTTCTTCCTAAATAAATAAAAGAGCTTTTAGAGAGTGTGCAAAAGTATTTTATGTTTTCTTTTAACAAAGTTATGAAATACACGTTGAGTAACGGCCAAAATGACTACACCGAAGGTAGAGACAATGAGTCACCAGTTATTGTATCTATTGCGATCAACTTTCTAGGCCATCACCAAAATTGAGAATTTGAATGCGTTATTAATTAGTTCTTGAAAAACTACCGAGCTCTAGGGCATCCATGTCCATTAAAATGCATTTCCTTGGTTCGCATTTAGACTATGTTCTGGAAAACTGTGGTGATTTGAGCGAAGAGCTATGAGAGCATTTTCTCAAGAATATTCGAGTAATGGAGCTGTATTTTATCTTGAAGTTCACGTGAACTCTAATTGTGTTTTTTTTTAGGCATAGGTTACACAGTTTGCATTATTTATGCAGTATCTGAAAAATATAAATAATAATAATTGATTATCATTGGTTCTTAAAACTGAAATAGCTAAAAAATCTGACCTGATTGAACAAAACGAGTTACATTTCCAAACTCACCATGCAAAATGCATAGGCCTATAGGATCTGCTGACAAACACTAAACGTCTTTAAAAAAAAGTTTTAAAATGCAGCCCAGTGTTATCGTCGTCCACAGATGGTTTATGGCGACAGATTTGTGTTTCTTGCAGACAAACGCATTTTTTGCATCACCGAGAACCGTTTACTTTTATTTGAGGTCGTTCTGTTGCCTGGAAAACATTTTATCGAAGTTCATCTATTTACAATGAGCCTCATTTGCAAATTTCAGTGGACAGTCAAGGTATCGTGTGGTCCATTGTACAATATTACATTCCTCAGTGACTCCCTTCACTGACTGCGCAACAGTGTGGACTTGGGGTTTCAGACTTTTTTCCAAAAATCAATGGATCTATTTTGCGTAAGCTTCCTAGTCAGCTTTTGCGATCTAATCTCATTTTCTCGTCTACGCACTTGCTTGAGGTCAATGAGACACGGATTGTGCAGCCTATTCTCTTCTTACCTTGTATGGCCTGTGCGCTGCAAGCCTGCGTCCCTCTACGTGTAATACCTACATCCGTCTGCTGGCAGTGGAAAGTTCGCGGACAGTCATTCCATCCCGGGACATTTGCCTTTGTTTTTTGTCGAAATATACTCTGAAATATTACATTACCCTTTTCAATTGACAGATGCCTACGAAGATTTTTGGAAATAAGGGATGTCGCGTTTCTTCATATCGTCTTCAGACTTCATTCTTTTTAAATGAATATTGTTCCCAAAATGTACCTGTGTTTCATATAAAGCTCATAGCTTCTTCATGCTCCTAATACTGTAATATGACGTTATTAATTTCTTTTATCGGCATTTAAATATTGATGTCTAATATTCAAATAATCAAGGGGATCGGTGGTGACATACCAAATTTGGTATAGTTAATAATCAAGATTTATTACTTCTAAGATTCTATCAAATTTTTTCATCATAAGTCGAGTCCCAAGTTCACGAATTTGAGTACAGTAAAAAAGTTTAGAAAATTCTTATAGTTATGTAAAAGAAGTTTTTATAAAATATCGATCTGTGTGCTCAAGGCAAAGATGCTGTCTTGTTTCCCTCTATTAACCGTCTGCTAAGAATACTTGAGAGTTTTCTGCTTCTTAATTTGTTACTTTTTCGTGTTCGCATTGTGATGTACCAGTAAGCAAAATCTAGCATCGTATTGAAATGTGTTCAGTTACCAATTTATACTCGTGTCCGAATTACATAAATTTGGAGGGCTTATTGTATTGAAACCTTCTATTGTTTGTTCAATCTTGCCTTCTTTGTAATAGCTCTATTTAGAACGTCGCCTGGTATTTGGTCCACTAGGAGGAGAGAAAGGTCAAGTTCCTGTTGTATGTGTTCGATTATGAGAGTGCCCTTGCCTCTATACATCGTCATTAGTGTGCATGGCACCTTATACTGTATTTTAAACTTATTTTAATATTTTCCCGCAGGTTGTTTTAAAAGAAGATCAATCTGCCGATGAAGGTCAGGCTATCGCTGAAGATCTCATGAAGAAACTTGAAATTCAAGAAACCGATCTTCTTCAGGGTGCATATATGGACATGATTGAGGCTAAAGGAGACTCGTGCTCATGACAGCCGAAGTTATATGCTCCTATTATAACTTTAAATTAAATTGTCGAGATTGGGATAAGTACAGGCTACTGTTGAATAACTTGGCTTTTGAAATTTAAACCAATAATTTCTACAGTTTTTGCAGATACTAGTCACTGCCTCAGGTTAGGGATCAGTGTAGGAAGTGCATGGAGTAGAGTCCATGATAAGTTTCTTTTTATCTTTCATAGTACTCGTGCATAAAGCCGCTGCCCACAAAAATGCTCTAAACGAAACATTACAGGTTTTTGAAAAAAAAAAAATAATTATAATCCTTGACCGTTCTTGCTACCGTAGTGCGAGCATCACGCTGCGTCTCTGCGAGTTTAACTTACTCAAAATTTAGAGATATTGCCACTTACTGTACGGTGACTAAAGAGTTTATTTGGCCATTGAGATTAGAAACAATTTTCGATAGTAGAAATAAGTGCAAGCTGAAGCTGCTCGTGTGGCAACATAATAGGAAGGGTTGTAAAGGATAGTTCGCGGTATCGGTATGTGCTTTCGTGGATAGCGGTATTAATGCGCCAAGCACTGCTGCCTTCAGCATGTTTAGAGCCTACTGGAAGTTCAACTTCCACTAGCCTCTTGCCCCCGTGGGCGGGTGGCTCTCACCCACTTTAGCCTGTCTGGGGTCAACCAACCGGTGTCTAGGTGTCAAGAGACCTTAAAAAGGTCAAAATTTGAGTAAAGCGTAAAAGGAAAGTTACGTAAACTTACACAATATACGCAAACACACGCAAGCAATGCTTGCGTATATTTGCGCATGTTTGCGTATGTTTGCCAAATATACGCAAACAATGCTTGCGTATATCTGCGTATGTTTGCAAACTTACGCAGGTTCTGTATTGTTGGCCGGGCCGCTTATATAAGGCGAGGAGGCCACTCTCCCTTCAGTTGACTGCTATTCTCTACGGAGGTTGTTGTCGACGTATATTGAAGTTGGATGCGCCTCTGGCTTTATCATAACCGGAAAAGTACGTTTTTGCCCCAAGCCTCGTCAAGCTCGTCTTCGACTTCCTG
>LQNS02278070.1:37165909-37183526 GCA_001587735.2 Parhyale hawaiensis
GTAGAATTTTCACAGGTTCCTTCAGTGTTAGATAGGGGAAAATGAGGATTATACGGGTCTGAGATAATCCTGAATAACGTTGCATCTGTACTTCTGTGCAATTTCCTCCTGTTGCAGATAGTTTGAAAATTTGGCCAATTACATATTGTCAAAAAATTTACCCGCGTATCAGCCACTTCCAAGAAACCGATAGACTGGCTGTGTAGGCGCAGTCTACGTATTATTGATTATAAAAAATGCGTGACGCGTCATAGCAAATGTACATACATATAAACATAAATAGGCTACCGTACGTATTATTCCGTATTGATGGCAGCTTCGGGAGACGAGACCAAATTGGTATGGTGGGACAGATCTGCATGTCCCACAGACACCGCATTGCACCAGAACTATGCATGCACCTCGCGCAGCAGTCACTCTCTGCTCACTGCCACCGGTCCACTCCACTGCACGGCCACGGTTTCGATCGATGCCATCGTCCGCTCCTGGCGCCGCTGTCCGTAGAGTTTACGTTCGTGGTTTTTTAGATGCTCTTGGATTTGTTAACTGACCGTGAACCGTAGCTTGTGTTTTTGCTGCGGCACGAGCAGTGTTGTGTCTGCTGCGAACTGCTACTGCTTTTAGCTGGAGTTTGTTGCAGTTGTAGGAACACACTGAAATGGTCTTTGGTGTCGTAAGCGATGGGACTCCCGGGTGAAGTCTATGGGTTCTTGGAACTGCAGATGCTCCGTTAGGAAAATTCTTCCCTAGACTGCAAACACTGCCTCTGCTTTAAGACATTGCTATTAATGGTCTGTCATACCCAAAATAAATAGAACTGAGACTAGTGTGTGGAGTGTGGACCAGTTATGTTATGCAGCCAAGCACTGGTTCACTATAATAACAACTCCGGTCGAGAAGCGTAAGTGTTCAAACATCTGGTTTAACGTCATTTAAGAATATCCGTTATCGCTAGCTTAGACCAAAAAATGTTTTTTCTGGAACATTTGTTGTACAGTTTGATCGTTTCAAAGATATTCGCGGCTGTGGATGTCGCTACACCATCTGCAAGCGGTACAATTAGGCTAAATTGATCAACTCTAACCAGTTGAACCGACTCACTATTCATAATTTGACTTTAAATTTTAGACTATCAGCACCTTTCCGAAGCGATGATGTCAAGCCATCAGCGGGGCTCTCGATCAGACACCCGACCAGCCTCTTATGCCACTCTGTATCCCGTGAGAATGATAAAGTTTGCATCAGATATCGCTGAAGAGACTTCACTGCCGTAGACTTCGGTATTGTCATCCATGGAAATTATGCTTCAGTGTTTTTTACTGTATCAGCACATGTTATTTTTTCTTTCTTAGTTTCTGGTGTATTTTTTTACTATATAGTCTTACTTAGCTTGTAGATTTGTGTTGGGCAGTCTGAACGCCTGGACACTCGTGCATATCAAGTAGAATGGTAGCCTTTAAGACGGGGAGCTACAGAGTTGGTGCTTTTAGCCTAGGTGCATCATCTAATTGGAGTCATAGGTACATTACCTGATTCCTGGAGTCGGAGCCGGGGGGAAAAATTATGCTCTTTTCACTAAAATATCGGCGTGGAGTCAAAGACGAGAGTCGCAGTCTTAGTGTGCTTATAGTTGTTGTCGAATGCCCAATAGTCCAGGAATCGAAATCAGATTTGCTTTCCTACTCTGTAACTCTACTGACGGCGGGTTCGCACGACGGTCAAAGGTGCGCGCTCCCTCATCTTTGTGTGCCCCTTTCTATTGCAGGAAAATGCGCAGCCTGTTGGTTGTCTTTCGCTCCAAATTTGAAGAAAAATCTGAAGTTCCTGAAGTGGCACTTGGTGAACCAACTGACCTGACGGCCAACACTTTATTGGTGCTTTGTTTTTTTTTTTGTTTCAGCGCTGTAAAAAATTTCACTTGAAATAACAGAGTATCTGGTAGCCGTTCGCCAGGCGCTTTTGAACTGCCTGTCAATCGCAACGAAAAGTATTCGGTGGTTGCTTCATAAAACGGATTTTTTTCTGTCACAGAAATGCAGTTACCTTTCTGTCAGTGCTTACAGATTTTATCCCTCTCCCCCTGATATTTACGTGGCCCTTCTGTCAGAAAAAAAACGATAAGCCAGGGGCGGGCCCGAACCATCGTCAGTCTCATAGCAGCGAAGTCGCGTCTTAACCAATTGAGCTATTGCAGCTCACCTTAGTTGAGGGTCACCTTTAGATAGGTAATATTGAACGGATGCGCTTACACAGCAATTTTATTGCTTCACAGAAATGAGGGACACTCTGAAAATCTCCGTTTGGAAGTCATGATCGTCCAAACGATATCAACGAAACAATGCGGAAATAATAAAATATCCCGTCATAAGACGGAACGAAATATTTTTCCTGTAAACAATGTGAACTACAGGCTTTCCCAGCTCAATAAAGAACCCTTTATATCATAAAGGCACACAGAGAAAATACCTAACTGATACTTTTCTAATTAGCCTACTTCCCGCTAAAACTTTTAACTTTTTTATACTGCACCTTGTAGATGATTACGAGTGATTTTTCTGTTTTCCGATCAGTAACTGACGCAATTCTGACAGTCATGTCGTGTGCTTGCTCCCTGATTAAAAAGAGATTTAAAATGAAGTACAAGAAAAATAGTATAATTTGAAATGCAAGTTCGTATCATTTTCTCATGTTTTAGGACAAAGTGAGTAAAAGTATCTTATCGTTTCTGCTTGACAGCTATATGTTAAGCTATGACATACATGTAATATTTAGTTCATTTTTTAGCCTGTTTAAGGAAAAACTTACCATTGAGCTTAGCTATGCAGTGATGCTACACTACACAGTAGGAATTTTTCTGCTTTAGAATTATTTTTGAAGTTTACATCTAGAGATTTTTTCTTACTGTCATTTGTAACTGGGTAAATTTTGTCGAATCCATGGGTGATGAATCAGTGCAAGAAGCGTCAACACCCCTACTTCTTTAGGACTGTGAATTCAAAATATATTACCATACACGAATAGCCGATTCCTTATGATGTACCACATAACCTTGCAATATTTTTTTCAAAACAAATATGATGTGCTTACAAAATCAGCGACCGTTCCTTTTCTTTACAATGTTCATTCTGATGCCGATTGTCGATAGGTACGTCCCAGTGAACCTGATCACTAAAATGACCATAAAATTCGCCCCTAATTATAAATTTTTTGGCAAGCACACACTCGGTGTCGACAAGGATCTGCAATTTTGCGAGGACACTTCAATATACTTTCGGACGCTGTGTCTAGAGACCGACGTTCATTTTTACTGACGTGTGAAGCCTCCGTAAGTCTTACGACTTCCCTCTTCATGGTCGCCAGACCACCGGAGGAGGAGGGGAGAAGAGCATAGGGCGTACCGCCCCTGAGGACCCCTGTCCTAAGGTCACCAGTGCCCCTGCTGCTATTTCCGCCACAGCTGGTGTTCAGTTTAGGGAGAATGCGGCACTTGCGGCGCTCATGTTTTACCTCGCAGTTTCCAATGCATTGCTAAGTAGATTTGTGCATTGTCTTATTCCAAGGAACTGAGCGGGGCGTTTGTTGGAAGAATTTGCTTGAATGTTCTTATCGCCGAAAATTTCCTAATTTCCAAGTTAAAGAAAAAGTATGGTTTGAAGCCAAAATTTTTGTGCAGCTGATTCCATTAAAGGGATTTTTCAATGCACTATAGTGAGTGACTAGAATTATATTCTCTGAATTTTAGAATCATGGTCTAGCAGCCTAGCAGGTAATAGGTAGTTAAAACCTGGTGTAGATCTCCGTAGACTTTTTGAGGTGTCTACTGACTGGGTCACTTTTTTTTTTTTTTTTTGAAACCTCGCCTGGCTACTTTGCACCAGAGTTGGACAATTGCAGCCTAGCCACAAGAGTAAAAATATTTTTCTCCGGACTTTTTTTTTTCGCTTTTATGGATGTTTTGCATGGGCCCAACTCTGGAAATCGTGCAATATTTTTTGTGTAAAACATGTAGCTATCTTCCGTTGCCGCCGTTTTTCCGTGCTGAGTTGTGAGTAGAATTCCTAATTCACAGTTTTTTTTTCGATGTGTAGCTTCTTTCCTCGCTGTACATTCCCAGTCCTTCAGCTTGTTAAGAAATGGACAATATGTGCACTGTCTAACATGCAGTTCAGTTCCCTGATACTTAATTTTGATCAGCAAAATCCTATTCATTGTGCGTTTTATTAGTTGCTTATAAAAATGGAATGAATTCATTCGTTACAATAAATAAAAAATTAAGACTATCATTGGCTACAATTTATCGCAATTTTTACACCACTGTCGAAGTTTAAGGAAAACTGATCGCGCCCTGTACCAAACTCATTCCAATCACCTTTACTTTCATCACTCACAGAAGCCTTCGAGATTGCTTCTGCTGTGATGCTATAAATCCAATAACTTCTGATAAACTTGATTCATTTGAAGAAGCCTTGAGCAAGCTCAACTAGAGCACTCTGAGAGCGCATACCTCCGCCAAGCAAGGCAACCTTAACGAACAAGTCACATTTGTCTTAAAATTAAGATTGCATTTTTATCATCACTAAAATTTGGGCATTTGTGCCTCTGACAGTAATAACAGTTTCCGCACTTTTCTTGAAGA
Source organism: Parhyale hawaiensis (assembly GCA_001587735.2). NCBI lineage: Eukaryota > Metazoa > Arthropoda > Malacostraca > Amphipoda > Hyalidae > Parhyale > Parhyale hawaiensis. The sequence continues at coordinate 37,170,546 of LQNS02278070.1, forward strand.
TCCATCCGTTTGACCAACATTAGTCAAACGTACAAACGGACGAATCGATCATCACCAAAATCTAGTCATTTTTGGCTTATGACATTTCTAATTATTCCTACAAATTTCGTGAAAATCCATGTATAACTGTTTGAATTATGTTACTGACAAACAAAAACAAACATAGAGACAAACAAACGGACAAACAAATGAGCACCAATAGTTGGTCATTCACTGCGAGTAACAACCCCAACAATTCGTGCAAATTTCATAAAGATCGGCCCATAACTGCTTGAATTGTGCTACCTTGAAAAAACAGGCAGACAAACAAAAAAACGTACGGTTCAACGGATCTGCACCAAAAGTTTATTATCTGTTCCTCCTAGGCTAACATACCTAACAATCCCTGAAAATTTCGTAAGACTTCGTCCATAAGTTTTTGAGTTATCTTGGTGACAGACAGCCTACAAGACAAACACAGACGAACACACAAACTCGACAAAAACATACCGGTAACCTCCCTGGCAGAGGTAATAATCCATTTGCACTATCATTTTGTAAATGCTGATGCATGTCATCATCGTTGTATGCCATTTTGCTGTAATATTTCGAAACAACGGCTGGGCAATAGAAAGATAATTATGTGAGGGTATAGATATACCGGACCGGTATGCTGATAAGTGGCTCACCGATTTAAGAAATAGAGCACATAACTCAATCACCTCACCGCACTGAGCAGCAATCTTGAAACCAGCCTTCTATCACATAATTGTGAAGCAAAGTCAAATATGACATAGGTAGGTCAAACTAAATATAATATCGCTGTGAAGTCGTATAATTACTATTTACACTGTATAAAGAATCCTTGTACTGAACGGTGGAAACACCGTAAATTTTTACGGAAAAGCATCGTACTTTGGTTTACGGAAATGTTTCGTTATTTTTCCTAGGCCAACGACTGTTCACTCTTACTCCGCGTCGTACCACTTGGCAGCACCGTATGAACCGTCTTTTTTCGCTCGATAGAAAAGGGAGATCTCGACAGTTTCGTTAGTTTCTTTAAATTCTTTTAAAAGCGATTGCATTATGTTTTAATTCCTATCATCTAGGTGATACATCATTTAAACAAGCAGTAATAATTGATAAATTATGTGAAAATATACAAGCACAACAGCAGAAATGTGTAATACGTGTAATGTCATTTTTCTGACAGGCTATTTTCAGAACACAGCTATTCAATAAATTTAGTAAAGTAGAGAACAAACGTATAGCTAGCTACCTACATGCTGTAGTTATAGTCTACTGAACGTATACGGTGCCTATGTTGGTTCGTACTTTGTTGTCTGTTCAGATTAAATAATTACTTGCATTCTGAAAAGTAGCTCGTCAAACAATGACATTGCAGGATAGTGCGAGTATTGCATACTTCTGCATACCAAAAAATACTGGTTATCATTTAGAAGTCTGAACGCATATGCATGAGGGAAAGTAATAGAACTATCTCCTCTCTTACGTTAGAAAGTGCATCCCCTTTGCAGCAACAAGAGATGCTAATAAATAAGCTAGATGACGCATACTAAATCGTCTCATCTCAACTCTTGCAGCTTGCGCATACTTAAGTGCGCCAGAGGCACGTTAATGTGCCGCTTTCATTAAGCGCGCCACAGTTTGTTATACGTTCTGTCCAATATTTACCTCTCGCCTGATGTTTCNGTTAATTGCTAAATTAGTGTATATTATCTTCATTTATTTATACGCTAGAGATAAATTTTGCAATTTAAGAAGATTTTTCTGGTGATATTAGTTAAAATACTCCTAGGCTGCTCAGCCATAGATTCGCCGATGTGACGTCACTTTTCGCTGCTAATTTTTCGTGAGTCCTCCCGTTACGCTCTTTGCTTCCTGCCAAAATTTGTCCATTTGTGCCTCTGACAGTAATAACAGTTTCCGCACTTTTCTTAAAGATCCGTCTGGAACTTTTTGAGTTAGCCTAGCGTATGATTTGACCAACATTAGTCAAACGGACGAATCGATCATCACCAAAATCTAGTCATTTTTGGCTTATGACATTTCTAATAATTCCTACAAATTTCGTAAAAATCCATTTATAGCTGTTTGAATTATGTTACTGACAAACAAAAACAAACATAGAGACAAACAAACGGACAAACAAGTGAACACCAATAGTTGGTCATTCACTGCGAGTAACAACCCCAACAATTCGTGCAAATTCCATAAAGATCGGCACACAACTGCTTGAATTATGCTACCGTGAAAAAACAGGCAGACAAACAAACAAACGTACGGTTCAACGGATCTGCACCAAAAGTTTATTATCTGTTCCTGCTAGACTAACATACCTAACAATCCCTTAAAATTTCATAAGACTTTGTCCATACGTTTTTGATTTATCTTGGTGACCGATAGCCTACAGGACAAACACAGACGAACACACAAACTCGACAAAAACATACCGGTAACCTCCTTGGCAGAGGTAATAATCCATTTTCACTATCATTTTGTAAATGATGATGCATGTCATCATGGTTGTATGCCATTTTGCTGTAATATTTCGAAACAACGGCTGGGCAATAGAAAGACAATTATGTGAGGGTATAGATATGCCGGTACCGGTATGCTGATAAGTGGCACACCGATTTAGGAAATAGAGCCCATAATTCCCTCACCCCACCGCATTGAACAGCAATGTTGAAACCAGCCTTCTATCACATAATTGTGAAGCAAAGTCAAATAGCCTATGATATAGGTCAAACTAAATATAATATCTCTGTGAAGTCGTATAACTACAATTCTACGCTGTATAAACAATCCGTGTACTTAACGGCGGAAACACCGTAAATTTTTACGGAAAAGCTTCGTATTTTGGTTTACGGAAATGTTTCGTTATTTTTCGTATAGGCCACCGACTATTTACTCTTACTCCGCGTCGTACCACTTGGCAGCACCGTATGAACCGTCTTTTTCACTCGATAAAAAAAGGAGATCTCGACAATTTCCAGTTTCTTCTAGAAACGATGGTATTATGGTTTATTCCTATCATTTAGGTGATACATCATTTATACAAGCAGTATTAATTGATAAATTATGTGACAATTTACAAGCACAGCTAAAGAAATGTGTAATACGTGCAATGTCATTCTTCTGGCAGGCTTTTTTCAGCTATTCAATAAATTTAGTAAAGTACAGAACAAACGTATAGCTACATGCTGTATAGTCTACTAAAATACTGTAGCCTATGTTTGCAGCTTGCGCATACTTAAGTGCGCCAGAGGCACGTTAATGTGCCGCTTTCATTAAGCGCGCCACAGTTTGTTATACGTTCTGTCCAATATTTACCTCTCGCCTGATGTTTCCGCAGTTCTCCTGCCGACGCTCGCTTTTATCTCATAATAAAACGAGTGGTAATATCTTCTTAGCAGAGCCATAGCTCTGACAGAAATACTGTACTCTTACTTGCTTATGAGACTCTTGTATTCAGGAGTACCTACCTAGCCTATGTACAACAGCTAGTTAACAACTTACTAGCTTTAGTGTTAGTTACGAGTAAGCTATGGATGCATTTTCCGGTATAACTCATTTTACTTCTTTGCTTCTCCCTACTTCTACTTACCATCGTTATTCTGTTCTTCATCGTCGTTCTATGCTTGCTACTCCCATACATACCCACTGTTTCTCCGTGTATGCGTTCCCGGGGTTTCTTGGCAAAACTAGTACTGTACTTAGTTGGTAGACTACCGTATATAGTTTCGTATGTTGAAATACCATTGCAGTCACGTGGATGACAGCGTATAAAAGACGTTGTGCTTAAGCCCAGTCGGAAGTTGTAGGCAATTATCTGATATTTTTGGGTCACCCTAAACACCGAAATCTACCGACTCTGATATGAAAAAGAAGCCGCTTAACGGTAGAGACTGAGCTACAGTCCAAATAAATAATAGCCCCCACCCCAACACATTTACATCATTAAGAGGTGTGCTCACACCTATAAGTTGGAAGTGACATGTTAAGGTTATAATTGCCGTTTTACCAGGCAGATGGATGTTGACAATATTAAATATATCTAATAAAAAATACTAAAGGAATATAGTCTGTATTGTATTATATTTGTTTTGTAATTTAAATCTCAGTTATACCTACCTACAATAAAACTATCAAATTATGGCTTGAGATATGTGTCTTGCACCATTGATCATGAAATTGGTCATAACTGAAATAATCTTGAACTGAAAAGATAATAAACGGTGTTTTTCATTTATATTGAGTAGTTTTTCATTGGCAGGCTTAGTGAGTGACTATTTGAGAAAAAAAATCAAGTTTGAATAAAAATATCGTCAACAGAAACTATATCAAAACATTTAAAACTCGGTTATAAGCTTGGTTATATTATACGGTAAGGTAACACAATAGATAGCTACTAGTTACTCAACTCTGTAGCTAGTATGTAATGCGCACCAAATCTAGCGCAGCCAATTCCACGAATAAATTTGTGCACCAGCCCTTTACTGCTGCCTCTGCCATCTGTAGACTGTGTTACTTATAGCTTAAGTTCAGAAAATACCTCGTTAGATCTCCAAAAAAGTTTTATTTATGTGTCATTAGTCATTACCTTCCAGTGTTGCCTTCACAGCTGTACAGTGAGATGCAATGAATCTCATGTTTTCTTATGTTAACTTTATTTTTGCAGTTTTCACCCATCAAACAACGTGAACTTGTTCACCACTCTTGGGAAAATTTGGTTAGACAACTGAAGAAATGATTTACCTACATGCAAGTATATTTTACCGAGTTATCTCCAAGTTTAAAGCTGTTTCACAATTATTTTCTCGAGAATTGCAAAGCTGATAGGTAGCTAATTATTACTCCGCCATTTACTACACTAGATTTCGTAGCTACATGATTTTTTGCAATTGCTTTAGTTTGTTATTTTACACTGTGTGTTAAATTTTTTTAGCATAAGGAAAGCACATGTTTTATAAGTATTGTCTTTAGCACACTGGAGAAGAACTATTAAGAATTATTCTATAATTTCACATCAAGAAAATATGAAAAAATATATCAAACAAATCAATAAAAAATGTAATTATTTTTAATAAAAAAAATCACCAACCATGTCAGCAATAGGCCTCGTTTACTGTGGGAATGTAAAAAATAAATATATTTTAGGTGGAATTCAGTAGATTTCGGCCCATTTCGGTCGATTTCGGTGTTAAGGATGACCGGATAATTTCCGATACCGCTACTGTAGACATCTCATAAATGGCTATTATTTTCCAATAAGGGATAATCTTCCTGTTTGTTTCACTTTGGAACGACCTGCTCAGATGTAAAGCACTGCTTTCTGCACTTTTTTTTCTACGTAGCTTGTCTCCTCGCCCATCAAAAGTTCTTAATTAATTTTCGGAGAAGATGGGCATGACGTTGGCTTCCGTCGTCCAATAGAAGGAGCTTTGGCTTCCGTGACAGCTCATGCATACTAAACGATGCGTGCATTAATTAGTTATTGTTTTTTTTTGTATAAGGACCATCAACTTTTGTTCTGCTTCATTGTTATATTGGATTGTCTCTTCAGAAAACGGCTAAGACTTTAACCATCTGTCAGAATTGTCCTCAGTTCACTTACACCGATTCTAGCTTTCGTATCATAAACTGACTGGTCGCGTGTATCTTTTTGGCCAAGTACGGGCTTGATGCAGGCAACTTGCTCGGTGTTTTGGCTAGCTTTGCCGCGTTGGCCCAAAGATGAAAGTTAGCTTTATATAGCGGTACCTAGTATTTATATCAGAGACGATGGGGTAACTTCTGGACAAATATTCTCTAATATCTGCTGTAGAGAAGCGCCGCGTTGTGCGTACCTGTCTAAATTATGGCTATGGGCGGGCGCAGGTGCCGCTCTCTTTATATTAACGTTAGGGCTGTTATTTAGAAACTTACGCTAGACTGTTCTGTCGGTGGCTTAGTCTCTATGGCTGAGGTTCTCAGTAAGGGCGAGAGGCGGAATCTCGGAGTAATGGATGGTGGAATTGTAATCGCCAAACTAAGGACTTATTAAGTTATTAATACAACATTCATACTGAGTTTTTTTTTTTTTGTTTGGCTTCAATCGAAATATGCTTACCCGATTACCTTTAACTTGCCCGGCATTTCATTTTCGAGCGTCCGATTCGCCCATTTTGTATTACTCGCAAACCTAGAACGCTTGAGACGACAGGAAACTCAATCGTTCAGAGCTTCTCTGCGAGATTGTGTAGTCCTACAGCCTATGCAATGTCGAATAGAAAATTTGGGACTAATCTAAAATATCTATAACTTGACTGAGAATTATCCTATATTAATTATTACAGAATGTGTTGCATTATCACTTACAAAGTTTACTTTTTATGATCTTTTATTTAAGATACAAGAAATCCAAGCATTAGCCTATAAGAGCGTGGTAAGTGATTTGAGTCGCGCTAGACACGGTGCTAGTGTGCCAAATTTACTCTTTACCGTTTCTTACCTAAGTCCCAGGGCACAAGGGATATCCAGCGAGCCTCTAAGAGACCCCGAAGTGATGATCGTAAGCGTTCCTCTCGTTTTCTGCAAAGATTAAAATGGTTAACGGAGAGAAATCCACCAAATGTAATGAGTGAGGAGCTAAGTAAATATCGTGAGTCAATTAATGGGCTGTTTGCATGTCTTCCCATCTAGACTTTGGGATGAAATCTTTCTTGGGGAGGCACCTCAATGTTTTAGCTACTGTACAAGAATTATTACTCTAGGCCGCGCTCTGGATCAGGACATAGCCTACATTACTGTTCTCATACAGTCATGTCTGCTTCAGTGGAGTGTGCGTGGTACCCGGAGGGTCCAATGCGAAGCCCCCTAACAGCATAGCGTCACTTCAGCTTTACATCCGACCAGTAGCACAATCCACAAAGCCAGCTGAAGCTACTGTATAAGAGCTAGAGCCTCTTTCCGTAAATAAATTCGACTTAATTATTATTGAGGTCATAATGGATGCCACTTGTACGTAGTTTGTAAGTGAAAAGGCTGTGTCATTAGTATTAAATGGTGGAAGCCATGGCCTCCAATTGCTTTGCTTTTCTTTTTTTCTCGCTTCATAAAAAATCTGAAAAATTTCCACTTTGTTCGTTCGAGCCATTCTTAATGATTCATTTGTGATTGAAATAAAGAAAAGGTTTTGTGGGACGTTCGAAACCTTGTGAACATGGATCTAGGCTAATTATTATTATTATTCACTCTTCAGTCTCTCATGTATGTTTCCTTCTTTCTGTTATTGTTTCATCTTGAGCAATTTTTTCTCAATGCTCTTTGATCTACTGATTGACGGGTTTGTTTTTTTATTTGAGCCTTGATATGAAGTGTTCATAATATTATTGATTATTTCGACGCTCGTGCAGGCGCTTGGCAGCTGCGTAGGCACGTCCTCGACCTTCATGGTTATCACCAACTCACGCGACCTATATATTTCTTATCTTATATTTAGAAGCTTTGTGTATGCCATGGGCATATACATATATATACCTACTATTTCTCTTGCTCCCGTGGCTTTGCTCATTCTGCTTACTGTTGCTACGGCCCAGAATTGTTTTAGTTTTAACGTTAGCTAATATTACTTAGGATCTTGGATTGCTGCGCAAAATTTGAAAGAAGAATAATCCTACTACGGGCCAGAAGGGCCAAGTTGTCCACCGTTTCGCTGCCGATTTTCCGCCACCTCTTATATTAGATACGGTACCTACCTATAAACTTTAATCAAACGCAATTCGTTATTTTTATGTAGGTGTATACCGGTATGATCTATAATATAATAAAGACCGATGTGTATATATTTGTTTGCTTTGTTGTTTAGTTATTTACTAGTAGGCCCGTGAGTGAAAAAATTCACGCAATAACCGATATGTTTGCTTGTTATAAGCCGGTGCAGAATCTTCTCGTCTCTGACTTACTTGTCCATTTTCTTCGTTGATTCTTTGTCGTGCTTTTATCCTTAGGTCCTCTCTTCTCTTGAGTTACTACTTCCTCATTTTCCTGTTCACGCTTATCAGCAGCTCTTATTCCCTTCTGTAACCTTTCTGCTTCAAGTCTTGCTTGGCATTGTGTCGCATAGACGTGTCATTTGTCTCCATGGTAGCACGTGTTTTTTTTTTTTATTCTTGAGACTAGTAGTCCCGTTCTTCTTTTACGTTCCTTCTCCAGCCTCCTTCTTCTTTCACGTGCGTCTTCCATAGTGAGAAGCAGATGTAAATCTTGAGTAACACACAGCAATAAACTTGAATGCAACTCCAGTCAGCTTACATGACATGTAAGCGTACCGTACCCATGATACTGTCTTACAAACTCAAATATCTGCTTCATTGAAGTGCTGAAATTTTGGCATATGAAGCTAAAACTGCTCTGTCAAGAAAGGCAACAAGCTAGAAGGAATAATTATGCCTAATGTCCGTGAAAAATCACCACTTCGTGAGTGCTTTGTTGATCAGCTATACTAAATTTATGCGTCGTGACCTGAGAGAAAAAAGTTGTAAAATCAAACTTCAAAGCTGGAAATATCTTGGTTTCGATTTCAAGAACTGTCTCAAGCAAAGAGTGCATTCAGATACTGGGGTAAGGATTCCACTATCGCCATCTTCTGCAGCCTGGTCATCGATCTCCATGAAAACGCATCTTGGTTACAAAATCTGCAACCTGTACTATTTTTCGCCTTTTTCCTTGAGAAGCACACGCGCAATACGTAAATGAATAAGTAAACACACGTAGCGTTTCATTATATTAGAATTTGTGTATCTGTCCATTTTCTGTTATGCTTTAAAAAACGGGCGAAAATTAGCCCAGTTTGGAGGCTGTGGTCATCCGGTCAAGCTTCACTGAAAAGTGATCGGTAGAACATAGGACAGGTGCAGGTGATGGCAAACGTAAATCTGAATGCACTTCTTTCTTTGCCAACGTTCAAGTCCACTCAATGCAGATTCATAAAGCTTCTATAAACAATCTCTTGCATCGTAATTTGTACTCTCTTCTGAGTTTTCTTTCCTTCATCCAAACTTCAGCTCCGTTGAGTTTACGCTGATGCTCTTTATTGACTACGTAATCATCGAAGCAAATGGCAGGTAAAAAACACGATGATTTCTTGGCAGCAAATGATTTCTCAAAATTTTATTTCCTCGAGATCTTTAAACAGAACAATTTTCCGCTTAAGGATGAAACTACCGAGTTAAAGGACACCGTCGAATATCCGGTTCCATGACAGAAGCGCACACGACAAATGCGCACATTGACAAAACCGCGCACGACAAATGCTCACACAGAAAAATGCGCACTTATTTTATCTTTTGACTGCGTATATAAGATAGGTATCCTGTAATTCATTTTAGTAGTGTCAAACTTGAAGTTAACTTTTTAACTCTCATTATCTTTGGTTAACCTTTAACCACCTATATCCAGGCTGAATCCATTAGAGAAGTCGCTTGGCAGCACTTCCTTGCACAAGTAAGGATAATCTTAATAGTCCAGGCTCTAGGGGGGTGTCTGTGTACATTTCTCTTTCACGGCTCTACCATGTATTTTCCTACTCCATATGATGAGGACATTAACAAAAGTCGGGTAGAACTTTCGCAACTGGTAGATTTTTGAAGGGGGAGGGGGCATGGGGGCACAAAATTATCAGTTCTGGACTAATTGATCTGAAACTTGCTCAGAATATGTATTTTTGAAAAAGAAACACATTTTGTTGTTCCTACAACTTTTCCGATTAAGCATTAGTTTTTGAGAAAATGGAGTTTATGTAGGAATGTACACATATCTATATATTGGAAATTTCAAACGAATACAACTCAATGAGTTTTCATGCTATAGTAAAAACAATAACAGTTTTGGAATCCTTGGAACATTCCTAACAAAACTGGAGAGCTGGATTCTCTATTTTTACCCTTATAATTTTTTTTTATTACCCTGGATTCTCTATTTCGCTGCGATCGCTAACTAAAATATAAGAAAAAACAATTAAGGGATTCGGTTTTTAGCCGTGATAAGAAAAATGTTAATGAGGGCAAAAATGGAGAATCCAGCTCCATAATTTTGTTAGGAATGTTTCAAGGATTTTAAAACTGTCATTGATGTTATCATAGCATGAAACTTCATCGAGTTCTGTTCGTTTGAAATTTTCAAAATTAGTTAATAATGCTCTTTCCAGCGCGCTCAACAACTCTACAGCAGTAGAGATTAAATCAATCATCATTAAAGGCCTGGAAGGACAAGCCTAAACTTGAACAATTAGGTTAGCCTATAGTGAACTCATCGCTGAGAATGATTCCAAAATTTATTTCAGTGCGGTGTTTGTGTACTACAAATTTAAGTTCACATTTAAGTTTCTCGGACTAAAGATGAAACCATATAAAACTTTGTACGCTCCTGAAGCAATTGATCACTGCTATCATTCACACAGTTTAAAAATCTTGAACTTCTAACCTGGAATTCAAACAATTTGCATGAGTTACCATTTGACGAAATAGTTACCTCCGCCAAGGAGGTTATGTTTTCATCCGGTTTGTCTGTCTTTCTGTCTGTCACCAAGATAACTCAAAAAGCTATGGACGGATTTTGACGAAATTTACAGGGATTATTAGGTATGTTAGGAGGAACAGATGATTACCTTTTGGTGAAGATCCGTCCATCCTTTTGTTTGTTTGTGTGCCTCATTTTTCTCAATGCCTTTACTCCAAAAGTTATGGATGGATTTTTATGAAATTTACATGAGTTGTTAGGTATATCACAAAGAGTAAATGACCAAATTTTTGTGATGATCTGTTTGATCGTTCGTATGTTTGTTGCTGTGTTTGATTTTATGTTTGTTAGCGCAGTAACTCAAAAAGTTTTGGGTGAATCTTTATGAAACTTAACAGGAGTTGTTAGTAATGTTAATACACATAAATGATTAAATTTTGGTGCAGATCGGCTGATTTGTTTGAATTGTGTTTCTCATAATGTTTGTTACGCTATAACTCAAAAAGTTTTAAATGGATCTTTATGAAATTTACAAGAGTTGTTTATGATGTGAAAAGATACAAATAACTCAATTTTGGTGCAGATCGGTTGGTTCGTTTGTATGTTTGACCTATGTTTGTCATAGTGTTTGTTACGCAATAACTCAAAAAGTTGTGAATGGATCTTTATGAAATTTGCAGGAGTTGTTAGTAATACTAAAAGATACCGTATAAATGACTAAATTTTGGTGCAGATCGGTTGGTTCGTTTGTATGTTTGACTTATGTTTGTCATAGCTAATGTTTGTTAGCAGCATAACTCAAGCAGTTATGAAAGGATCTTCAAAAAATTGCAGAAACTGTAAATACTATTAAAAGGCAAAAATGATTAGATTTTGGAGATGATATGCAAAAGAAATCGTGGTTTCAGAGCCAATTTGACTTTTTCGTTACCGTTGCCTGACTTGGCGGAGGTATGCGCTTTCAGAGTGCTGTAGTTAACACTTCAATCGAATACACTCCCAACACTAATTGACAGGATCAAGAACACAATACATATATATATATATATAATGTATGTTTGTTTTTGGCCAATTCAATTGCCGACAGCCGAACCGCACGACCTCTCACGAAGGGTAATAGTTCTAGAGTCTTTGGAGAAGATTCTAGAAATTCTTTGTATTGGTAGTCTTTCAATTTGCTGGGCAGCGCCATCTGGGGAGCGGTAGAACGATAAAATAGTTGGTGCGCATTTGTCAGTGTGCGGTTTTGTCAATGTGCGCATTCGTCGTGTTCGCTTTTGTCGTGTGTGCTTTTGTCATTGTGAGCATTTGATGTGTGCGCATATTGGTCACCGAATATCCTGCATACAGAACTTAGGATTTATTAGGAGCGATATCGACTGCGAGCGAAAAAAAAATATTGCTACTCAGCGTATCACCGAAGGAAAGGTTGGCGTTGTTCAGCCTAGCATGCTTATCTTATGTTCCGTAATTCAACTTGGCAGTTGCAGTGCATCCTATTGTTCCTACATAAGGAAGTTAGTAAGAAAAATTATGATCAATGAAGAAGGGTCATCGCAAATGCCTCGCTGTCATTTTTGACAGCGTGGGCACCCAAGTGTATCATATATCAGTGGGCCTCCACGTAACCGTTCATCAAGAGTTAACGTTGCCCAAAATGTGGAAGTCAAAACACCTTGTTCTTACCTATAAATATAGCACAGTGTACGTAGAAGAGTGTTGATTACTGATGCTCTCAGTACGCCGTGAGCAAATCTCTGTTGTAGCGAATGATTTGCTCACCAGCTAGAGGAACTTTTACACCACTGTCATTCCCCTAACTGATATTGATATTGTGCCTAATTTGTGAGTTTAACCCTAGACCACACTTGTACTTTATGATTTAACCTATTATGAAAACTTGCGACGGATCTGCGTAGTAGACGGCGCCTTTGCTCGTTGAAGATATCAATCACGGCTTGCAAACTATTCAAATATGACAAATTCCCATGTCATTTTTACCTACCTGATCTCACGCTCGTGAGCTTTGATTGAATTTCAACAGAATGGGAACCGGCGTGACGAGCACAGCAGTCCATGGCTCTCACGTGCACGCTGCTCACACTGCCACGGTTGCACTAATCAATACGCGTCCTTTCTTTCCTTCCTTTGGCGTGCTCATGACCGATCTCTGATGTAAGCCGCAGCTGTCCGTGTCTATAGACTGTTGTTTTATTAAGGCGTGTGCTGTTGTTATTGTCGGTGCTGTTTCACTATATTTCGCTGTATACCGGAGTTGTTCTTTTCTGTACATGAACAGTGCTGTCGTCTCGTCCCATAGGTACCGGTACTGGTACGCGAATTTTTTTTTTCCTGAACCTTTCAGCAAGTACAGTCTCAAGGCAGCCAATGGCGTGGCAGGTCACAGGCCACAGTGGGAGGGGCAAAGGGTGATGCTCAGTGATGTTGTTGCACTCTGATGCATATTTTGAAAACACT
>LQNS02278070.1:37219112-37237498 GCA_001587735.2 Parhyale hawaiensis
AGTCTGCCGACCCACGATGCCTGCTGCAGGCCGCGTGTGCCGCCGCGCTGTTACACTTAACACGATCAGCTGTCACGCTAAGGCTATTTTGGTCGCAGGTACGGGCGCTCGTAGAGCTCCAGCTCTGACAGCCTGAGACTTTGCGTAAGTGTTATGAACTTTATCAAATTACGAGCATCTTTTCAGTTATGTATGTTACGGAGGGCACAGCGCGCATTTTTTCGTTTCGTACTAGAGTACGTCTTAATGTTAACTCGTTTCCTGCTGAGTTCATTGAACGATACGTTGTACGAATAAAAGACTGATCGTCACTGCAAGTGCAATGGGGCAGTTTCAACCCAGCCTCTCTTGCTATCCATATACATATTTATTCCATTTCATTCTTTGTGTGAGTGACTAGGCTATATGCGCTGTTAAACTTTGTGACTTTGTGAGCATTCAGTTTTATTAATTTTTTTATCTGAAGTACCGTAGTTGATAATGAGGGCTCGTCTCTCGTGTACCTTATATTTCGAGTAGACTTTAGAAGAGAGTGAAGTTTAGCTATTCAAACCTCTGAACTCAAATGAACTGTGTGAGGGTGAGAGGCAACGGATTGCTCTGCCTCTGTATAAGAGAGCTTCTTGGAAGGCAGTAGCTATTGTGTGATTCATGTCCATGGTACGTACAGGTTTATTTAACGTTCGTGAATGTCTACATAATTCATACCACTGTGACCAGCATCCAAGTGTAGCTTATGTAGTGCGATGGGGCAGTTTCAACCCAACTTCTCTTGCTATCCATATCTTTATTCCATTGCCGATGCAGTGCTTGAATCGCTTTGAAAAAAGTACTATCTTAGCAATCAAGAATATTCGGTAGTCATAATACATATTTCGATTTTGTAGAGTTTCAGCTTAATTTATGCCGTAGAAAATATTCAATTATCATCATTACCTAATATTTTCGTCTGGTTTTCATGGGGCGCAGGTTGCGTTTGCACGCTGCCCGAAGTATGCAAAAGTCGTGCGGCTGTGGTCCTCTTGATGGAGTCGTGAGTCATCACATTTGAGAAATTGCATAGTCAAAGAAGAATTGTCTCCTCAATACTTACGGATGAACTTTACAGCCATACCGTGTAACTTCATGAGTTGAAACCAGAACAAGTTTTCCGCCGAAGTTTACAGCCCGGCAGTTCGAAGGAGAAGATACGAGCTCACTGCACGTGGCTGTAGCGTATTGACGCCTGCCTGCGATCCTCTTATCTGCACTCCACTTAGTTTTATCTCAGAGAGCGTAGGTAGGTATAGGTGCAGCGTCGTACTTCATCACTAGGTACAATATTATCGCGTCTTCTCTGGTGTGATGACCTCTTTGTTTTGGTGCTCACAGTATCGTGGTTACTGTAGTGTGGTGGCGCAGCAGTGTGTCTACACAGCTACCACAGTTGGCTGTCTCTATTACCGAATGTTTCAACCTTGTGTTGACTAGTGTTTTGGGCCGAAAGGTTGGGATCAGATTCTTCGAAAACTATTATTTCAGTGATCAAAATTTAATTTACTTCACATTCAGGCCGTGTATCACAGTGATCGGTTTTCTCATATTTTAGGTTAACGCTGTAAACTATTCATGAGGATTCTTTTAACGAAATCGTCGCACCAAAAAAAATCAGACCGTAAATATTCTGCGCGCCGTACCGGTACCCTTATTGCGAGTGGACGCGTAAGCAGCGCACATCGCTCCTTGTCTCCTTTAATGTGACGCAGCAGGTAGCTCTTTGCCTTGGCTCATGTATGACAAGAGCTCTCTATAGTTGCCAATGTGCTCTGAGCGCCTATTTCGTTCATTTTGCGTAGTTATCTCACCGGTTGTGTATGGTAGTGAACTTTGTAGTGATGGGTGGGTGGGTGTCAGTGAGGATATTTCCGCCGTGTGCAGATGTGTCGCATAATTAAAGAAACATGGAAAAGACACTTTAAAAATCTATTTGTTTTTCTAAGCAAGCATTTTTTGTGTAAATTGAAGGTGGATAAAGAGAATATAAGTTTAAATGTCAAACACATAATTATCTAATCAATGCTAATTATGCTACCTATATCATATAGGTACTATGCCATACGTGACGCTTTCCCTAGTAAGTCCAAACACTGATGTCTTAACCCATTTTAAATTACAGTAATTACCTTAGGGATTTCAAGGAAAAGCTAAGAACTTCTTTGTAATTTATGTATAGGAAATGCATTTATTAGCAAAACCCACAATTGCCGAAACATGTTATTGGTAGCTATAAAACCGAACTTAATTTAATAGTTAGCTAGTTGATTATTATATTGTTCAATTGGTATTATTTTTTAAAAATGCACCATGGCCCCAGCTAATAATTCACCAGCTACTAGATATCGATAGTAGTCTATAAGCAAAGTGCACTGAGACCCACATACCTATATAAGTCGGAAATGTAAAGTTTTCAAGATAGGTACTTGACTAGGAAGTTCCCTTTGTTTTTGTGTGAGAGAAAATAACCGCACTCGCACAGTGTAATGGAAAACCTCTTTTCAATTTTTTATGGTTAGGCTAGGTAGGTTTGGTTGAATTCGGTTAGGTGGAGTTAGATATGTTATTTTGGGTTAGGTTGCTTTAGCTTGGCTTAAGTTAGATTCGGTTAGGTTGGGTGAGGTTAAATCAGGTTGGGCTAGGTAGGTTCGGTAAGGTTCCTATGGAGTCACAAGCAAGCCTGTTGCTAATGATGCCGGTTATTTCTCCCATAGAAAGACAATGCGAACCGAACTTCAAAGTCAAATATTTCCAAAACTGTGCATTTCCGACTGATATACCTAGGTACCGGTATATGGGTATCACTGCACTTCTCTAATAGACTACTGTCAGTATCTACCAGTGATTTAGCTGTGGCCATGGTGCTTTTTTGTAGAAATTTACCGTTCTATTTATTACAGTGTGCATCTGAACTGTGAAGCTTCCCAAAGTCGTTACCCACATTACACATGTTGCTGTGTGAGTGTTTTACTATCGTGAATAATAATAATAATTTATTGATGAACTCAACACAACCCGAAAAAGGAACACAAGGATTGAAAATTTTTATTACATATCATTCGGAAACCTATGGGACAGATGTCAGCAATCCGATCTGTATGAAGATTTTTCTCCTTGTTTTAAGTCCGTCCCAATTGTAATTGGAAAATATTTTGTGGGTCGTTATCTAATCAGCTTCAGTTGCCTATTGAAAAATGCTTGTAAGCTCGTTGCACATTAGTCTAAAACGACGAAACGTTCCTCCCTGCTTTTCCAATTACGTTATCCAAAAAATTGTTTAACATCCAGCCGCCATTGCGGTTTATTCACCATATATAGCAAGGGCTAATTGCACATGTTCGAATATTTTACTTATTTCTTAGTGAGTCAAAATTCAAATTGTCAAGGTGTTCATCGTATATATACTGCACCTTTGATAAAAAAAACTTTTTGTCAGAATGTCAAACGATTTACCGTGTAAACTGTCGTAGCTATACACCGGGTTTTAATGTAGTTGAGTAATTTTTCGGGGAGGGTGCTAGAAATGAACAAATTTTTGTGCTAGTTTTAATTTTCCACGAATGAGATAATTATACGAAAGGTTATCCTAAGTTTATGAGTCTAATTTAGCTACAAATTTATTCTTATTATAGTTTGGTAGTGGCAAAGATGGCCCTGAAGTATTCCCCTCTAATTTTTTAATTAATCTAAGCTTGAAAGCGAAGAAAGGATCGACCGTTACCTAAGTCATGTTGCTAGAAGGTGTTACAAAAGAACAGTTAACTGCAACTTTAACAGTAGAGAGAAACCGCTCAAATCCACCTTAAAGAGCAGAAACAGATTTGAGCGGTTTCTCTCTACTGTTAAAATTGCGGTTACCTGTTCTTTTGTAACACCTTCTACATGACGAGGCACTGTTCGATCCTTTCTTCGCTTTCAAGCTCAGATTAATTAAAAAATATGAGGGGAATACTTCAAGGCCATCTTTTCCACTATCAAACTATAATAAGAATAAATTTGTATATTCGTATTGATTGAACAATTTACGATGGCGTTTCTTATAGGCAAATCATTTTTCGAAAATCAAGACTGGCACAAAAATTTATTCATTTCTAGCCCGTCCTCAAAAAATCACTAAGGCTAGCTATATTTTTAAAATCCGGTATACCTACATTACAGTCAAAACGGCAAAACGTTTTACATCCTTGCTACAAAAGTTTTTTTGTTATAATGAACATCCTCAACGAGCAGAAACCGATATAACTTCCCTAGCTTTCAAGATAATGGTAGGTACCGTATTTAAACTCTGCAGACCGGTACCGTACCTCTTTACTGACATGGCAAGTAAATGTAGTTTATGAGCGTAGTGTAACTTCCTCTGGCGTCACAAGTAGACAGCAATTTGTGAAGCACTGGTCTAGAGTAGCTATGCAATCAATCTCTTGTATGGATATCTATAGCTCCAGAAATTAACTTTTAGCAGTCCATTTGGCAAAGATATAGTCTAAGACTTACCGTATTGTGACAAAGATTGACTGTTTGCTCAAACTAACTTGTCATAAACTTTATAATGTTTCCATAAAGCATTTCACACTTAATACAAAAGTGTAATAAAATTCTGACCAACGCTGGAACTTGTAACCACTTCTGGATTATGGAAAAAGTTTTAAAACCTTTTATTATTTTTAGAGGATACTCACTTTGGCTGGAGCTACCTATTGTCAAAAGTTTAACCGTGTCAAATTGTAATACTTTGCATGTCAAATGGCCTCTATTTTCCATGTATTCCAAAATTTTTTCTGGGACCATTATGGCCAGTAGAATTTTTGTGCATTCTCTACATTTTATACTCTGCGTTTATTTCTCACATCCGACCAAACTATAGGCAAAATGGGGAAAAATGCTCTATAGCTACGAAGTATTAGCTGTAGGGTAACAGTTATTTGTCAGGCGTTATCTGTACCCTACATGCATGATTGAGGTGGCCTCCTAGCATTTTCTGTCTTCAATTGCTACCATGATTTGATTATCAACGAGACGTTAGAGGAATGTGCACTTCATTGCAGCTGCACAAGTGACGTTGAAATGTAAAATGAACGTTTCGGACCTAAGTGCCTACTGCCCATCATCAGCTGCTGTAACTGGTTTTGTTGAGACTCTTAGCCGATTTGTGTACTTACCGTTCATTCCATTTTTTGTGTATTCTTACAGATCTTCGTTGCTGATGATGGGCAGTACTTGGGTCCGAAACGTTCATTTTACATTTTAACGCGTTCTACTCAAATATGGCCTTAAGATTCGCTTTTGCTCTTTTTATTTATTCTGAAGTGGCATAAGGCCTAAGTGCAGAACAGTAAAAAACATTAATTTTACCGTTCAAAACTTTCTCAAACTAGAGCACTCTGCGAGCGCATTCCTCCGCCAAGCGAGGCAACGGTAGTAAAAAATTAAAATTGACTCTTAAACCAAAATTTTCTTCGTATAAACTCCAAAATCTAATCATTTGTGTCTTTTGATAGTAATAACAGCTTGTGCAATTTTCTTGAAGATTCGTTCATAACTTTTTGAGTTATACTACTAACAAACGTTATGACAAACATGAGTCAAACATACGAACGAACAAGCCGATCTGCACCTAAATTTATTCATTTATGTCTTTTAATATTACTAGCAACACCCATATAAATTTCATAAAGATCCATTCATTATTTTTTGAGTTATTGTGCTAACAAGCATAAATTTAAAAACAGTGACAAACGAACGAACAAACGGATCATTACCAAAATTTGATCATATACTCTTTGTTATATACCTTACAACTCATGTTAATTTCATCAAAATCCGTCCGTAGCTTTTTGAGTTATGGAATTGAGAAAAATAGGCAAACAAACAATCGGATGGACACAGGCTATCTTCACCAAAAGTTAATGATCTGTTTCTCCTAACATACCTACCTAACAATCCCTGTAAATTTTGTCCAAATCGGTTCATAACTTTTTGAGTTATCTTGGTGACAGTCAGACAAACAAAACTGACAGACAGACGAACACGACGATAACATAACCTCCTTGGCGGAGGTAAAAATGTAAAACTCAAGAAGTCGAAGGAAACAATAACTGCCGGCTTCCCCCTTCAAAACAAAGAAAAATAAAATAAATAAAAGCCCCCTATCCTGTTGGTTAAAGGCTGACGATTTTCCAACCCTAAATATGTGCATTGTTCAGTAAAGTACGTTAGGCATTTATTAAATTATGGCATATATTCTAGCTGAACCTATTCTTAACTCACGTAGCCTTAACGTTACTCTCTCAGGTAGGGTAAGCCTCACACTGTACAAGGACCCAGTGAGAATACCCCAGGTCATAGGCTACAGTCACTGGAGATCAATGAGTCGATAGCCGCTCGCTGTTCCGCTACATACCGGGTAGCTACCTATGCAGTTTTCGTTAGAGCTCGTTCTGTGCACGCTACTGACTTGCACTGCTTTGATGCTGCAGTTGTGTTGGGTGTTGATTACATTGCCGGAACTTGTGCTTTGGAGCTCGACATCAATGAAGCCACTGTGTCGCGCTTGTGGTATGGCTTCTTCAGGGCAGGAGTCGCTATAGTGAATCGGTCTACAATCAGCAAACACATGCCCATGTTATGTAACATTTATGTGTCGGAAGTAGGATGTATGTAAGTATTAGTTAAACACCCAAAATTGAGGCTCGCTGTAATCATTCGCATGTGCGTATGTTCTTGCTTATCTTATGACGAAATGGAAAAAGTTGGTCTTGTTGAAATATGTGACGATAAGTTTGCCTAGACTGAAAAACTTTGTCGACTGACGTTCAAAGTTATTCTATCCATGACAGTAACACACTCTTTATCTCAAAAAATTTTCTGGATGTACCTATTTCTCTCCATGGATATTTCTCAAGAGTATTCTTATCATGACCAACTGGCCTGAAAATTATTGCAGCACTTACCCTAGCTCTAAGTACTTGCAAGTAGTGAGTAAAGCACCGAGATAGCCGTTTTTGAGGGTAGGTTCCAGCCGTTTTTTGAGGGTAGGTTCCCCTCGCGTCGCCGGGTCACCGCGCCGCCCCTTCCGGTTTCCCAGGCTCCGCCCACTTCCGGCTTGCGCCCCTCCAGACCCCCGCTAAACCGGTAGTGCATTGGCCGTTATAAACCGGAAGCTCACGCGAGGAGAGTCGCGAGGGTAGGTTGCCCTCAAAAACGGCTATCTCGGTGCTTTACTCACTACTCTTGCATTGCAATATATTTGCATAATAAGTGAGAATTTTGTCTTCATTGATGATCTAAAGCGTTTGAAGGTATAGCTATTTAAAATTATAAACCTGGTTTTGCTGTGTTAACAATAATTTTAAAGCATAGTTTTAATTGCCTTTTTCCACTGTTTTTTCGTTTCAGTTTTGAAGAACCCGATCTTATTTCTTTCGTGATATCTGTGCCTCAATGACAAGGACATAAGTCTGAATGTATTATAGGCTAACCCTAGTTATGATGAACTATCTCACTTCTTAATACATAGTTAGGCTAAGTGCATCGTTTGGTAAAGCATGACACCAGTGTTTCGAAAAGAGAACTGTGCCTGTGTTTCGATTTTGAAGCGCCGTACTTCATTTTCCTCCTGTATCGTACAGCATCAATCAGTAAATAAACTCAAATTTCTAAGAACTAATTGAAAAGTGCTTTAAATGTACCATTGGGACCAAGAACTGTTTGGAAACACGTACGGTAGGTTTGCATGCTTCTTCAGTGATCCTAGAAAAGTGTCATGTTGGCAAGGTGCAGTCAGGCAACTCTTCCGGCTGTATAGTTTGTCTCCTTTATTGTGAGTTATCGTGCAGTTCATATTTCTAGAGCTCGTCTTGAAGTCAACAACATTGACGCTAATTTAGCTACCGATTTTTTTTTTCTTTTAATTGATTTGGTCTCGGTGTATTGTGTAATTTTTTACTGTGGTAACGTCGGGCAAATCAAAGTTGATGCCAGGCAGCAATAATGTTCCCAATCTACCTCATACGTCTGGTATGTCTGTCGTCATTCTTCCAGTAAAGGCTATTGTCTGTATCCAGGAATGATCTTCCAAGAACTGAAACTCAACGTGGAGAGTAATATACACTGCACCGACCATCCGTTGCTTTACATCTCGCCAGCAGCTGGCGGGCTCCGAAACTGAAAGATCTTTCATGAGTTCTGCAAGCACTTGAATTTGCTGTGATATGACACCCTCAGCTACAGTTCATCTTCTACGCATCTGAACGTTGAGAGCACAGATGGCACATGAAATCGCTCCAACAGTACATATAAAGACTGTGTATGTATAACTTGCTTAGATAGTAAGGCTTCGTACGGTGACTCTTCATTTGGAACGCTTCTGGTCACCTTCACATCGTCGCACTTGTTCCAACTGTGCTTCCAAGACTGTAACTTCTCTCATTCATCGTCTGCACTGCGACTCATCTTGAATCTGTATGGCCGTCATAGCCGCAAGGTGTATATGGATATGTGGATAGTCGCATGTTCTTCCTCAAAGAGTGCAACTTTCTATAGCTACTGAGACTGTGAACCGTGGCTCATAAGTTTTCCGAATTCGGCCTTTTGGCTGTAACTTTAAACGTGTTTGGACATCAACCCCACATCTTGTGTCCGCCGTAGTTTACCTCATAGTATATTTCACCGATCGCCTACAGTTTTTCGTTAGCGAGTTGTCTTCGAAGTCCCCGCCATGACCGTCACATACACACATCATGTGGCTTCCAGCAAAGGATTTGGATGCTTCTGGAAACTACTTTTCAGGTAAGAATTCTTGTGTTTAGAAATTTTCTGAAAGTCGCATGCGGCCCATAAAAAATATTTATTAAAAATTCCTTAGGTAAGTTGTTTTGTTCCATTGGAAGATTTCTCTCATAGTTGATGCAGTACGTTCATATTAAGATTTACTTAATGTACTGTGCAGGTAAGGATACTGATTTTCATTACGACGATGTAATGTTAGCATAGTGGGGGCTGTCTATCAAAGTAACAGAACTAATGTTTTTTTAGTGATTTTAATGTAGCTTGTTAATTGCTAGAATGACGCTTACTAATTTGCTTCCGAATGAATTGTCCTTTTACAGTGAAATTTCAGCAACGAAAACAACGGATGCTTTCTTGTGTAGAGTTTATTGTGTTATTTGTGTCTCATACTTTCTCTCCTGGTTGTTTATCTCTGAATTAAGTAAGAAAACGTCTTGAATGGTGAATACGGACGTAATTTCGACTGTAGCTGCTTGTAATGCGAAAATCAGATATTTTTGCAGCGAAAGCAATGCTTCTATTTGTGACTGCCAATGACGGAACCCCTCGTCAGCTGCTGTTTTTTAGCTCCTGGTGATTGCTCAGCGTAGGTACGTACTGCTGTCGGCCCCTGGCGGTCCTCCTGTGCAGGCTCAGCCATCAGGCTCCTGTATGCCAGCACCTCCTCAATTCGCTCAATCAGAAGGATCGGACTAATCTGATCCATTTTGCAATAGTTTGCGCAGACCTTCAGTTTCGAGTATTTGGTATGTCTGTTTGGATCGACTTCCTTACGTTAGTCTGTCGAAAGTGACTCTGCCGAAAACTGGGTTGTGCTCCGTAGATTGAGGTTTCCGTTGTCTCAAACGCAGTCGCAGTTCGATGAACGCCTAAAATTCGATCCCAATTGCACCTTTTTTAAATATATATATTTAATTATGATCACCAATACAAAGGATTTTTTTACGTGCATAAGTGTATTTCCAAGAACGGATTTTCCTAGCGCTCGGGTTTAGTATTTCCTCTTCGAACCTGAAAAATCAGCCGCTGCTGCCAACTGTGAGACCTCTTGTGTATTGGGAGCAGATAGGCTACATGCAAGACGTCGATCGTACATCCTGTGTTATTCGTGAGGGCCAAGTAAACGAAGCGCCAGCCTTGATCTCCGCACGTAATGAGCCTGTTGATGTTTGTGGATAGCATCTGGGAATATGCGTCATCTCTGCTCTGTCTGCACGTTTTCATGACTTCGTTAATGACTGACCCACTGTGTACTGCAATGCGAGCTATTGCTTTGTGTGCATATTTCTGTATCTGTCAGCCACTGGTATCTCTTCGGTCATCAGAAGTGAAGCAAGTATAGCATTAGTGATAAAAATTGTAGACCGTCCCCTGCCGAGTCCCCTTCGTGAAGCGGGAATTCTATCGGAATGTCATTACGATCCTCCCTTGCAATGATGACGTCACTACACTCGTCATGCATTGTTGCGAAATGCTCGGCTTCTTTATAGATCTAGTGACGTCACCCAGGGAGGTCTGAAGTTGCGTTTTGATATATTTCCAGCCTTCTTGACAGCCCAGAAGAGCCGAGTAACGCATGGTTTAGAAGCCTGTAGGGTATCGTGACGTTATGTACCTAGAGAAGGCAGTAAATGTATCGGTATAGGTCCCACCCCGCAGTGCCACCAATACATGTGCCTAAGTGTCGTGACGTCATAAAGTACAGATAAGGTCCGTTGTGGCATTTCAGTGCCAGTCTCGCCTTGCCAATGCTCCGCTCGTCGGTGTAGCCCCGCCCAGCCCAGCTTAACTTTCTATGCAGCCACCGGTTAGCCAGAACCAGTTCTATCCTGTTCTGCGGAACCTGCAGCCTTGACTTTTCCGGTCGGTAGCTCCCTGCAGAGGCTCGAACTTTCTAGGCTCTTGTTTGAGTTTTTTGACCGTTTACGACTGTCGTGAGGGTCGTGGCTCTGTTATGATTGTGGATGTTAGCAATGGCAAGGGCTGTGCCTGCGACTTCTGTGACCAAACCTGGACGCGGCCAATTTGGGATATATTGCGACCCTTTTGCAGGTTTTGTAGTGAGTGACCCTGCACCCATTCTTTCACCAAAACTATTGCGATTATGATTTTAGGAACTTCAGTCCTCGTGGATGGAAAATATAGCTAATTACTGAGAAATACTGAATGAGCCGCAGCTGCACTCAGTTTTATTAAGAATACAATTCTAAGTATAAAAAACTATGTACATGTATTATCTCTGTTTACTTGGCTTCTGTCAGCCTTTCCCAGTTCCCCCATGACCCTCTTCTTTGTACCTTCTCAAGGAGGTGCCTTTTCGTTATTTCATTAACACTAAAACTAGATATCTGCATTATAAAACAAAAATAAACATTTCATAACATTAATGCATGAATGATTCGTATTATAAATTAAAACGAAGAATTTCATTAAACCGTGAAGTCATGAACAATAGCGTGTGTGTTGTAAATCCATACTATGCAAGCATTTCGTTAGCACATGAACTATATTTATCATGAATCAAAACTTATTCTAAGTCGAGAACACTGACAATAAATTAGCATAGAAATACTTGCCTTTGTCACGGAGGTTATGTTATCGTCGAATTTGTCTGTCTGTCACCGTCACCAAGATCAGCTTCTCAAAAAGTTATGGACTGATCTGAACAAAATTTATAGGAACTGCTAGGTAAGTTAGGAGGAACAGATGATTAACTTTTTGGGGAAGATCCGTTCATCCGTTTGTTTGTCTTCCTCATTTTTCTTATTGGCCAAACTCAAAATGTTATGGACGGATTTTTATGAAATTTGCTTGAATACGAAGAGTAAATGACCCAAATTCTTGTGATGATCTGTTCGTTTGTTTGTCGCCACGTTTGATTTTATGCTTGTTGGCACAATAACTCAAAAAGTTATGTATTTTTATAAAATTTACTGGAATTTTTGGTAACCTAATGTGAAGAGACATAATTTATTACATTTTTGTAATTATCGGTTGGTCCGTTTTTGTGTTTGTCCGAATGTTCGTTAGCAGCATAACTCGAAAAGTTATGAACGGATCTTCAAGAAAAATACAGAAACTCTTAATAATGTTAAAAGGCACAAATGATTAGATTTTGATGTTGATACAAGGAAAATCATGGTTCAGAACCAATTTTAATATTTCATTACCGTACCTTGCTTGGTGGAGATTTGCGCTCTCAGAGTGCTCTAGTTTTACAGTGCCAGATGTGTTTGGCCAACGCAGTGCTAGTAAAACCCTAGAATGGCTCATTAGAATTATTCTAAGAGTCTACTAAATGCTCTAGAGAAATGCTTAATTTTGATATACAATCTACATATTTCATGCGTTGACGAAATGCTTATACATATACCGGTATAGGGCCTAGTTTTAATTTGCAAGACAGTTCTAGAAGAAATAAATTAATTTCAGTGTTGGCGTGACACGAATGCCTATCGTTCACTGCGTTAATATCTTCAGCGTTCCCTGCATCAACATGGCAGTCTTTGCTTAATTGCACTTTATTGTTTAGTGTTACCCTAAATGTAGGATTAAATTTATATTAGACGCGCTGTAGTGAGCCAATATCCTCCAAGGCAAAATTATCTAGAGCATCAAAAAATTGCGGCCCCATTTGGAAGTACCGTACAGCCTGGCTGTGTATAGCTGTAAGCGCTCACCTGTACTGCCTATACAATCTTAGTTTTGCTAGGTATTAATGAACGTAATTGCGTAATGTTATTACTGCTTATTTATTTTAGTCCACACTGTCGTGCCTGCTTAGTTTATTTTAGCCCAAAATAGACTTGGCTGGCCGGACAGTAGTGGCTAAACGAAACTTGGTTGACCGGAGAGTACTGGCTAATATTTTAGCCCGTACAGTCCGGCCTGCCGACCGCCCGCTTTTCATACTCGAGGTGAATAAAAATTACTGTCCCTCTGGAGCTGCCGTTCGCCGTAGCAACAACGAACGGCAGACTGAATTATAACTCCGACTAACACCGATCGCTCACATAGCTTATTCTCTGCGTGACTGTGTCCATGCATGAACGTAATTTGCTATCATTGCCACAGAGGCGAAGTTATACCCGGTATCTGCAGTTAGCTATATCGTGCAGCGTCTTAATTGCTGCGCAGTACTCTTCATTCATTACCTCCGCCAAGGAGGTGATGTTTTTACCGAGTTTATTTGTTTGTGTGTCTGCCCGTGTGTCTGTCACTAAGATAACTCAAAAAGTTATGGACGGATTTTATTAAATTTGGATAGCATACGTGAGTTGTTAGGTATATTACGAAGAGTAAATGTCTAAATTTTTTGATGAACTGTTTTTCCCGAATTGTCCGTTTGTTTGTTTGTTCTATTTTTGGTTTGGTTTTTGCTAGCAATATAACTCAAAAAGTTATGAATAGATTTTGTGTAATTTACTGTACATCTGAAATTGTTAGAAATGTTAATAGACAAAAATAATTAAATTTTTGTGATGATCGGTCGTCTGTTTGACTAACGTTTTTCAATAACATAACTCAAAAAGTTATGAACGCAACTTCATGAACTTCATGAAATTTGCAGGAATTGTTAGAAATGTTGAAAGACACAAATGGCCATATTTTTGTCATGATCGGCTTGTCCGTTTGTGTGTTTGACTGGTGCTTGTCAAAATGTTTGTCAGATCATAACTCGAGAAGTTACGGACGGATCTTGACGAAATTACAGAACTTTCATTACTGTCAAAAGGCATAAATGTAAATTGACCAAATATTACATGTGATAGCCTAGAGGAAATCATAATTTCGGAACCAATTTGAATTTTCGTAATGGTTGCCTAGCTTGGTGGAGGCATGCTCTAGTTCAGCTTATTTACACTAAGCCGCCTAGTTTAAGTTGTAAACTGTTTACTTAATTCTCTTATGGGTTTCATAGACCACATCATACATATGTTAGTGTGTTTTGTGGCTGTTTATAGCGACATTGAAGCTTCACGCCCTGGTTATATCTATATCATAATTCTGCTTGAGGCTCCGTCCGTCCATGTGTCTGCACTTCATGCTTTTGAGTATTAGTTACGGAGAAATTCAACTTGCAAGAAGCTCGAATTTTAGCTGGAAGGAAGATCAACCATAGCTGTTTTATTTTCTCCTCTTGAAAAAACTTTCAGTCAGTTTCGAAGCAATGACATGAAGATCAGTTCACTCGTATCATATCTATTGCTTTTCATTTTTTTTTCGCCATGAATTATGTTCGCTTTGGCGATGGCGGATGACATTCTTAAAAGGGCCAGATGCGTAGCTAGGATACACTTTGGGAGCCCAAAGCGGGTAGTTTTGGACACTTCGAATCTAACGTACCTATTTCTTGAATTGAATGTGCGTCGTCTAAGGAAATACAATAACATCTTGAGAACAGAGGGTTGCGCTGCTGTGACTGAAGAAACTTGCCGAGTCTGTTGTAGCTACGTTGTTGTATAGCTATCACATCAAACATAGCAGAAAAATGATGGGCTCCTGATCAGTATCCACGGGTCCCGTAATAGTGCACGAAAACAGGAAAATAATCGGATTTACCGACAGAAGAATTGACATGCGTAAGATTATGAAAGGCTAAATTATCTGTAAACTGTGGAAACAGCGCTTAGAAAATCCATGCAAATACACAGGAGTACAATGTAAGAAGTGCCGTCGCACCCCTATATCTTTATCAAGACACAAGTGCGAACTCTTTTCTGGCAGAATAAATGTGAGATTCACAGTTGACCTCAGAATACTATAAGAGAGGTTAGACGAGGTGTAAGGTGGACGGACTGCCTAACGGTAAACAGGGTTAAGCGGCGGACATTATTTAGTTTGGAGGGAGTAAGTTATGTTAGAAGCGCTGCCTCAGGTCATACTAACGTAAGTGATAATATTAATAAACCGTGAACTTTGCACGGGTCCCGCTAATCTATATTATTCTGCTTATAGTTCCACACGTCCGTCCATGTGTCTGCACGTTAGGCTTTCAGTATTAGTTAGGGGAAAAGTCAACTTGCAAGAAGCCTCTTTTTGGCTGTAGTGAATCTTAGCCATAGCTGTGCTTTTTTTCAAGTTTCAATATCAGCCGTGAAGACATGAAGTTTTTTTTTAGACGTATCATTTCTACCGATTTTATTGTTTTTCACGCCATATTATATACAGTTTGCCAATGGCTCATGACACGGGACCACATCTTGACTCGAAAATACTCGTATTTTTTGAAACGAAAATGCGATATCTAAGGAAATAAGGTAACAGCTTGAGAACGAGGGGGGGGGGGTACGCTGCTGTTATTGGAGAAATTGGCCAAGTCTGATGTACTTTGTTCCATAGCTAGGTACCCCATTAAATAAAACAGCAAAATGATGGGCTACCGTGCAATGTCCTCGGGCCCCGTAATAGTGTGAAAAATCCGGTACGCCGACAGAAATATGGGAAAGTTTAATATTATGGAAGGACTAAATTATCTGTAAACCGTGGGAAATCCCCTCCTGATATGGAAATATTATACATAAAACAATGCAAGATGTTCCTTTGTATCTCTATGTCTTTATCAAAATATAAGTGTGAATTATTTCCTGACGGAATATAAGCGAGATTCGCGGTAATATAAGAGTACTAAGATAGGTTTGACGAAGTGTAATAAGGTAGACAGACTGCGTTACGGTAGACGGAGTTCCTCAGGGTTAAATGATGTACGGTACATTACCTTAGATGGGGTAGGTTATGTTAGAGACGCTGCCCTATTTGAAATTAAAGTAACGGAAAAACATTATTTAACCGTGGAATTTCTACGGGTCCCGCTAGTTTCGTTTAATTTCTTTTAGCTATGTATATATACAAAATTATCGGTCATTATATTGAGATATTTATGTATATACCGCGGTATTATTCTAATATAGCCTGAATAACCAACACTTGATTCAGTAGGTACCGTAGGTAACAGACACGTTGATCTTTTGTTTAGCTAAGTACATAGCTGCCGATGCAACTAGTTTTAGATCTGAAACAGTAAATAGTGGCCAATATTTTCCTATGGCACACTATTTTTCATTTGTGTGATTCGTGACCATTAGATCGTTGAACTGCTCAAATCAACGGATATCAAGTAAATTATAAAAAAATAAAAATCAGCGTTCTCTCGTCCCCTCAGCTCGCAGGAAAATAGGGGAAAGCAGATAGGGCGCGTGTCTAATTAATTGAAGATTAAACAAGTGGCCTCACTCATTAGGAGTTATGAAAAAGTCGTCGGAGTTGTGCGCCCCATTTATAGTTGTGGCTAGAGCCATTGCAGTGGCTTCAGGTGCCCACCTCTGCTGCTCGTAATCACTTTGCAAGTTCGTTCGTTGGGTGCACGTACTATATATCTACCGTACTTGTTTAGGTGTTTTTCCGTAACCTCTTGCTTCAGGATACCATCATCCCTATCAATATAGTTACAGTTACCTGAGCAACGCGGTGTTTCTTTGTTGACATGCGTTTTAATAATAATTGAGCTCCGGCGGTGCCTTCGTAATCCGGTTCTTAGGCTTTGACAGTTTTTGCTTTTCAAGTTAGATCATAGATAAGGTATTACGACCAATAAAAATTAAGCACTTCCTTTGAAGACATAAAATACTTTTACAGGAGTCAAGTCTACGACAAAGGGCTAAAACTGCTGAGTCGCTCATGCTAATACAAATCTATAGTCACATTATTCTTGGTCTGTTCCGCCTTTCACGAAAAAAGATCGTTTCCCTAAGTTCCAAGGCTCATTGCTGACTTTTTCCTGCGTCTCCGCTGGCGCTGTGCCAAAAATTTTGAAAGGAACAATAGCAAATGACAAAGGGCCTTCTTTAATGTGCTTTTGAGCTGCTTAACAAGTTGAATTCATGTGACATCGAGAGTGTTCTTGATTCCTCTCATTCAGCAAAACCATTGAATTCGGTTAGCTGTAACTTATTGGAAAATTTAATACTAAGGTTTTTAAATTCTCCACTGTGGTTAGAGTTTCGGGCAATATTAGTTTCCGATTACATTTGCAGCTGCTTCCGACCTGGCGAATCGAGCGGTCATAAATGAAGTTTCGGATGAGCTAAAGCTAATTGAATTGGGTTCACTCGATCGGGGTGGTCACGTCTTGCCTGTGACTAGTAAAATGACTACGTAATATTTCCGTAGGAATGCCGTAAGCAGGTTGATAAAAGTAAAATTTTAGTGAAACAACAAAAACAAACAATAACTGGTTGTGTAACCTCCGCAGTTATTTTTTGACTAGCGTGACTAAGCAAGAGAAGTGAGATATAAAGGGCTCTCGCGATTTCTTTATATTATTAAATCAGTGGCTATACTTGTCCTGATCCAGCGTTCTCTGTAAGCTCGAGTGCTAAACCGTTTGGTGATCTGCAGTAAGGAAGTCTGCCCACGCTCATGGAATCTGTAATGAGATTGAGCGAGCATCTGGTAGCTCGTGGGCAACTTTAGATTTTTCTTCATTGAATTCGATTTTTACCGCAACTCCGGTAATACTGTTCACTTCATGTAGCCTAGCTTCAAGTTTAACTTCGGGGAAACATATACGGTACGCCTCAGCATTTGATCATTGAAGTCAATTTCTTATTTAACTTTCAAAAATACGCTTTAACATTTGTTCACTGAAATGACGTTGTATTAAGCTTTGTGGATATTCTCCTCCGTATTTGGCCATAGAAGTTAACTTTGGGAGAGTGTTTGTTTTTGTGGAAATAGTCCTCGTTCCGCGATACTTTTGCCAGCGTTTGGCTGGCGCTCGATGTATATTTAAACTGGTACGATTTTTTATCTACATCATTGGGGTATCCTCACTTGAAATACAATCAAAGCATACAATAAAGACCGATGTCTATCTGTTCATTTTTGTCACGTCTGAAGAAAAACATATAAGTTGGTCATCTGGTCACATTTTGTTAAAATTTGGTAGACAAAAATATAGCTACCTAGCTATACAGAATTGGCAAAAACCATGTTTTTTGTGTAAACAGAAAACCATGTTTTTTGTGTATACTAAAATCAGTGTTTTTAATTAAAACAAAAAGAAAAACGTTGTTTTTTTGTTATTTATTTATTTTTTATATTTTGTTGTTTTTTCTAGCAATTCAAGGAATTTTATCCAACATTTAAAGAATTTTCTGCTTTGTAAACATGTAGCTATAGCCAATCATTAACAATCTTAGTCACCTCATTTCAACTTCCTATTGTAGAAGAATGATTTTAAGAAAATAAGGGTTAAGAAAAAGAAGTTAGCAGGGTACCTGTATTAGCCATGGCTACATTTAAAATCCAAACTGCAGAGATGCTATGATTTATAATCTAATACTAAGAATAACCTTCGTGTGTTTATAAATATATATATATATATTTATATGTTTGGTGTCACGCTCTTAACGAAATAGATAGACGGAAATTAGCCCAGGTGCTCCTCTCAAGCTCCATTGAAAGTGATAGGCAGAAAATAGGCCGGGTTGGAGAAGATGGCAAACGTATCTTAAGCAGGGACAGTTGAAATTCCAACAATGAAGACATTGCAGGCTTAGTCTGAT
>LQNS02278070.1:37268640-37279537 GCA_001587735.2 Parhyale hawaiensis
CACTAATAAGGCAGGTAACAGCGGCTAACTGGTGCGTAATTTACCTGTGACCTCCGCTCGTTACGAGGTCCAGGTGCTTAAAGACGCCCACACACGCGACTGGTCTCGCGTTTGTAAACATATTCTGTAAAGTTGACCCCTGCGGACGCTACGCATGGTATTCGTCGCAAAGAAAAAGGAACCTAGCTGTGAAGTGAGCTATTTTGAAAAAGTGCTAAACCTGTAAATATTTGTTTTTATCGCACCGTACTCATCCTCTCTATATCAAATCAGTATAATGATAACAACAACCAACGCCCATGTGTGTATATTAATATGTTTGCCTGTATGTTTTGGTCTACACTTATATCTTTAGTGTGACGCTGTGATGAGAAGAGATTGATGAAAATACGGCCAGTTTTGAGACATACTAGGGGATGCTGTCGCGCACCGTTGGCAACGCCGGTAAAAAGTAAACCAGTTTGCTTATATATGTTTGTGAAAGTATGAAAGAGACCTTAAAGTTAAATGCACTAAATACTTTCCTAGTTTTGAAATCCAGGCAAGTAAGAGATCTGAAATATCTAATATTCTAA
The DNA here is from genome assembly GCA_001587735.2 of Parhyale hawaiensis. Lineage (NCBI taxonomy): Eukaryota > Metazoa > Arthropoda > Malacostraca > Amphipoda > Hyalidae > Parhyale > Parhyale hawaiensis. The sequence continues at coordinate 37,269,216 of LQNS02278070.1, forward strand.
AGGATTCTGATGTTTACGTTCTTCTCGCATCAAAATTATATTTCCTTTGGTTTTGCAATACGAAATTGGGTAGAAGATCGACGAAGCACAGGATAAGACATCTCTAGAGTACAGCTGAACAACGCAGAGGAATAAATTAAAGATAACGTGGGTTTCGCTGCAGTCAGTATTTTTCTATATCTAAATTTCTTCCGTTAATGAATTTTTTCCTGGAAGGAAACAAATTTCGATTGAAATAATATTATATCATTTCGCATCGCTGATCCATAAATGTTGGTACCTAGTTCATGTTTTTATAGTGATGCTTCAGTGATTGTTAAGCAGGAGTTATTTTGTCACAGGTCACGAAACAAAAGGGTTGAGCTGCTCGAGCAGGACTGAAGCCGAGCTCCCTTACCTCTTGTGGACATTAGAGTTAATGGCAGTTTAATGCATTTTTTATAACCATGTTATTCATCTAATCTATCTAATCTAATACTAAGAATGACCGTCGTGTGTTTAATATATAAATATATATATTTATATGTTCGGTGTCACGCTCTTAACGAAATAGATAGGCGGAAATTAGCCCAGGTTGGAGGCTCTGGTGCTCCTCTCAAGCTCCATTAAAAGCGATAGGCAGAAAATAGGCCGGGTTGCAGAAGATGGCAAACGTATCTTAAGCAGGGACAGTTGAAATTCCAACAATAAAGACATCGCAGGCTTAGTCTGATTTGTACGAGTATTTGCTTCTCCATTCATCGAATCTACGGCAAAGTATAGGGCGACCTTATGTCTGAATGCACTTGTTGCATTGCCGAAGTTGAAATCGTAGCACTGAAGATATCTGAAGCTTCCGTTGGCACTCTCATGCTTCTTGATTCGTAGTTTCTCCCCACAGATAATTTCGTTGCATGAGCTATTCTTCCCACTTTGAGGCGATTGTCAACAAAACCGACGAAACATAAGTTTACACGGGCAGTAGACAATTATTTCTTCTAGCTTACTGTTTTCCTCTGACGAAAGAGTTTTCTCTTCATAGGTCAAAATTTGAGCACCTCAAATGAAACAGATATTTGAGGTGAAAAGACGGTATCAACGGTATCTTTGCTACCGAGCGAACACATTGTTTTGTTTAAGTTTGTTGAAGTGTTTTACTCAAGACGTTACTTCTGCCTGTCTATATAGAAGACCTAAGGATGACTGCACGACAAAGGATCAATGAAGAAAATTAGGAAGCAAATAAGAGAAGAGGAGATTCCGCACCGGCCTAGAGGCATTAGGCAAACGTATATGTTATTGCGTGAATTCTTCACGCACGGGTCCACTAGTCCTTTATAACCAAGCTAGCAACGAAAGTATGAATATGAAAAATCATTTGCAAAGTTTGCGCTATTTTAGTTTTGACGTCCGGATAAGCTAGTGGTATGCATATATAGTGTAAGACTGCTGTAGTCTTCGAAATAGACCAGTTCACAGATAGATTTACATTTTTTAACGTCCCACAATAGTGAAGAGCAGCAGTCCTTATATATAGTGGACTAACTAGTCTATACTTCTAGTGTTTGGGCTTGTAAGTAGGGATGTTTAGATTATTCGGCTTCAGCAGTGCCGAATATTCGGCAAAATGCCAAATATTCGGCTTCGGCCGAATATAAGTTCAAATTTTGCCGAATAATTTTTTTCGGCAATGTTTATTTAATTATTTACGCTCGTTCAGTGTTGACTGTTGAGCGAGCTTCACCGATTCTCCCGCTGTGCGTGATTATCTGATTAATTGTAACTTCTCCTTTTCAGATGTTCAAATATTGATATTGTATTCACTATTTATTCCGATTCTATATTTCTTTTGAAATATATTTATTGTGATAGCTAGAACTGAAAAACGTAATATCGCTGACGGAAAATTCCGCTTAATTTTCAAAATACCAAAATCATTGGCATTTAATAAAAAATATATGGTATTACTTCCATAAAGGCAAAAAAGCGATATGCATATTATGCAAGAGTTTATCAAGAAGCAATACAGAGCCATGCAGACGGACGTTAACAGGCTAAGAGTCCCGACTCTCCAGCCCTGATTATGATCGTGTTGAATCATTTGAATGTCTTCTAGAATTTTGAATTTGAACTGACCGGGCGTGTTTCTGGGTCCTTTCTATCTAAAAACAACTGGTGCAACATATTTTTGAACTAAAACAATTTTTAAAACTGCCTTAAGGAGCTCAAAGTTGCGATGAATCGTAAAAAAAAAATTGAAAACATCCTGTTTTACGTCTCTTGTGAAAAGAATATCACTTCAAGTTGGCTTAAACGCGTAAATTTATTTAAAAACACTTGACTTCCTATTTAGAAGCAGACTTCATATGGTGCAACTCTGGAGCCCTCTCAACTAGAGCAATAGTCCCTTAAAGGATGCGACTATACGGTAATGGACGCTTGTTTCTCGCACATTGTAGAGTGGGACTGTCTCTGTTTTTCACTGTTTGGAAGGAAAAGGCTGAAGAAAGCAAGTTGGAAGAGGGCTTCAACGCCATCCCCCGCTTCGCGAAGTCATCACCTACTTGATGGGCCAGGACTCGGCACACGAACTTTATGGGCCAGGACTCGACACCCGAAATCATATTGAATGGGTGGGTCTGTTGTCCAGTGTCCATTTCACCGGATCCTCGAGTAGTAAGGCGATACTGATGCCCATAACATTAAAAAAAAGCTCGTTTGATGGATATAATCATTGTCAACTTGACCGGTGTCTCTTGCTGGTGACTGGCGATGTGGATGTGTAAACACCATATTGATACGCCGTGGTACATAATTCGACCCATCCGCTTCCTCAATTGCTTTAATCATTTCTTTTTTTAAATGACTAAGGTCACGAGGCGCTAACTCAGTATTATAGGAGCCAAGCGCAGACAGCAACCATAACTTTAGCCATTGCTGAGTCCGGCTAATATTCGCGGACCTGGAGGATAGTGACGTCTGCGGCTGAGTCCTTCGCCGAGGGCAGTGCTTCGTACCATGCCCTCCTGCAGATGGATTCGGCAAAGATAAAGAACCACATTGGTTGACGACAATCTAAAATTTATTCTGGAATAAAATCCGTTTGACCTCGTAGTTGACTTAACCTCCTTGCGTGAGTGATGGAACGGTCCTGGATAAACGAATCAGGCAACGCCCTTGTTTGGACAGCATTGATGTTGACCTTCCAGAATGGGGCTGAATTCGACCAGCAGGTCTTCGCGGGCGCATTTTAGATAAAACAGATTGTTCCATTTTGCAAAAAAAAAAAAACATAGGTTTCGCTTGATCGATGAAGTCGCACTGGGCGGTGAGTCGTTACGCAGCTATAGCACGAAACTTCGGTCATGGCTGGACGAATCTCTTTTTATTTGTCGCGCGTTTTGACCTAACCATCTCAGTTGTGAAATTCCGGCTGATCATATTTTTCTACGCGCGGCATCGCTTTAACGTTAAAGGAGCTGTGGGTGGGCATTGGAAAGATATGTCGTTTTCTTATGCTCGATGATGTCGCGACGGCGGCTCGTTCTCGCTTTTCTCCTCGTGCTCCTCTTGGGTGTGCAGCGTCACGTCTTGTGTGGAGGAAATGCGGCTGCACGGCATCTCAGTAGTTTATCCCATCAGGAATTCCCTGTCCTATTTGTTGGTGATGATCACTATCGCCTAGAATATCAATAATGTGGTTGAGAAACGAGAGAAACTCTGATTCATTTTTAAATTTGGTCAAAGTGCGATGTTTTCAGTTCGTATCCACGATCTGCCAACTGTGGCACATTTGGAGGACTTTGTCTTTTGAAAGCAGGTGCTTTTGTGTAGAATGTGGAATCGCTCTCATTAGGCTATTTCTTGACTGCGGTCACTGTCTCAGCTGTTGCTTATGCTCTTATTACATATAATACGACAGCTGCTGATGTCCATGCTGGCGCACGTTTCTCCCCTAAATTTCACTCATTTTTGCGTCGGCGGCCGCTCCATAGCTCTTGCCTTTAGCCTCACAGTAAACTCCGCTCACGTTGTCGAAAAAGGCAAGCGCTATGTGGCGACCGTCGACGTGATTGTGGGTGAAATTTTGAGGAGAGAAGTGTCGCAAGCACGGGCATCAGCAGCTGTCCCATCAGAGGTCGGCATCGGAGATTATGGTACGATGTTACGGTGGCAAAATCGATGGTGCGATGGAGAATGCAATATCATCGACCCTTCGCCATCGGAACCCAAAATCGGCAGTTTTCATTGCCGATAACCTACGATGAAATAACCATCGACGATGGCCATTGTAGGAAGTAAGCATTATTGGCGATGTACCATCGCATTAACACATTTTAAAACTAGAACGCCACGTGGCGTAAGACAATCACCCGCGTGTCCCTTGTTTCTCCCTGTGTTAGATCGTCGTTGTAGTGGAAACTGAAGCTTAAACTATTCACTATAGTGGGCCTCGTGGCGCAAGACAATCTGCTGTGGTGGAGGCCAACTCAACGCCGCCATTTTTATGGACAGCTAGGCTTAGTTTTTGGCGTGGATCACATCTAGGTCAACTCATCAAACTCCCTACAACAAATTATGAAGATTGCTCAACTTCTTCTACCTGTGTTTGGTAAACAGACATATATATTTGCAGGTACCTATATATACAAGTATGTATACCGTACTTAAGTCGTAAACAAAAACATTATATATAGCTCCTCCTATTTCGTTGCCCGGGTAATAAATACAAGGATCTCAAACCACAGCATCTCTTATGACCCTCATTGTTTTCATGTTGCTAAAATATAAAGGTTTCAAACTCGTAAGGCTGTTTTTCTGCAGTTTTAGCTTTATTTCATCGGCATCGGAAGTACAACCAATGACGATCTTATCGTATGCCATCGCCGATAAGATGTTCAGTCATTTCATTTGACTAGTGCTTCCTCTTAATACCATGGCCAATTTAAAAATGGCCATCACCGACTGGTTGACACAATTCCATCGGACCATCGTTTGATCGCCATCGCGGATGGATTTGTTGCGATGATCCATCGTAAAATCGTAGTTCGACCGATATCGATCGTCTTCACACCATCGCCATTGTATAATCGGCTATGGCCATCTCGCTTGACACTGTGTCCCACTACATGTAAAAGTTATGGTAATAATATAATCGGCTTCTTGACCGTGAAGTGAAGATAAAAAAGCACTGCAGCACCTGCACTGTGTTGGCAGGACTCTACCGTACCAATGATTCTGCGGTCCATGGCCTCAAAAAGATCGGGCGCCGTTTATTTTTTGTTGTCAGAGCCAATGCGCATTTTCAGAACTCAGAGAATGTACATAGTTAGTGCTGGGAAATTCCGTAACAAACGTATTCCTGGGAAGCAGAAACAAGCTCAATAAAGTTCCTTATTTCAGGCTAAAATGAGAACTTTGATATGCTTGGGGCAATCCTAATTCCTAGTTTGTTTCGAAACTATTTTACATGTGATGTATTTCTAATGATTCCAGAAACGCACCCGTCCCAATCGAAAACAACTAATCTAAAGAACAAACACTCTCAAGTAATTGGCACCCTATATATTACTTCAGTCACTTTGAAGTTTTAAACAGTTTTTATTTCGTTTTCGACTCTTGCCGAAACTTATTATTCGGCCGAATATTCGGTTTCGGCAATCACTATTCGGCCGAATATTCGGCTTCGGCAAAATTCACTATTCGGCACATCCCTACTTGTAAGCAGTAGACTGTGTACTGTAGCTTTTACTTCCTAACCATACATGAAGCTTCGATTGCACGTACGGGTAACTTATAGTTTTGTGCCTTCTCTGCATGTCACGCTGGTAATGTTTGAGCAGGAAACTCGCATGTGACCACTTTGTCGGACTCGTATCCGATTTTCGATTTTTTCCGTGAAAACTTTTGTTCTTCTGTATCTTTCTCGTCCATAGTTCGTTGGAGCATACATAATCGTACTTCGGCATCGAGTAAAAAACTATAAATCACGTTGTACACTATACACACACGCGTGCGCACCTACACACATGAAGAGAGACTTTCTCTGAGATACTTTCTGAACTCGTTATCCAAGGACGTCCTCCTTACACCGTAGCAAAGGTCGTCATTTGACGCCAACTGCATACTTTCCGTATGATTAGTGCACATATCCTGTCAGGAAGACTTATCGTCGTCTGTTTTACGATTATTTTGGGATATATCCGCGCGTGCTGGGCTGAAGTTCCGGACCGTTTTATTGACTGTTCCGAAGTAACTAGGTACGGCTTTTGTTTTTATCGAGCAAGTGCGAAGCTGATCGGCTGCGGCATTTCCAGCGGCTGAGAAGTTGGCTACGGCATTTCCAGCGGCTGAGAAAATATCCGCCGGGATGAAGAGAAGAGATAGCAGTGTAAGGGATGTCAAGGGATTGTCCGCTATTCATGATGGAAGTAAATAAAGTGTGGTCTAGCAAATTCAGGGTAGGAGTTTGCGTCGTGCTCATCCATTACTACTATTTATTTGGCGGTCGGATGCCCACATGACCAACCAATATGTTGTGCCAGCCGTACTGGAGCTGCACGACAACAGCAGGCCTTTCCAGGCTGATCCTTCAAGCTGTTATTGCATCGCACGGTCTTAAATTATAGACTGACGGGCCGGATTATTAATTTGGCCGGGGCCGCGTTGGGTGGGCTTGAGCTGGCCGGGGCCGGGGTGGGTGGACCTGAGCTGGTCGGGGCCGCCTGGGTGGTCAATTAGGGCTGGGGTCCCTGTCAGTCCCTATCATGAATATTTTATCTTGAATTTTGCTGAGACTAAGAACACCGGTAGTGTAGAGTCACCTTGACTCTCACTAGTCCCTACAGACATCTGGACAGACCGGAAAAGGTTGTCGGCCTTAAGCTTCAAATGAACGCGTTAATTGACTCTAATAGCCGCAATAAGTCCCAACTCGATAAGTTCCATAGGATAATTGCCTGCTTACTTATGTCTTTTATAATTCGATGAGTTACTCGTATCTTAGGAATGACTTGTTATTATTTATATACTGTAACTACGCGTGTCGTTGTTTTACTGACGGACAGGCTTCACGAAGCTCACGCATTAATTCAGTCCCCTAAATCTATTAGATAGTTAGTCCGTCATTCATAAGTACCATCACTTCCAATGAATCCCATAAAACTATAATCTTACAATGAGTAAATAAAGAGTCGGTTTCGAAGAATGATATACAAGAACACCTACTCTTTATTTACTCTTTGTTAAATTTTGGCAATAACTTTCGTTTCTTCGAGGTGTCGTGGATGGCTCTCGATGTTAAGCTAAACCAGCGAGGCTTGGCTTGTTCGGACTTCAGCTACGAGCTTGGTCACTTTGAGTAGTTTTACCTGTGTTGGAAAAAAAAAAACGCGATTACCCTTGAAGCGGTTGACGATTCGATTTCACAGAGCAAGAATTAGTTTCCAGCAGTCTCGCATTAAATCGATTATAGGTTAGGCCTGAAACTCGATTCAGCAGGTCACGACCGGCGCACCTGTCTGAAGTAGCCGACAAGTCAAGCCTGGTGTATGGGTTGCATTCGCCTGTTACCCGCGTGAGCGTCACCGGGAAGCACTATCGTCGTTCACGACCACTTTGCGATCTTGTAAGCTTTCCTGCGCTTGCCACCACTAAAATAAGCACTACCTAGGCTAACCTAACTTAACCTACCCTAATCTTACCTAACCCAACCTTACCTTACCTAACCTAACCTTACCTAACCTAACGTAGCCTAACTTATACAGCGAGCAGCGCGGCGCGCCAACTTGAACGCCGCTCACACGCACACGATCTGCGTACACAAACACGCACACAAAGCTGTCGTGAAAGACGGTAGCGCCACCGGGAAGGCAGAGGTCAGCTTTTCCGTCTCAGGTGTTCAGAGCCGAGCTAATGGAAGGTCAGAGGAAACCGCTCTTATCTGGACCTTGCCCCTTTTTTAGCTGGCGCCTGCTACGAGATCACCCGAGCACCGGGATTGTTGATTCTCCTTGAAAAATTTCTTACGATTGCGGCAAATTTTTCCTTCTAGAAAAGACGACGAAAGTTGAGAAGCAGCGAGGAGAGGGTTGGTTCTGTACGCTGGAAACTGGAGCATATATACAGTGCTGTTCTGTATTATAGCCGCAGGGTTCTGATAATGTACCGGCTTTGCAAAAGTCCTGACCTGTTTTGTATTTTCAAAGTGTGAAACTCATTTCAAAGACTTGATAAAATTTATTGACGATGACTCATTCCTGAACTATTTCAGATAATATAGTAACTGGTAAAAGTGCTCATTTTTATTCATTGCTGGTAATGGAACAATAAGGATAAAGATAGCAGCTCTGCTTCGCGCGGGTCACCAGAAGGCGGACATTGTTAGGTTGCAAAATTTCAGTTTATCAACGGTGAAACGGGTCGAAAACCGCCTTAAGAATACTGAAAGCCTCAAAGATCGACCACATTCACAACAAAGCATCCGGCCTCTGTGATGATGCTTGGCGTTGTGGCATCCAATGGAGAGAAGATGCCTCCAGTGTGGTTCAAGGGCGGTTACAGGTTGAGAGAGGCTGAATAGAAGGATATCATGGGCACAAAAATTCTTCCTTGGATCAGAAAAATCGTCTAAGATGGAGATTACGGGTTCCAGCAAGATGGTGCACCAGCGCACACGTCGAAAATCGTCCAAAACTGGATGAGCCAAAACATGACTTTCTGGCCCAACGACTTCTGACCCCCACAGTCGCCTGATCTCAATCCTCTGGACTACAGCGTGTGGCCGCATATTGAGCGTAAAGCATGCAAAGATCGCCATGACATTGAGGAACTGAATGCCTCTCTGAACCGCACTTGGGCCCAGATGAGGAAGGACTACGTCCGTAATGTGTGTAAGGACTTCCGACCACGATAGGGCGTGTCATTGCTGCCAATGGAGTTCCTATCGAATAGCAATGTTGTTTAGATCATAATAAACTAATACATTACAAATCTTGTTTTATTTCATTATAAACAAAGCTTTTGCGAACTTCGGATGACAATTTAATAAAACAGGTCAGGACTTTAGCAAAGCCCGGTAAATACTAAATACGCTTCTCCCGGTAGGTGTTGCATTTTACCGCAAGTTGCTGCCGCGTTGGTGTTGTGTTAAACAACTATAATAATAATGATGCATGGAAGGAATGTAATGATCATGCTTCGTGCTCAGTACATTTCACAATCCGATTGCATTATAATATTCCGAAGCCATATTCGTATTCTTAAGTGATATACATATTATAAATACATGCTCGTCGTATTTTCACAGCCAAAAAATATTTCACTAGAGTTGCTATCATCTTTTGAAAGGTAGGCGTTCGCTATCTCTTCAACTCTTGTTAACTTCGTGCCTATGGTGGTAACTGGGTTACAGAAGAGGACGGAAGCACCTCCGTGTGCAACACACGCAGTATGTGGCAGTGTAATGGGTCTGCTTCTTCGCTCGAACCTTATTTACGCAACACGAAAGAACTCTGCGCGTCTTGCATATGAAATTCTATAGGTCTACAGAGGCTTCTTCAGTAACGCTTCGTTGCTCTGGCCCACTCAGTTTTTTCTTGTGTTTCGTTCAACATGTGAGCCTCGCGTCGTGCCTCTTGACTATAAGGAGTCTCTTGCGTCTCCATTTTTTGTTTTTAATCTAGTGACTGGAGAAAGTTTGTTTAGTGCTGCGTGGTGTCTCGGGAGTTACCCAAAGTAAACTGATGCGATATTGGCTAGCGTGTTGTACTTATTAAATTTTATCGATGTCAGTAACGATACGTGGAGCTGTTTTTCAATGTTAATGACTCGACCTGTCAATAAAAAGTGCAGTTGTTTAATGCGTTCTCCTATTTCCGCAATTATGAACTTTTGCATTTCAGACGTAGGACGGTTATTTGGAAATTTCCTAATCTCCAGAATAAAAGAAACACAAGGGCAGTGATAAAAAGCATTTATTATGATAGGTTTTCAGATTATACAAGGAATGCCTACGACACACTGAGCCTATAGTTGTTTTTATAAGAAACAAGTGTCTATAAGAGATGATTCTTATCGCCGCTCGCTTGGTGCTTTTTATCCTGAAGGTTAGGTTTCCAACCAACCGTCCTGTAGCTTGCTGAAGACTAAGGGTGCGTTCACACCAAACAAGTCGAGTCACGTCAAGTCAAAGACAGTCAACATTCGTCATGACTCACCACCACAATTAGCATTGATTCCTATAGACATTTGAGGAAACTGTTCACACCGAATGCGTCAAGTCAATACAAGTCCAAACACGTCGCGTCGCGTCCAGTCAAAGATAGAGCTAGACCCATTTTTTC
>LQNS02278070.1:37279819-37296940 GCA_001587735.2 Parhyale hawaiensis
CGGGTAACTGAATAGAAATTGACTTGCGATGACGCATTTGGTGTGAACAGAATTAAGTCAAAATTACCTACGTCAAATGACTTCTATGACTTGACGCGACTCGACTTGTTTGGTGTGAACGCACCCTTAAGGCGCTAGCACACCGGGAGCGGTTGAGCTGGTAGGCAGGCAGGCAGTATGCCTTACACACCACGAGTAGTATAGCTGGTGGGAAGGTGCAGTGTTGCCAATTTAGCATTCGTTTGCTAGATTTAGCATTTAAATTCGTTCATTGTGAGATCGATCGAGTTATCGCCTTCGCGTCACTTGTCTAGACGGCTCGTGACTCGTTGGGTCATCACGATCGTCTTCGTTTTCGCTAAAAAGCAGGTGTTATTTAGCTGAGCGCAGACCACCCGCTCTTCGGCCGTCCTCTTTTGCCCGTCAAAGAGCGGCCCGTTCGGTTTACTATCAACAGATTCTTTGCTTCTCTAACGAATATTCAACAGCCAGGCTGTAAGCTAAGTCAAATTATTATATGTAACGTATTTTAGTTGTATTGTCCGTGGAACCGCTGAGTTGATCGTGCCCGTTCTTGAGGCCCAGCTCAGTTTAACTTCCGTATTACAGATACAATCGAATTAAAGAGTTAATGCATGGAAGAATGCCACTGCCCCCCATACCTCGAATTTCTTCTCGTGTAAAAGTGAAGAAGATGTGTCAAACAAGACACAAATAAATAAACAATACGAAAGCAAGACCGGTTCACAGACTTTCAGTATAATACTGTATAGATAGATGATTTTTATTCTTAGTGCCGGTTAAACTTATAAAGTAATCCAGCATATCCTTCGCCTCGCAATAAGTAGCAATAAAGCGAAGTACCCTCAAAAGTTCAACAAAAAGCACAAACTCGCCAGTCCATGTCAGAGTACTTCTTTTACGAGTTATATACATTGTTAAAAAAGATGAGACAACTAAGGTGGAAGTCATGTCAGCCATGTATATGTGCTGCCATCCAACATTCAATTCCTGTGATCATCTGGACGACTTGTGTAAAACTACCAAGTCCGATACTAAAGCAGTGATACATCGCACTATGTGTGCAGACGTAGTGGAGATTGTTATAGTTCCTTATTTCAATGAAAATTTAACTACTTATGGCAAATTTAGCTTGTAACTGAATGAATCTAATGATATCACTACTTACAAATCATTGGTTTTTTGTAGTTCCAGAGGAAGTCAATTTAAGGATGTGGCAGCATTTGCTTTAAAACAAATTTTACTCCATTCGAATGCCGAAGTCGAGCGTTATTCAGCAGCATGAACGCCGTGAAAAATGAGATTAGAAACAAAATGAAACTGCCCATGCTATCAGCTATTCTTACAGTAAAATATGGCCTAAAGAGGCGTAGCAAATGTTACAAAATCTCCAAACTGCCAGAAGTCGCCATAAAAAAAATGGGATTAATGGATTTCTATGACAAGACGATAGCCCCAGTAACTACAGAATGCACAGCTTGTCTATCAATTATGATGATATTGCATTGGAACCGTAATTCAGCAAGAAATCGGTGGATCATTATCTTCCCCTCATTCTTTGTAACTAGATGCTGATTTTTTTCTGCAGGAAAGTCCGAATTTCATTTGGCAACACTGAGCAGCAGTGTGTACCTGACGCAGAACCTCTGCGATCAACGTCCTGGTGGACTCTGATCGCAGTCCAGCAATGAAACTCAGAGTTTTTCAAAATCCCCTTACGGGAGTTCTAAACTTTCCTAGATCTTGAGAAAATTCCGTAGATAGAAATAAAAGAATACAAATAAAAAACTTCATGCTTATCTCAGTGTATGTGGTAACAGGTAATAGTTAATCATTTACATAATTCTCAAGTATGAGGCATGGAAAAATTCCCCAAATTGGTCTGAAAATTCTTGGAACCCTCTTAAATTCCCAAGATCTGGAACAAATTCCCAAAGAGTGGCAGCCCTGTATCGTACGTCTGGCAAGCCTCACAGCAGCAGTTAGAGCAGGAATCGGTCGCACCGCCCGCCGCCAGCGCTGGCTGCTCTGGACGGCAGCTGCCTGCTAAACTGCTGCTGTTCGGTGTAAACACTCCAATGCATTCTGTGCTTCTCAAAAACTGCCAGACTGCCTGCCAGCTTGCTGAACCGCGTTTTGTGTGCCAGCGCCCTTAATATGTAGGCGTTATGGCCAAGATGAACTTCACTGGTAGCGCAAATTTAAACAATGTTTTCGAACGCTGCCGAAGGCTAAGCGAGATCTCCCTATTTGGTAAGCTGTAATGCCATCAATTTAAACCAAAATTTCTGGTCTTCAAATTAGGAGAGGAATACCTGCTAGCCACTGAACCTTACATATAAAAAAAATGAATTGCCATAATAGATAATTTTTTTATGACCGCCCTTGTTTTTATTTTTATTCTCAAGTTTTAGATAGTTGGTAAATATTTGACGTATAATTAAATATCATAACTATTCTGTGAAAGGTTTGCCATTGGTAAATACCATTTTGGATCGTACATAAAAAATTGCTCGTAAACACACAAATTGGCACTAATCCCCAGGACTGACGTGCGGATCACCCCTGCAAATGTAGCGTCGTTGCAACAGGGGAGTGGCAGCTATTAGCTAATAGGGGACGTTCGTGTCAGGGACATGTTGCGCACCTTGTACGTGTCTGTGATGCTGGTGTAGGTTACCTGATCGCACAGGCTGCAAACTCGCCTTTCGCTGTGTACGTTTGTGTACGGGCATCGGTGTACGTGCGGGCGGCGTTCACGTTCGTCTGCTGTGCCTGCGCACTGTATCGCAGATCAGGTTAAGTTAGGTAAGGTTTGGTTAGGTAACGTTAGGTTAGGTTACGTTTGGTAAGGTAAGGTTTGGTTATTTCAGGTAAGGTAATGTTACGTAAGGTTAGGTTTGGTAGGGCTTTTCTGGTGGTTTTTGCGCGGCTAGACAGCTTACTTGAACGCACGAATGGCGAGTTTCCAGCGAGTGCTACCTGTTGTACGCTCCGGACAAAGAAAATATCTGAAAAAATGTAGGTTCTTCAATTTTCACCTAGACATGTAAAAATAATTTTTAAGGTTACAAAAGTGTCCTAATTAGTTTTTTGTAGTGTCCTTTTTTGCTTTCTATTCTAGAATCACTAAATACGTTGCTTATGCTTCACGTGATGATTTTCTACAAACTTTTTTCGAGCTAATGAGGCTTCTGAAAGCTACTTGTATTGAAATTTCTGGAATGGTGTTAATGAAGTTTTATATTCCATCTAAATTTCCTTTCCTCACAAGTCTGCGGGCTTTATTACCAGCATTTAACTTACTGTATTTTTACCACGGTTGCATCGAGCACGGTCACATCTGACGTTGCTGTGCCTAGGTTTCGGATTTGGTGGATAACATTCCTTCAGATTGGATGCATAATACCTTGCAGTATTTTTGAGTATTCTAAGTATCGCTAAGGTGCCACGGATTTACATGTTCGAAACCTTGTTGGAGATCCTCGCTGACTCGCTATGCGCTTCTCGACGTATTCGCATTTGCAAAGTGTGCACAGACTGCTACTGATTCCAATTACTATTCGGTCAGCATCTGCTGTCGGGCATATTCTTACTTTTGTGAAGATATCTCACTGAAATTTAGGAACTGACTTTGATATTTTTGTTTCACCTGACATTTGCATGAATTTCAGTGCCACGTTTGGCGAATGTCATGCTCAGCCCCCTTACCTAGCGAACTTGACGCTACCTTACCTAGTCTGACCTGAATTACCATCATCTAACTTGAACTTAAACGTTATTGGACTGTGCAAAGCTATCCAGAATTCAAGTTCGTTGAACTGTAATAAATCGTTGCACTAACGTAACCTATTCTTAAACGTTCCCTCATATGCGTTATAAAACTAAACGAAAAACTTTATGCCATTCAAATGATCAAACAGAGCCTATGCAGTCTACCCTGTTTCGTAGATCACGCTAGCAAGTATCACCGTTTTACTTGGCCTCTAGAAAATACACCCCTGAATACATTCATGTCTATTTCTATAGGACCTTCGAGATGGTGTCGATCCACTGCCAGCAGTTCACGGACCTGATCCCGGTGGCATTCGTGTTAGGTTTCTACGTATCCATCGTGGTGCAGCGCTGGTGGGAGCAGTACATGTCACTGCCGTGGCCTGATGCTCTCGCTCTCTTTGTGTCCACCTGTATCGTTGGTCAGGTCAGTCCACCATATATTACCGTAGCCATAAGCTTATGTTGTATGCGTATCATAACCCCAGTATATGTCCAATGGTGGCTTTTCAGTTGCTGGTGCGCTCGTTCTCATTGTGTTCAAGTGCTTTGTTGACCTGGTGAATGTTAGACATTTACTATCGCTAGAGGGTTTTTCTGCTAGGCTGAAGAGAACAATTTCAGTAATTGTCTACTATTGCCACCTACGCTTTCCGTTACTGATGTAAGTAATGATGAGGATAATAACATTATTATATTTATTAAATCTGTCACTGTGATCCAGGCGCAGTGTTTGGGATCATGTGTACATTGGAGGCAAGAAGAGTATAAAATGCTTTTTTTTAAGCAATAATCATCACCATAGACCGCAACAGTACTTGACTCTGAGGTCTGACGCTGGCGGCCAAAAGTCGGCAACGGAAAAATAGGATTTTCTCAAGAGCTATTCTTTTCCCACTATCTAATACTGAAGAAAAAAATTGCAAGGTACCCAACTTTTTTTTCCGGAGAAGGTATCTTGGATACGGCGGGGACGCACTAGGGCGCTTGCCTGCATGACCGTATTTGGACATGTTCATAATAGGTCTTGAGAAAATCCCATTTTTCCCATTGTGGCTGCCAGCGTCAGAGGCCACTAAGACCTAAGAGTCATGTACTGTTGCGGTCTACGATCATCATAGTAGTTTCTCTGGTAAGAAAATTAAGAAAGACCTCCGGACGTTAATGTTCAGTTGACGTTTCTCCCCTTGTAAATCATATATCTTACAGGGACTGCCTTTACTTGAGCCACGATTATCAATAGCATTTTATGTAAATATGTTAATTAGAGTATGCAGCAAATGATTTCAAGACGTAACCTGACCACACTTGACCATCACTTGCTGGAGATAATTTTTTTTTTTTTGCGTAGCTTATTCTCCCTGCAAAAAATTGCAACGATCAAAATTATTTATTTTTATTTCGTAATTTCCGTGTCACGCTCTGGACAAAACGGATATGCTAAATATAAGCAAAGTTGCAGATGATGCTAACGTACGGTAAGCTCATATTTGAATGTATTTGTTGCTTCTCCTACGTTGAAATCCGTGAAATAACGATATCTACAACTTCTCTTAGCATCTTCATGCGTCATGATTTTAACTTCCTTCCCACATCAAAACTCAATTGTTCTGCGTTCATGCGCAAATTCAGTAGATGATCAGCAGATCATAGAATAAAATATTCTCCTGAGTACAGTAGAACTACGAAGACGGGCGAAGAACACGATTGCGTGGCAGTAATAATTATTTCTAACCTGATTGTTTTTTGCGACGAAACAGGTCACTTGTGAAAAAAAGGACTTGGACTGACATGAGATCATGGCGTCTGTACAGTGTACACGCATCAAGGATATGGAGCTGAGTTTTATCTTATGAATGGAAGGGCTAATATGTCTGGTGCAGTAACACTCATAGGTACAGTTAAAACGTTACTGTACTTCTCGCATTAACTCTCCAATGATACTTGACTGCCTTCTAAAGCTGAATAAATATTTCTATATGTCACCGGAAGGAAGAGTTGCACTGCTCAGCAGAATAAAGCACAAACGCTCATTTCTTATCTTTCAAGTTGGCATTTGCAGTGTAACCTTCTAAAAGTTTTATCGCAAATTCTTCGTCGTCATTGTCGACAGCCGGGTAGAGTAGCAGTCATACTTATTCCGTAAATTGTATGTTTCATCATCCCAGAGATGATCATCAGGTTCAGCAGTACTCATCGTTAGTGATGCGGTTCAAATTTTTCCGCAACCCACAAAAGCAATATGAAACACGAGGACCCTCGACCGTAAACATTGCGTTAACTTAGCGGATTATGCACTGATTGACTACAGTATATTTTTCTAGCTGTCTAAAACGTAACGTCATATAGTTTCGAGGGTGCAATCAGAAACATAATACGAGCACAACACGCCTAACTTATTACTACTTACGTTACATCACGGCAAACCAAAAAAAGTAGATCATTATATTTAACTCGTCTGAATGTATTTTTGACTTGCCCCGAATTATCGCTTTATTGACTTGTAGTAGTCTTATACTGCAATCAACGTTATTAAAAAACGTTTTCTATCATTGAACATTTTCTACAATTGATAAGTGAGTTAGGCGGTAACTGTGTCAATAAATAAACCCTTTGATGGAAAATATTGTATAGTAGTTTAGTTAAACATACATTTCCCTTCTTATATACCTACCTTAAAAAATTATTAATCCGTATCACCTATGCGATCAGTCGTCATGAACCGGTCGGGAGTCCGTGCGTGAACCTGCAGAGAGCTCGTAGATTAGTAAATATGTACCCACGTGCGAACCGCTGATAAACCAGGTTCAATTTTCTATTTATCAAATATTTAAGCACGGGTGTACCTCGTCGTCAACAATGACTAAAAAAATTAGTTAGTGGCTCTTCACTGATGATTGTGCTGCAGATCCTGCTCTACACCGCCCTGTTCGCTCTTTGATTAATCAAATATCAGAAGAGAAGAACGCCGCCAGTTGCCCTCGGCCACGTCATTTGACCATCTTCCCAAGCTGATATAAATTACAGCCAAAAAGAAATGCAATTTCCGAACTTCTAACAACTGTCAGCTTTAAAATGCTTCGTGAACACCCGTTTCAAAGAAATATATAAACTGGTTATATGTACAGTCTGCGCAAATGCTCCAACTTGACAACAAACGCACACCTTAACAGATACATAAATCAACAGCTAATGCCTGCTCTCAATTTCAGAATAAAAAATTTACGCTAAACCAATAAATTGACTTGAGGTACATACACAACGGCCTTCATTATGTCCAATATTGAAACAAAGCGTCAGTTAGAGCTACTAACCCAGCCAGCTGCAAATCACCGTATCGTGGACGCTCTTCCTGATCTAAACTAATGGCAGACCGTCGCCTTAAGACACCTGCTGTATTTCTTGGTGTGCCCTCGCCCTCAGCTAATGACTTGACAAACACCATCACACTGCAGGCTCTCAGACTCTTCATCACCTCGCCCTATGCCTTTGTCTCGCGTACTTTTGCTGCTCTTTGGTTTGTGGCAACAAAGTTTGTATCAGAACTTACCCTTCTCATTATCTCTGGAAGAACTTTTAGGCAGGGTTATATGGAGTCGGGGTCAGTAAGAATTGTGATTTATTGAGGTCAACAGTCGGAGTAGGAAGCTGACTAAAACCACGGGTCGGAGTCGCTTTAACAGGCATATTTTCTAAAAAAAAATAGTCGAAGTCGAAATAAGTCCGACATTTTTGGGGTCGAAGAAAATGGAGCCGGACACTGGCCAGGAGTCCCAGTGAGATAGACAAAATCCGACTCCGCCTCCTGGACACAGTAAGCCTAGCTTTACGAGAGTCCACCGCACTCAACACCACATCTTTCTTTATTGTATTGTGGAACTAACTTTTTTTTTCAGCGTTTCTATCGTATCACATAATTGAACTACTAAAAGACGATTAAGGAAGCTGCCTGGCGTCGTACCCGTTCTCCCCAAAACCCCCAGCTTGTGCTAGTTTTTAAGCTTGCTTCTCATTTGCAGAAACGCTTAAAACTATTTTTTATAGGATGGAATTATACGGTACAATGCCTATTTTGCTATCATTCTACAAGAACGTCCCCTCCTCTTTCTCCAATATCTACTTTATACGAGCGGAACACTTTCAGAACTGCACTGGGTGTCCCATAGGTTTCTATAGTAGGAAAATAAAAGTGTTTTCATATTTTCTACTAAGTGCGTTCCCAACCTTGCGACTGCTTCCTGATCAGACCGTCAGGATCATTTCAGTGCGTTACGTTTTATTAAAGTTCTTAATCGTCTTATTTTAGTATGTAGCTATATATGGAATATAGAAAAATCGCAATGTAGAAAATCACGTGCATGGAAATTATGGGTCGCCCTGAAGACTGTTTCAGCCATATTATTGATCATGAAAAAATTGTCCAGTGAGTGCGCCTTCCAATATGTAACGCTGTGGTGTGCTAAGTTTCAATATTGATATAAACAATATAATAATGAAAATGTAATAACCTAATTTATGTGGCTAATATCCGATGAAGGAATAAATTAAATCCAATGGTTTATTTTGTTTGCGCTTCTTTAGTATGAGAGTTGAATGAAAAGAGCTTCCTCCGTTTCCTTTTTCAGTTAACCCTTCCTCTACAACATTGTAAACAGTGCTATTGCTACGAGACAGGCAGATTAATTCTTGAAAGAAATGGTCAACAGCTAGCGGCACCAGTCCATGAGCAGGTGCACGCCGTAGGAATTCAAAAGCATTCCTTCAACAGTCAGCGACCAGCCGTTATAATGAAACATTGCTTTGGTGTTGTGGCGAGAATGGGACGCAATCAAGGAAGCTTGTCACTACATCGTAAACAATGTCGTTGAGCTGTGTCAGCAGATGATACGTCATTGAAAATTCACCACAAAGTGTGAGCTATTTATGGCAATGAATGCGTTGATGTTTGCAATCCGTGCCGTTGGGTCGGTCAACCGATGCAAAAATAGAAAAGATGTATTGGTGAAACGTACAGAGAATCGCACGGCCTCGTCAGCAAACGACGACGTCGCCAGAAACGAGCTAACGAATTGATTCAAGAGAGCCGGCATACCAGCAGCAAGAAATTGCCCCACACAGCCGCTCACTTCATCTTAGCAATTATAGAAAACCTGTGTTGCCATAAGGAAGTTCAGATCTTGGCGCAAAATATTCGGTCTGATTATGGACATAGGCATTTGGCCGCAACTCATTCATATGAGCGTAAGAATTGATAGGACCGTGATCAGAAGAAATGATGAGGCCTGCTAGCTCTGCTCAGCATTACGGAAACAGGAGGCACTCCAACAATATAAAATTCTAGAGCAAAGTCTTACGACGACACTGAAGGTTTTGAACCTATGAGCATTTGTTTTCTCTGTATGATTACATAGAAACCTTTATATAGGAAACTTTATTCACGCTGCCATGTATCTTCCATGTTAAGAACCTCAGCGCATACTGACGGCGTGTTCGAGTGGCTTACTTCCATTGAGATACAGCGATTCAAATAGCTTTAACCTGTCTTCAGCCTGAATCGTGATCTTTCGAGTCGTTTGGGTCGAGTTTCAAGAGGTATTCGCAGGTTTGAGTTTTCAGTATCCCAGTCGCAATCAGCGTGGAGTTGGCTGCCAACACTGGAGCCAGCGTCGTAAATCGTAAGCCCTTGCTTGAAGTTTCAGACAAAGTCAAGCTTAGCAGCTTATAAATTTTCTATTGCACTGCACTAATCGAATATGCCTTCGATACGCCCGTGTCTATTGACAGGACGCGCGATCCCGAGTCATGCGCCGCACCATCATGCGTTACGTCAACCTCACCTTCGTCATCACGCTCTCAATGATCAGCCCTAAGGTCAAGAAACGCTTTCCGACACTGGATCACGTCACGGAAGCTGGTGAGATGAGTTAGCTTCTGTGTCTTTGCCTACCTGCTTATCTTTAAAGTGAATTGACGCAATCGCGTCTTTGTTCTCCAAGTCTAGGAAATCCCACCTGCCTGCTTTGGTGTCAAATAAAAATGATGCATGAGGTGCCTCCAGCCAAGTTTAATTCGGTAGTGCCTGTAGAAAGTACTTGTGCCGCTACAGTTACGGCGAATTTTTATGGTACATGCCTTAAAAATTCGTTCTGCCAAAATATACTTATAATGGGGAAAAGGCACGTAAAATTGCAGATCTGCATACAAAATAGTAAAGAATTCATTAACACTAGTAGAACTCAGTAAAGTATTTGTACTAATGAAAAAGTGTTCATGCTAATCAAGAAGCATTCGTTCTTATTTATTTTCCGTTAAACTACTTTCCCAGTGACTGCATAAACAATATCTATTCGTAATTATACGATTCAGTGTATTTCTAGACATCTTCTATGTTTGTTTGCTATACCTTTAAAACTGCAAAATATTCTGGAACGCTCAGGATTATTCTTTTGAACTCATGTGTGGAAGAGTTCATTATTATTTGGTCATCACCAAATGAAAGGGGGCAACGGGAAGCGTCGGCATGAAGCTAAGCCTGGCTGACTGGCTGCTCGTATATATTGCAATACTATGTACTGTATATTGAGGTTTTTGATACTTTTCTGGGTATTACACGACAAGAAATACATCTATGGTAGAAATACATCTATGATACGAGCTACGGCCGATGCCCACCGATTTACACTGCACTGAGAAGAATTTTGATGTGTTTCACAGAGAAGCATCAGGATGCACGTAGGTGTTTCATGGCGTAGATTGGTGGTGTGTGTTTTAGCCAAATGGCTTTCTTTTACCGTCCTTCATAAATACCCACCTGCAATAAAAGAATCCTTTCGAAAGCTTGTAAAGCTTGAAGTGAGAAAAATAAAAACAGAATGCCATCTACGTTTCAATGAAACATGTTTGATAAACGAACTGCTGCCCACATACACCAAATAGATATATATTTACAAATGTCACAGATCAGTAGTCCCACTCGCACCTGGAAATATCCAGGAAGGCAGCTCAGTCTTACCATTTTTCGAGTTAGAGATGTTGCAGCTGGCTGCAGTTCCTGCTGAAATGGTTTGCGGAGCCAGTCCAGTTAACTCGTTTGGTATGTGATGGCACTGAGCCATGTAGATTAGGTTTTGAATATATAGCTGTAATATTTCTAATAAATTAATGTACACACAATATTTAATGTAAGCTGTAATATAATAATCCAAGAACACCTCCCGCCTGTGGAGAAATAAATGTTCAATAAATAAAGAAATACATCAGGTGGTCCGCGGGATACGAACCTGGGACCTCATGCATAGCGATGCGCAACCGCAAGACCAGCACTAAGAAAGCATACAAGGCAAGCATGCAGTACGAGGAGTGGGACTATTGATCTGTGACATTTATTGGGTAGTATTTATTTCGTGAAGACTGTGAGCTTCCATATAAGAGGTAAGCGCTGCAAGTTAAATCCTCACTGTAGAGATGCGGGGCAGGCTGCAGTACTCCGCGTACTGCATGCTTGCTTTTTATGCATTCTCAGTGCTGGTCTTGCAGTCGCGCCTCGCTATGCATGAGGTCCCAGGTTCATATCTCGCGAACCACCTATCATATTTACAAATAAATAAATATATATATATATACTTAAATCTTCAACAAAAATATTATCATCTCTTTCACTTCGTTGCGGTGATAAAGATTGTCAGGGAACATTTGGAGAAAGACAACGAAGTTTGGAATCATGTTTTGTTGTCAGATGAAACGAATATGGAGTCATTCGGCCATAATGAGGTTAAGTATGTAAACCCTAACGTTTGCTACGAATACTCTCTGCAAACAATGGCGTAGCTACCACTCTCTTTCTCGTATTGGTGGGAATTACAAGAACATAATAAACGTCTTTCTTTCTATATCATAAAAATACTTTTGTCGAGATGTTTTTTATGCCACAGGCGCATCTAGGTTGCAAAACTTGAGAAAATGTTTTTGGGTACCCTAATCAGAGTCGCAGGTCAATGTAATAGATGATGAAAAATTGCTCATGAATATGCCATTAAAAATGAGTAAATAATACTAAATGAAAATCGACACGATGCGGCGTATTATGTGGAAATATACCTAGCAGTAAAAAATTGCGGCGAACAATTTACGAGGATACCTGGACTTTAAATTTTTGCTCGTCGTCGTATTTTGTCACGGTGTTGATCTGCATCTGCCAATTTCATCTTCTGTTTAATCTTCAAAGGAGGTGAGCGCCTCCATATCCACTGCCTTTAATTAAGGGGACCAACCCAGTTTTTTGCTAACTTTTTTATTTGTGGTCCAATTCTTACGAAATTTGCAGACAATATGTAAAATTGAAAAAGAAAGGGATTTTGTTCATGATATTTTTTCCGTTTTCTTTGTAGTTTTCTTTCTTTTCGTGATTTTCCGGGTAAACTATGAAAAAGTGATGTTTTTCAATAGTATGTTTTTTCTACAGTTTTCATACTAGGAAAAAAACGAAAACTGTTTTGGAAAGCCAAAGACTATGGCTACAATCTCTCGTCGGCTTTTTTCCAATTTCCTTCTGGTTTTTGTACAAATTTGGTCAGAACAGAAGAAATTTGGCTTCTCATGAAAAACACGTTTCACGCCATTTTTCCTTCTTTCTCCCCTCATTGCTCCAAAACTAATCCGAAATTTAAAAAAAAAAAAAAACCGACGAGCGAAGATAGCCCTAGTTTTTAGCTTTCCAAAACAGGTTTCGTTTTTTCCTAGCATGAAAAATATAGAAAAAAAATATGAGTGCTAAAAAACATAACTTTTCACTGGAGCCAAAAAAACTATAAAATCTGTATATGTATACAGATATGTATGAATGTTTTTTCTTTACCAAAATCCATCTAACTATGACCTGTGATAATTATTGCGTAAATAAAGTAAGAAATTCAAAAGTCATAAATTCACCGTTTTCTGTTAAATTTTCTTTTCAATTGGCAGCTATTATATTTTTATCAAAATATATGAGTCTACGCTGAAAATATGAATATAAATAGAAAACGACACAGAAAACGGAAAAACTTCAATGAATGAAATGTTTTTATTTTTTCATTTTACATATAGCTAACTACCAAGTTTCAGCGTAATCGGTCAACATTCAATATTTGCCCCATAAGAGGTACTTTGACCCCATTTTGGGGGGTTTTCAGTGCGCCCAGGACTCTAATTTTTTTTATCAGACCTCCGCCTCCCCCCAAGGTACAAATTACACTATAAAACCAAAAATGGCAAAATTTGACCATTTTCGCTGGGTTGGTTCCGTTAAGCAGTACCGACCTTCCCCTCTTCCCCGCGCTCCCATTGTCCTCGAGAGATGCAATTCATCTTTCAAATTGACCCTATGTCCTCAGTATGCGAGTATCGATGTGAAAGATATGGGAAAGCTACGCACAAAAATACAATTACAGCTAGTACTCCTAATAGATGAGGTTGCGTTCCAGACATGGCTTGTCTACTGAGAGGTTTTGTCTCTTACGAGAACAGCGGTTTTCTGCAGTTATGAAGGGGACACTGCAATAATTTCAAGTTGCCATTAAAAAAGCGTACCCATAATTATGAAACATTGGCAACCGAGTGTTTAATGTGTGTAATATTAGACATATAACTCTTTGTATCAAAATGTTTTACATTTTTTGTTCATATTTTTTCAAACAGAAAGTTTGTTTTTTCTCTTTGTTGTTTCTAGTAGCAATAAACTGTATTTACATATAATATAGAATACTTTGCACTGTCATACTTTAATCACTGTCCGTCATGCTCTCACTCTGTATATCCTAGATGGATAATTTCCTGTCAATACTCATGTTATTTTGCAGAATTACATAGAGAGTCTATTCTAGCATTATCTTATTGTTTTTAGAAGCATCGTCCAGTGTCAGCGAGAGCAAAAGAAAAAGAGAGCTCAAATTTAATAAGGAGCCTCATAGTCAAGAAGAGCGGATTCATATGAATCACCGGCGGAATCAATATAACATTAACCGGCGAAATGTTGCCAGACCTAACATAAAAAACAACAATCTGAATTGACATTCCATGTCCATCATATAATAAAATAATATCTTAATTTTATCAGTGTAAAAGTTTTCTTTCATTCATCGGTTAGAATACGGAATTGGTGATACCGTTTCCCAGTAGTGTGTTATGATTTTCATCACCAAGACTTCGACAAATATCTCACTATAGTATAAGTTAGAAAGGTTTGCTGATAGCCAGAGAAACATAGTTAATAATACCCCTTCATCATAAATTTCACCAGGCACCAATATTAAACTTTGTCTCTCAGATTTTTTCCGTATACAGTCTCAAAAATTTATTTGTCTACTAGGAGTCTTTTCTAACAAGAGGTAGATCTATTTATTATTAGGAGTTTTTGCTGCACACATATAAAGATGTACGTAAATAAATGACAGACGCTCTTAAAGGACTACCTGCAATTTTTGGCAGAAAATTAAATTAATTAATAAATTGTATATCGTAGCTTCCACATTGGAGCCAGATAGTGAGCTTCCCTACTGCGTAGAAGTCGTCTAGCGTGTGCGGCACGACCTCCGTTACCTCGCTTACAGTATCTAGGCCGAACAGTGGCGCACTTTGCCTGTGAAGTGTGCAGGTGTTTCAAATCTAAAATTTGCTTTCGCAGTCTCCTTGGTGAGTTTCTGCTTTTTTGACTGAAAACCAATGCTTGAGAATACAAAACGCGCGCAGCATCAGCGTCAATGGATTATTTGAAAAGGGCCATTCATCTCCAAAGTGAAAGAGAATAGAGTCAAAAAGAGATTCTACATCTAGTGAAGCGACACGAGTACTAGATATTGATCTACACCATACAGCGTGACTGTACCTCGCGTTCAATTATAGATATATCAAAATTTATATTATGTTGTAATATCTTGGATAGAATTATAACCACGAAATAACTAATACATAAGTATAAACAAATGGAATAACAGTCCCCCATGCGCATTATTATATCGTATAGAAAGTAAATTATTCGCTCAGCGTTATATTCCACCCGCAGGGTTCCTGACGGAGCAGGAGAAGAAAATTTTCGAGGACCTGAACAGGAAGACGTCGCACCCGAAGTACTGGATGCCGCTGGTGTGGGCTGGGGCCATTGTTGCCAGGGCCCGCAAGGAAGGAAGAATTCGAGACGATTTCGCCGTTAAGTCCCTCATTGATGAGATCAGCAAGTTTCGGGGCCTGAGTGGCGGCCTGCTTAGCTACGACTGGATCAGCATACCTCTCGTGTACACGCAGGTCTCTTGTTTGGGGCAGTGGCTCAGATACCGATGCGATTCTGTGTTTTTTTAATGTAGCTTCCCGTTTGACACACTTTGAATGTGTTATTCAGAAAATGTGAAACGTTATGTTTATTTCGTCTCAAGTTGGGTCATGGATCGTAGCTTGTTAGCCCGAGATAAACTTATATCAATGACGTACTTAAGCATGGACCACACGCCACCGGGATGCTAACTCTCGCAAATAGATCCTGAGGTTAAGTCATGAAAACTTCAATTAAAAGCTTTGTAGTTACCACAGGGATCTGAGACAGAAATGCAAGATCTTAATAGCGATGTAAGGCATGGATTTATGGCAATACAGACGGATTTATTTCTAGAAGAATCCAATACCAGTTACCATCTCTATCGATCACTTTGGTGCCTTAAGATTCAATTACCCTTGCTTAGCGATGACCTACATTCGAATTCGCTGTTCTTACTAAGAAATTCATGCGTTACACCACCGCAGTGTGCAATTGCCAAGTTTTCCCCGGCATTCTATAAGAGCCTGTACACGCACGAGTACAAGAGAGCGAGTTTCGTCATCTGAGTCCATTTAAAGAGCCCACACTTGCAAAGAATGTTGAGTTATAATTCCCTCCAAATTTAAAGAGAAGTCAAAACTCAACTAACGGCACTTGCTGAGCTAACCGAACTGAAGGCTAACATCTTACATATTTTTTAGGAGACAAAACTTTCGGATGATTAGCTTAGGAAACTCGTTCTTTTAACTAGCGTGTGTACAAGCTGTTACCCTGTCTGTGAGTATGGTTGGTGTATTGAGTTTAATTATTGGCGTGAGTGTAGGAGGTGACAACTGATGGTCAATATAACTGAACATGTGACTACCCAAGACGACTGGGGATCAAAAGTTTCCATGAATGCATACGAAGGTGTGTTAACGAATATTATGTACTGACTTTCATCATTTCATGTGTGAAGTGCTAGGCTAAATTTTTACCCTTTATAGACTTTGAATTGCGTACACAATTTAAATCGCCGTATTCTTCGCTTCACACAAGCCTGGATGTTACCGGTAGCCAGTTTGTTGATAGTTTTGTTAATAAAATCCGCTGAAGAGTTCGTATATTTTAGGTTAGTAATGATTCAATTCAGAACTCTAATGTTTGTGTTTGCTTGCTAATGCCCCTGCACTTTATATAATTTTGTGATGTATAACTCTTTTTTTTTATACCGCAAAACGCCCAAATTGTAGCCAGATTTTCAGTTTCCATCCCTGCTGAATTATTTCTGTTTACATTTCAGGTGGTGACGTTAGCCGTGTATACTTTCTTCATAGGCACCATCATGGGCCGCCAGTTCTTAGACCCCACAAAAAATTATCCCAACAACACCGTTGACTTTTACGTGCCGTGGTTCACGTTCTTGCAATTTTTCTTCTATATGGGCTGGCTGAAAGTGGCCGAATCCATGGTGAACCCTTTCGGTGAAGACGATGACGACTTCGAGGTGAACTGGCTCATCGATCGAAACCTGCAGGTACAGTGGCACTTGGAAGACGGGCAACTGCTGTAGAGTGGGACTTAGTTTGCGTACAGTGAGCGATTATGCAGTAGCGTGGGACTTACTTTTTGCACAGTGAGAGATTATGCAGTAGCGTGGGACTTACTTTTAGCACAGTGAGAGATTATGCAGTAGAGTGTGACTTACTTTTAGCACAGTGAGAGATTATGCAGTAGAGTGGGACTTAGTTTGCGTACAGTGAGAGATTATGCAGTAGCGTGGGACTTACTTTTAGCACAGTGAGAGATTATGCAGTAGCGTGGGACTTATTTTTAGCACAGTGAGAGATTATGCAGTAGCGTGGGACTTACTTTTAGCACAGTGAGAGATTATGCAGTAGAGTGTGACTTACTTATAGCACAGTGAAAGATTATGCAGTAGAGTGGGACTTAGTTTGCGTACAGTGAGAGATTATGCAGTTGCGTGGGACTTACTTTTAGCACAGTGAGAGATTATGCAGTAGCGTGGGACTTACTTTTAGCACAGTGAGAGATTATGCAGT
>LQNS02278070.1:37298983-37313095 GCA_001587735.2 Parhyale hawaiensis
AGAACTGTCAGTAGATTAACTATTTAGGGAATTCTTCTGTCAATACGACAGAGACAAGAGAGTAACGGAAAAAATTACAGTAAAATCTTCGAATTTTGTCCGTGGAAACACTGGTATTTTTAACAGTGTGATCAGTATCCACGGGTCCCGTAATAGTGCACGAAAACAGAAAAATAATCGGATTTACGGACAGAAGAATTGACATGCGTAAGATTATGAAAGGCTAAATTATCTGTAAACTGTGGAAACAGCGCCTAGAAAAGGCATGCAAATACACAGGAGTACAATGTAAGAAGTTCCGTCGCACCCCTATATCTTTATTAAGACACAAGTGCGAACTCTTTTCTGGCAGAATAAATGTGAGATTCACAGTTGACCTCAGAATACTAAGAGAGGTTAGACGAGGTGTAAGGTGGACGGACTGCCTAACGGCAAACAGGGTTAAGCGGCGGACATTATTTAGTTTGGAGGGAGTAAGTTATGTTAGAAGCGCTGCCTCAGGTCATACTAACGTAAGTGATGTTATTAATAAACACGTGAACTTTGCACGGGTCCCGCTAATCTATATTAATCTGCTCATAGTTCCACACGTCCGTCCATGTGTCTGCACGTTAGGCTTTCAGTATTAGTTAGGGGAAAAGTCAACTTGCAAGAAGCATCTTTTTGGCTGGAGTGAATTTTAGCCATAGCTGTGATTTTTCAAGTTTCAATCAGCCGTGAAGATATGAAGTTTATTTTTAGACGTATCATTGCTACCGATTTTCAATGTTTTTCACGCCATATTATATTCACTTTGCCAATGGCTCATGACACGGGACCACATCTTGACTCGAAAATACTGGTATTTTTTGAAACGAAAATGCGATATCTAAGGAAATAAAGTAACAGCTTGAGAACTGGGGGGGGGGGGGGGGGTTACGCTGCTGTTATTGGAGAAATTGGCCAAGTCTGATGTACTTTGTTCCATATATAGCTACCCCATTAAATAAAACAGCAAAATGATGGGCTACCGTGCAATGTCCTCGGGCCCCGTAGTAGTGTGAAAAATCCGGTACGCCGACAGAAATATGGGAAAGTTTAATGTTGTGGAAGGACTAAATTATCTGTAAACCGTGGGAAATCCCCTCCTGATATGGAAATACTATACATAAAACAATGCAAGATGTTCCTTTGTATCTCTATGTCTTTATCAAAATATAAGTGTGAATTATTTGCTGATGGAATATAAGCGAGATTCGCGGTAATATAAGAGTACTAAGATAGGTTTGACGAGGTGTAATAAGGTAGACAGACTGCGTTACGGTAGACGGACTTCCTCAGGGTTAAATGATGTACGGTACATTAGCTTAGACGGAGTAGGTTAAGTTAGAGACGCTGCCCTATTTAAAATTAAACTAACGGAAAAATATTATTTAACCGTGGAATTTCCACGGGTCCCGCTAGTTTCGTATAATTCTTTGTATGTGTATATACAAACTTATCGGTCATTTAATTGAGATATTTATGCATATATCGCGGTATTATTCTAATGTAAGCCTGAATAACCAACACTTGATTCAGTAGGAACCGGAGGTAACAGACACTTTGATCTTTTGTTTAGCTAAGTACATAGCTGCCGATGCAGCAAGTTTTAGATCTGAAACAGTAAATAGTGACCAATATTTTCCCATGGCACATTATTTTTCATTCGTGTGATTCGTGACCATTAGATCGCTGAGCTGCTCAAAACAATTGATATCAAGTAAATTATATAAAAAAACTCAGCGTTCTCTCGTCCCCTTAGCTCGCAGGAAAATAGGGGATAGCTGATAGGGCGCGCGTCTAATTAATTGAAGATTATACAAGTGGCCTCACTCATTAGAAGTTATGAAAAAGTCGTCGGAGTTGTGCACCCCATTTATAGTTGTGACTAGAGCCACTGCAGTGGCTTCAGGTGCCCACCTCTGCTGCTCGTAATAACTTTGCAAGGTCGTTCGTTGGGTGCACGTAGTAATTATCTACTGTATTTGTTTATGTGCTTTTCCGTAACCTCTTGCTTCTGCTTGTGTCGTACCTCAGGATACCATCATCCCTATCAATATAGTTACAGTTACCTGAGCAACGCGGTGTTTCTTTGTTGACATGCGTTTTAATAATAATAATCCGGTTCATAGGCTTTGACAGTTTTTGCTTTTCAAGTTAGGTCATAGATAAGGTATTACGACCAATAAAAATTAAGCACTTCCTTTGAAGACATAAAATACTTTTACAGGAGCCAAGTCTAAGGCAAAGAGCTAAAACTGCTGAGTCGCTCATGCTAATACAAATCTATAGTCACATTATTCTTGGTCTGTTCTGCCTTTCACGAAAAAAATCGTTTCCTAAGTTCCAAGGCTCATTGCTGACCTTATCCTGCGTCTCCGCTGGCGCTGTGCCAAAAATTTTAAAAGGAACAATAGCAAACGACAAAGGGCCTTCTTTAATGTGCTTTTGAGCTGCTGAACAAGTTGAGTTCGTGTGACATCGAGAGTGTTCTTGATCCCCCCTCATTCAGCAAAACCATTGAATTCGATTAGCTGTAACTTATTGGAAAATTTAATACGAAGTTTTTTTAAATTCTCCACTGCGGTTAGAGTTTCGGGCAATGATAGTTTCCGATTACATTTACAGCTGCTTCCGAACTGGCGAATCGAGCGGTCATAAATGAAGTTTCGGATGAGCTATAAGCTAATTGAATTGGGTTCTCTCGATCGGGGTGGTCACGTCTTGCCTGTGACTAGTAAAGTGACTACGTTCTATTTCTGTAGGAATGCCGCAAGCAGATTTATAAAAGTAAAATTTTAGTAAAATAACAAAAACAAATAAAAGCTGGTTGTGTAACCACCGCAGTTATCTGACTAGCTTGATTAAGCAAGACAAGGGAGATATAAAGGGCTCTCGCGATATCTTTATATTATTAAATCAGTGGCTATACTTGTCCTGATCCAGCGTTCTCTGTCAGCTCGAGTGCTAAACCGTTTGGTCAACTGCAGTAAGGAAGTCCGCCCACGCTCATGGAATCTGTAATGAGATTGAGCGAGCATCTGGTAGCTCGTGGACAGCTTTAAATTTTTCTTCATTGAATTCAATTTTTACCGCAACTCCCGGTAATACTGTTCACTTCATGCAGCCTAGCTTCAGATTTAACTTCGGGGAAACATATACGCCTCAGCATTTGATCAATTGAAGTTAATTTCTTATTTAAGTTTCAAAAATACCCTTTAACATTTGTTCACTGAAATTACATTGTGGATATTCTTCTCGGTATTTGGCCGTTGAAGTTAACTTTAAGCGAGTATTTATTTTTGTGGAAATGGTCCTCGTTTCGCGATACTTTTGCCCGTGTCAGGCGCTCGATGTAACTATATTTAAGCTGGTACGATTTTTTATATACGTCATTGGAGTATTCCCACTTGAACTACAATCAAAGCATACAATAAAGATCGATGTCTATCTGTTCATTTATCTGTCCATTTTTGTCATGCCTGAAGAAAAACATATAGGTTGGTCATCCTGTCACATTTTGTTGAAATTTGATAGACAAACATATACCTATCTACCTACAGGGTTGGCAAAAACCATGTTTTTTTTGGTGAACCAATAACCATGTTTTTTGTGTAGACCAAAATCAGTGCTTTGGTTAAAACAAAAAGAAAAACGATGTTATTTTGATTTATTTATTTTTTTTTATATATTTTGTTGTTTTTTCTAGCGAATTCAAGGAATTTTATCCAACATTTAAAGAATTTTCTGCTTTGTAAATATGAAGCTATAGCCAATCATTAACAATCTTAGTCACCTCATTTCAACTTCCTATTGTAGAAAATGATTTTAAGAAAATAAGGGTTAAGAAAAAGTAGTTAGCAGGGTACCTGCATTAGCTATGGCTACATTTAAAATCCAAACTGCAGAGATGCTATGATTTATAATTACAATATAAAATCCTTAGAAAAACTTAAAACACTTCTAATTACAAGTACCTTCAATTTAATAGAAAAAGCTAGCTACTAGCTAATTAAAAGCAGAGTATATTGAACTGAAGAAAGTGAAATAGCTATAGGCCTACATCCTTCTCATGAGCTCACTAGCTATCTAATAGCAACTGTAACTACTACTTCTAATTTTCAGTAACTGCTAGCTTAACAGAATATAATTAGATATGCATCTCTAAAATTATATAACACAAAACTCAATAAGTTATAGGTTTTTAACCCTAGAGCCCCATCGTCCATTTTGAGTAACATTAACCACACTACCGGGAGAATTTCACCCGTTTTTGGAATATCAAAAAAACATACTATTTTCCAATTAAGGTTGCTTATATGATAGCTACACAATGAAAAAATATACTCATTAGCTTTTGAATTATGCATAGTATTCTTAATTTGTACGTATTTCTAATGCTATCACTGACTTTATAGTTTACTAAACTAAGAACAAAATTTTAAGATGTACTGAGAAAAAAATACACCAAAAAAATAGTCCTACTCTGGAGACTTCTCCTGTTGTACAGCGGAGCGGTGCTGAGGTACTTGAACCCTCTGCTGCAGCCCCCCTCTGCAGTTAGTTGCAGCCCTCTGCTGCCAGTGGGAGCTGTATGAGGAAGACAAAAAAATATCTCCATTTGTTTCAAAAATAGTCATTTTTTTGTCTCGCCATCAATACAGCTCCCACTGACGGAAGCGTGCTGCAAATTAACTCAGGCGAGGGTTCAAGTACTTCAGCGCCGCTGTACAACAGGAGAGGTTTCCAAGAGCATGACTATTATTTTGGCGGGTTGTTTTCTTAGCACATCCTAAAATTTAGGTATTTTTGTTTGGTTCACTATAAAGTCCGTAACAGCAGTAAGAATAAGTATAAATCCAGTATATGGTACTAGGCATAATTCAAAAGATAAGGACTCAAATTAGAGGAGTAAAATGCATAAGTTTTCACAAAATAGTGCAGCCACCACAGCGTAGGCGGAATATCACTTTTGTAAAAAGTCTCACGGTCACCATAACGTCGGGTGAAATTATTACCAAAACACAAACATTGGCCAGTGGGGGTAAATGCCGAGCCCCGAGTGAGAGCGCACACCCACCGTCTACCATGAAACACGAAAAGTTGAAGCTACTGAGAAGCGGAGCCAGCTGCCGCCTGCGGATGTGTGTCTGTCACGGGATCACAACATGCAGCCGGGTGAAAATCTCCCCACGATGGGGCTCTAGGGTAATTAAGAAACATGAGCACTAGTTGACCCTAACTGTCCCAACAGTCAAACGGATTCCTAAATAGAAACACATTAACTCATCCTTTCAGTTGTGTATATAAAATTTAATAAAACCCAGAGGTAAAACTGTTTATTTTGCTACATTTATGAATAAAAAGCAAAAAAGTTCAATCAAACAAAAAAAAGAGAAAAATTAGTTATTTTAAACCATTTGGTTTAAACCAGCCAACCCTGCCTAGCTACCAGGTTGCAGAAGATGGCAAAGTATCTTAACCTCAAATGCAAACATACCTACTTCTTGCATTGCTAACGTTGAAAACCAAGCAATGAAGATCTATTTGCGCAGCTCCTCTTGGAACTCTCATGTAGCCTAATTCTTATTTGATTCGCACTCCAAATAAATTGAGGAGATGATTAGCGGATGAAAGGATATGATATTCTTCGTACTAAGTAAAAACACGAAGATGGGCGAAGATAAGGAAGATTTTGTTTCAGTATTTGTTTTATCAACTCAATTTCTTTCTTTGGCGAAGTACGTGAAGAAAATTGCGCATGGCGAAGAAGAAAGCAGAAGCTTTCATCTAGATTGGCTAGACAAATAATAAGAGAGATCAAAAACAACCCGGAAACTGCTACTGAAATACCTTGATGATACTTCAGACGAGGTCCAGGTGGCGTTTTGCATGCCACCCATCTTGTGCAGAGGTGATGCTGCAGTCCGTGACCAGCGGGATGGCTAACAGCGAGTTATCACCCCAGTTCACGTAGCCGCTTACAACAGGTTTATCTGGTGGCACTTTCAGTAAGCATGCGTCCAGTAAATTTTTAAATTTTGCAGTCTCTATACCGCTGACATTTCGGATGTGACGTGGCATTTTGTTGAATAATCTCGCCCCCGAACGGCGAAACTATTAGAATACTTTGTGGCCTTTGCATCACCACCAGTTTTGTGTAAAATTTTTCCTCTCTGTGAGAGGTGGATTTTACCTTAAATATCTATGTTTTAAAAATAGGCTGTGTTCAGCCTTTATTGACGTGATAGTAACCTATGTACTTCTCTGTAACTTTGCGCCTAGGAGTTCAGTCGAGGCTTGAGACCTGCAGCGGACCAGCGAGAGTTCCGTTCTTTTTTACCGGAGTTCGGTCGTGAAATCATCTTTTAAGCATTCACTTTACCATCGTGTTTTCTGTTCGCCATGACGCCAATCACGTTGTTTGCGCCTTGAATTAATATTTAACTTTAGACCTCAATACGCTGGGATTACCAAGTGCGGGGATCCGGCAAGAACTAGTTCGGGCAAGACCCTGGAGCGTTTGACGTGTTGGATTCAGGGCGATGGTCCCAGGCTGCTGTGATATCATATAAACTATTTTAAAATATCGAAAAATTCCTCCCTAAGAGAAACACTGTTAACTTATGAATTAAATTACTTGAATTAATTGGAAATGAGAGTGTTGGTACTTTTAATAAAGTTAAAGAAATTAACTTATCTAACCAGAGTGCAACCCAAGAAGAAAGGTGTAAACCGTTTGCCTCGGCCGCTAGGAGGTCGTAAGCTCGGATGCCGTATCGATTGAAGTTCGGGTACCTCAGGACTTTGCAGAACGTTAGTAGTTGGGTGGGACCGAATAAACTTCACGGCACGTAAATTGTGAATCTACATAGAGTGCAACACCATCGCAAACCATCACCCTTCGCCCCTCCCACTGTGGCAGGTGACCTGCCACGCCATTGGCTGCCGTGAGACTGTACTTGCTGAAAGGTTCAGGAAAAAAATCGCGACCGGGACATATTGAGCTTCATCCAGTTTTTATTTCGTGCTGACTTATGGCCGTGGCAGCTTAGCAGTGGACTGCATGATCGCGCTTGGTGAATTTTCCGTTGAGAACCACTTTTGCCGCAAAGTTTTGAGCTTTTGTATATCTAATATAAGATATTCATAGGCTTTCCCCAAGATTTAGCTACAGTAGTTGAAGTGAGAGAGAATCAAAGATTTGATGAGAAGTATGCGTGATTTTTGATCTAGCAGATGGTTGATTCTGGGGAGAAACATTAGCGTACCATTTACGGTTCCGCATAAATTTTTAATGTGGGCGTCAAACGTTAGATGTTTATCCACCAGCTCCCCGAGCGATTTGACACGAACAGCGGCAGTTGAGCAGGCCGCTGCCGCTGTGCGCGCTTCAATGCATTCCGTGCTTCTCAACTGCCTGCCTGCCAGCTTGTCGCTGAACTGCTTTTGGTGTGCCAGCGCCCTTACGTACGAGGTCTTGCTTGGTATGCAACCTTTGAGTCCTTCCCTCTTTACTGTTCACTGCATGTTGATTGAAAAATTTCTGTGCCTGAGTTGCAACGATTATTCATAACTATCAACGAAGTTACTTCAACGACAAACTGAGTGCAAAATTAAGCTAGGTAGATGAGATAGAACGTCAGCTTGCAAGATCATACGATGAAAAAAACAAGAAAAAGAAAAGCGAGCCATTGAAAAAATAAAAAGCAATAGCATATAGACCTATTATTTGCCTATGTATCACTTCATTCCTCGGTAAAATCGATAATTGGGCCACTGGTGAATGATAAAAGATCTATTGTCGATGATGACAAGGAAATGAGCGAAATACTAAGCCGTCAATATCAAAAAGTCTTTAGTGACAAAATTCCGAATCCTGAAATTCCAAGAATTTATTTAACTACAAACTACCTAACAGACTTCGAGTTCACAAAACAAAGCAGTGAATTAGCCATTGAAGAAGTTAGCGGCAACAGTGCAGCGGGACGAGATGATGTGCCTGCAAAAATCCTTAAGAAGTACAATCTGAGATGTTTGCTGTGGGTTAGGGAGTTTTTTCACGTTTACCTCGAGAATTTTAGCAAACAAGCAGAACAAAAATCATTCATTTTCCTAACTGGATGCAGTACCTAGTATATTAGGAGGGCGCAGCACCATGAGTGTTTTATTCTTAGTCTCAAAACTAACATGAGTGTTTTGATCTTTATTCTTAAAGCCAGCACATGGGCCATAATTTGCCATTTTTGTTTACGTGTTTAGTCTATCTATGATAAAATAGAGAAAATATAAAACTAAAACTAAACATACTACAGTTTAAAACACGGTGTGCGTTTTCTTAGGTGTGACATTTCATATCCCCTATAATATGATACACATCAAGAAATTCAGAAATAAAATAGAATGGACATATTACAGCTTGAAATATATTGAGCATAGCAATTTTGTTTCAGCTCAGCTACTACGACTCAGCCATAAGTGGTAGACAAGAATTTACTCATGAATAACGTCTTCTGGAAGCTTTAAAAAGAAACTCAAAGCATTTTAGATGTAAAGAAACGGAGATTTATGCTTTCGATGTCTGTTGCATGATATAGCGTTTTAACAAAATTATTGGGAACTTTAGAAGTGCGATAATGCCAACCTGGTGAACTGATTAGATCCAGTCGCATAATGTATTGGATCGGGGAGCTCATTCCAAAGCTTAGCGCCAGTGCTGGTGCGGGTATACCAAGCACACTTGGAGATGACCTCGCTGGAGAGATCGTCCACTGATTTCCCTACTGGCAGTGAACTGCACAACCTCGGAATTTTCATCATTTAATGACAGCGCGAGCTACTACATAACCTAAGTGAAGGTATGACTTACGGACGTACGTACACTTACTGCTTGAGGAGCTGTTAGCAGTGTAGCACTAAAATTATGGACGGATCTTCGTGAAATTAGCCGGCACTGTAAGCATTGTTATGGTCGAGGAGAAGGTGCTCAAACTTTTGTGGTAATTATCCGTTTAAACTTCGGTGTTAACCTGCCAATTTGTTTGTCTGTCTGACTGTTTTCTGTTTTCTGGCTGTTAGCAAAATTAATCATAACCTTTGTCGAGGACGTTAGTTTTTGTCGGAGTTTGTTTGTCTATTCTTTGTCGTGTTTCACCATGGTAAGATAACTCATAAAGTTATGAAGGGATCTTCATGAAATTTACAGGGATAGTTATGGATGTTGGGAGGAACAGATCATTAACTTCGGCAAAGATTCGTTCACTCTATTGTATGTCTATTTTTGGCAACATATATAACTGAAAAAGTTAGGGTCGTTTCTTAATGATATTACAGAAAATATTTGAGATATTACGAGGAGCGAACGACTAAATTTTTCTGACGATCTGTGTCTATTTTTCTGCTGGTTGGCGACACAACTAAAAAAGTTGTGAACTGATCTTCGTGGAATTTGCAAGAGCTCTTAAAAATGCTTAAGGGGAAGAAATGTCCCAATTTTGGTGATGATTGGTTGCCCATTTCTGCGTGAGTCTCTCTGTTTATTTTATTTTTTGTCTGAACATAACTTCGAAAATTGTAGACAATTCTTCATGAAATTTACAGCAGTAGCTAGAAATGTTACAAGGAACATTTGATCAAATTTCGATAATAAGCAAAAAGAAGTCCTGGATTCAGGACAAAGTTGAAGTTTTTTATTAACGTTGGGTCGTATGTTAAATCCACACTTAACACCAATGAGTAGCACTTAGCCTACTAATAGGTACGGTACTTCAAACCGCATGGTAAATTTAAGGATCGCACTAAACACTTGTAAGTACCACTATTTCTTGAGTGCTGCACTTCAGCTTTCGTATGCAGAGGACCGAATACTTAACACTGATACTTATGAGTGCAGCACCTGTATTTGAAAAAAGTTTTAAAAAAGGACTGTTAAGTAGTTTAATTTATGAAGTGTATAAGATTTATTGAAATGCTTTGTCGTGAAAATTTTAATTTATTACAATGCTTCGTTGTAGTTTATTAAATATATAAAAAATATAACTTCCTTCCTTCCTGAAAATTGTTGAGTGTCAGGTTATCATTATTTTTTTTTTTTTTGTAATCCGTCTTTTAGGCAGCTGCGTGGTTGTGTCTGTTCTCTAGCAGTGCAGCAGTGTAACGGTGACATGCTTCTTTTGCTTTAACTTTATTTAAAATGCAAACTTTTCGTTGGTTAATCCAGCTGCTATTCACAAATTTTATTATTACCGCGCTAAATATAATTTCATTATTATACGTTTATTCATTTTTACGGACCGGAACTGATGTGGCAGCGTAGAGAGAAACCATAAACAATTCTGTTCCTGCATGGCTGTC
Organism: Parhyale hawaiensis; assembly: GCA_001587735.2. NCBI lineage: Eukaryota > Metazoa > Arthropoda > Malacostraca > Amphipoda > Hyalidae > Parhyale > Parhyale hawaiensis. The sequence continues at coordinate 37,309,358 of LQNS02278070.1, forward strand.
ACCGACCCTGGTAAATATAAGTGATGCTTATTGACGATACTACAAAATCTACAACGTTTAAAGTAGAAATTGTGATTGATGATTCGAAACTGTAGAAAGCTTATTAAAATTTACATAATAGCCCTGCAGTCAGATCATTTACTTAGATTCTTTTTCTTCCGGTTGCAGGCTAGCTCCATCGGACTCAAGTTCAATTCTTAGACTGCAGTTGATGCCAGTCTTCTATAGAGATTGAGCTGCTACAACCAATTGATAAATCTGGAAATATTGGCCGCGTTCGATATCTGTTCATGTAATACGCTGACATGCAACGGTTGCGGCAATTGAGTTGGACTACCTTTTACACTGCTGAATCAAATAGTCTACGCATGCTTCTATATCTCGGTTCTTGGTTTTGGCTTGTAAGCATAGTTCTTGTCTCGTGTAAATATTAGTATAATAAATAAACTTCAGTTTTATTAGAGTTATTAGTTATTCCTGGTTAATAGATAAGAATGTGCTGCGCACACGGGCAGCAGCATACTAAATGGTGCCGTGACCATACGGGAATAGGTCTAGGATTCAGTGCAGACCGGGATTAGATATGTTAAGATAGTTCAGGATAGTCACAAACGTTTGATCAGTTGTAAATCATTTCCCGATAGTATAGTTATATAGTCATAAGTCAACCTCAGAGTTCTGCTGTACTTATTTATAAATAGAACTCCAATTTCAGTGTACTTCTCGTTGAAGATTGAGTTTTAAACACATAGTATTGTATCGTATGATCTTTAAGTTGGAGCTTTCTTGAAGCCGGTATTGCTGATGCCAGTAAAAAGGCTGTAGAGTTGGAGGATAGTGGTACATTCATTTGTTGCAGTTTTTTTTGACACGGTATTGGTCCTATGAGACGTACTTGGAGGGTGTATGGCTCGGTAGAGTTTACACGCGCTGTTTTAATTCCTATGTCCTTCCTCTTCTGGGATACTGCTCCGCAATCTGGTGTTCTGCTGCCGATTGTCATCTGTGTTTGCTTGACAAAGTGGTTCGCCGATATGCGTTTATGCTGGAGGGTGTTGTGCCTTGTGATCTGGCGCATCGTTGCAGAGTTGGTGGGGTCTGCTTTCTGCATAAAATAAATAATTGCCCTAGTCATCTACTGTCTGATTTTCTTCCAGAGTAATTTGTTCGGGTGAGGTATACTCGGCGTACTGGTGCTCTTTATGAGTTTGCCTTGGAACCGGTATGATGCCATACGGGCCAGTATTCTCATTCGTTTTTTCACCATGTGTGGATGTTTGGAATGGTCTTGATGGCTCTGTCTTTGCTTGTGCGGGTATTGGCAGCTTTAATTAAACGGTCTGTACACGGAGCTATTCTGTGATTTCGGATCTTCTCTTTCTTTCTTCGCTCGCTGGGCTAGTTGCGTGGGGGTTTGTTACCCTCATGGAGTTTCTCCGTTCCCACGTCGCCAGTCTAGTGTAATTTTTGTACCACAGTAGCAGCAGACTAAGGCGTTTGACATGAACTCTCAGCGCCTCAGGCTCGAACCTCGCTCCCATCTAGGCAATATCTTCGCGGCGCTTGACGTGATCAGTCAGCATCCGGTCTGCGTACAGCTGGGGTTTTACTGACCTTCCCTAGCAAAGGGGAGGGTTAGGGGGTCGCAGATTGTCGCATGGAGTCTTCCATCACTGGCGCCATAGTTCTAAACACTCTGTAATTGACTGCAGCCGGATACTCCTCTGGGGCCTGTTGGCCTATATCTGCTGCACAAACCAATGGATGCGGGTTTCTCAGTAGGAGGTACGGTCAATTTGACTTTTTCTTTTACTTTTGATAATAACCTCTCTGTGTGACAAACCACAGGAAACTTAATGCGTAAGTGCTATAGGTATACGATAGGATATCGTACGATATGTTACGATACGATATTGTAAGTATGCACTTGAAAAATGACCCGGTTTAGCGTATGAAACTTGAATGTAGTACTAAGCACTTTGAGTACGATGCTCAACAGTCTTTGGGTGTTGAGTGCTTTAATATTTTGTATCAAGGACCCAATGGGGCGTATGTTAAATCAACACTAAACACTCATAAGTAGCACTAAGCACACAAGGATGAGTGCCTGTTTCAGACTAAATATTAAGCACTCAGCACTCGAAGACTTTCGAGTATCGTACTCAAAGTGTTTAGAACTGCACTCAAGTTTCATATGCTAAATCGGGGCATATCTCAAGTGCATGCTTAACATTTCGTAAGTGTGCCTCGTATAACACTTACGCATTTAGTTTTTTTTTTTTTTTTTTTTTGTGGTTTGTCACGCAGAGCGGTGGTTCATTTTGTAGCGTGTCAAGAAAACAGTAACAACTGAATGTACCACTATCCTCAAATCTACAGCCTTTTTACTGGCATCAGCCATACCGACTCCAAGAAAGCTCCAACGCAAAAATCATATACGCTACAATACTGCGTTTAAAACTCAATCTTTTACCAGAAGTACACTAATATTGGATTTCTATTTCTAAATAAGTAGAAATCTGAGGTTGACTTGTGATTACATAAATATACTGTCGGAGAATGATTTACAACCGAAAAAACGTTTGTGACTATCCTGAGGTATCTTAATCTATATAATCCTGGTCTGCTCGCAAGCCTGGACCCGTTCCCGTATAGTCACGGCACCATCAAGTAAGTATGCTGCAGGCCGTGTGCGCAGCACATTCCTATTAACCAGGAATACCTAATAACTCTAATCAAACTTGAGTTTATTTATTGTACTAAAATTTACAAGAGATTGGAACTGTGAATGGATGCACAGAGCTTACAAATCGAAACCTAGAACCAAGATATAGAACCCTGTGCAGTCTATTTGATTCAGTAATGTAAAGGTAATTCAACTGCTGGAACCATTGCATATCTGCGTATTACTAAACAGATATCGAACGCGGCCAATATTTTCAGCTTTATCAATTGCTTATTGCAGCTGAATCTCTTTAGAAGACTTGCATAAATTGCAGTCCAAAAATTGGACTTGAGTCCGTTGGAGCTTCCCTGCAACTGGAAAAAATGATCTAAGTAAATGATCTGACTCCAGGGCTTTTTTGTAAATTCTAGTAAGCTTTTCTATTATTTCAAATCATTATTCATCATTTCTACTTTGAACGTTGTGTGTTTTGATGTGTCGTCCGTAAGCATCACATACGTACCATGCCACTCACTAGAATCAACGGTCTTGTGTTTTACTTTACAGTATATGAGACATGTTTGTGTCTGTAGGGTTTGTATAAATCGTTGCCTACGGTTTATTCAGAATTACTGAATTTCACTATAATACAATACTATATCTTTCTCATACAGAAAATATTATATTTTGCCTTGCAGAGGCAAATAGATTACAAGTTTCCACCTTTATGAAAAAGTTCCTCATTTTTCTACAGCTCAGGTTTTCTCAACCATGCATCAGGGCAGTACAGCGAGCTGTGTCTCATTGATCCATGAGTTCATTCACCGTATTCTCTTCTAAGTAATCGAGCGGTTCAGCGAGCTCCGTCCCATGCACTGTTGACTTAGATTTTCTATCTTACAATTTTACAATTTTCTGAAAATTCTGTCATAACAATACAGTATGTTGCTGTCGACTGAGCATAAACCCAACTTTTCTCCACTTACCCCACCTATTCGTCAGGCCCGTTAGCAGAGACCCATATTTTCTCCACTTCCCAGCACTTTAGGCAGTCCATTGAACCAAATCCATAT
>LQNS02278070.1:37320241-37337670 GCA_001587735.2 Parhyale hawaiensis
GTCAGTGAGACTTGTGCTGTATAGATTATAACCACAGTGATTGGTGGTACTCTTTCATATAAATTAATTTGTGCTTTGATAATGAATCATTAGTGTCCAAAATTTATATCAATGCTTCTTTACTCTTCACGTGTAGTTCATTATATATATATATATATATAATACATGTATTAATAAATAAACTTGTTTTAACGTATAATTAACCCGAACACGCACATTCACCCAAAAAATATCCTAACAAAATCGTCCAATCCCGGACGTTGTTGCAACATCTTTGATAGCGCCGAGTTTTACCTAACGAGCTTTAAATCTCATATGGGACTGCTCTTTGCTCAGTATTGTTTAATTCTCTCTGGTCAGGCCTATGCGCGCGTCACCTATTGGCATCATCTTTATTTTCACATTTATTTAGTCACTGCGGCTAGTTTATGAAACCATAGAATGTCACAGGGAAACAACGAAACGTACATGATTATAATCGCCATTGTTTTCATTCACCTCGAGGAGTAATTTTTATATAAGCACACTTTAATCGCGTATTTATCACACACATAAAAAAACTATAATCTTTGACAAAACTCTAAAACGCGCGCAGTTTTCTGCCTGTGTACTAGTTGTTTCCGCCGAGAAGAAGTAATTTCCAACCAACCAAAATCCAAAGTTTCAATTCCATTTCGCTTATGATGTTACATGTTGCAGCACGTAAGGGGCGACGGACTTGCTTGGCAGCGTATTCCATAATGCAGTATATAGGATACCGTGATAACCATGAGCCCTACTTTTGGCTCATGGTGACGTGACTTCTTGTGTCGTCACCTCGATCAGCACCACCAAGTTAGAGCGGCTGGTTTGTCTAAACGCAGTCTTAACTCTACCTTGCTATGGTCTCTATAAGCGGAATTATTTACCGTTTCAGATGGCGGGGCAGCATCTACAAGCTGGTGTGGCCAGATCTCATCATCTACTGCCTGCTGTACGCCGTATGCAGTGTTACTTACCGAGTCTTCCTCAACGAGACCCAAAAGACGTGAGTGCTTCTTTTTCCGTCCTAACCCGACATGTCTCGCGGCCTTTTTTCTAGAACTGTGTTACTTAACCTGAATATATTTTGTGTTGTACATATAACACCTGTCGGTAGCTAAGGTTGCTGCTAGTCTAGGTTACTGGGTGTCTAATAGAATAGATATTTGCATTGTCTCTAAATATAAATAATTGGGTTTGATGTAATGCTCCAAACTCTTAACCAGTATGGCACGGACTGTTTCAGCATGAAAAAAAAATGTTAGGACGTCGGTTATACTGGGTGATACAAGCAACTGCAAAGCGCCTTAGAAAATGTTAGCAAAAATAAAAACTTCAATTCCCAAAACGACTGATGATGTTACATAAGTCACATTTACAATATTACAAATGCGTAGTGGCAACCATCTGTAGGTAGCTCTGTGCGTTTGTTTTTTGTTGATCTGACATTTTTTTAGTGGACAATATGAAATTTAACCTCACGGGTTCTCCGTTCCAGCCAACCAATCAGCGATGCAGGTACGATTGATTGCATGAAGTCGTCTTTATATGGCGCACAATTCAGCAATATTATGGAGTCAACCGATCTAATTTAGAGAACATCTTGCGCCGCTGAGATTGCTTTCTCTATCTCTCTCCCTCCTTCGTAAGAAGCTTTGTCGTGTTCATTGAGCATTAAAGACATACTATAGCTGCCTACCCGTCCCTTGCAATACGGAGAAAATCGCTTAGGGACACAGTGGCTGTCGGTTTTCAGACGGCAGTAATGCGAATCTGTGGTGATGCGTTGTAGCCTAGCTGTTACGTGTCTGCATTTGGTATAACCATGGACGACTATGGTTTTCCCCCTTTTATTACGAAGCGTAATATTTACCTCCGCTAAGGAGGTTATGTTTTCGTCGTGTTTGTCTGTCTGGCTGTTTGTCTGTCTGTCTGTCTGTCTGTCTGTCTGTCTGTCTGTCTGTCTGTCTGTCTGTCTGTCACCAAGATAACTCAAAAAGTTATGAACCGATTTGGATGAAATTTACAGGGATTGTTAGGTATGTTNGAGTTGTTAGGTATATAACAAAGAGTAGATGACCAAATTTTGGTAATGGTCCGTTTGTTCGTTCGTTTGTTTGTCACTGTTTTTAATTTTATGCTTGTTAGCACAATAACTCAAAAAATAATGAATGGCTCTTTATGAAATTTATAGGAGTTGTTATTAATGGTAAAAGACATAAATGATCAAATTTTGGTGCAGATCGGTTAGTTCGTTTGTATGTTTGACTAATATTTGTCATAACGTTTGTTAACAGAATAACTCAAAAAGTTATGAACAGATCTTCAAAAAATTTGAACAAGCTGTTATTAATATAAAAAGGCACAAATGATTAGATTTTGGAGTTTATGCAAAGAAAATTATGGTTTAAGAGCCGATTTGAATTTTGGCTACCGTTGGCTCACTTGGCGGAGGTATGCGCTCTCAGAGTGCTCTAGTTGTTTTTGCGCCTTTTCAACAAATATTAAATAAATACTGTTAATATTAAGTTGGTGCTCACGGTAAACAACATTTGAAGAGGTCGTTTTTAACACTGGGCGAGGCGAGCGGCTTTAGGACTGCGCTTAATTCTTATTTTCATTTTTGATTCTGTAGTGGAGAGTAAGTACTGAAATCCTGGATTCTGAAGAGATAATTGTTTATACAGTCCGTGGAGTGTACGCCAGCATGTCTTATTTTCAGCATGTCTGTGCGTGTGTGTATCTGTCCTTCCACTTACGTACTTCTTGCTACTTCCCTCGGTGTTACGACGACGGTTGTGAGTGAGTCGAATTGAGTATCGTTCTCCTACCCGTGTTGCATTTTGTTTCGTTTACACATCTCTGTTCCCTTTAATTTTGTCCTCACACATCTGTTTCATTGAACTTCGTTCCCAGCCTTATATCCCTTGGCAATTAATTTTTTATATTTTATATAGGCTATATATACAAATTCCACTCCACTCAGGTGGGGTTTGGTCAGCGGCGCTTTTGAGGTCCTGATTTGAGGAAATCCAGCAAAAAAAAAAAAAATTAACAGCTGACTTAAACGCCTGCCGGCCAACACGACCAAAAACCGATGCAGGTAACAAATTCCAAACTTTAGCCGACCAGGGCACGAAGCACCGACAGAACTGATTAGTTCGATATCTGACAGCCTCCAAAGTGAAAGAGTGCGCTCCGCACGCAGTACGAGAACAGTTGATAAAAAATCTCATTGAAAATGACAGTCATAGATTGCTGCTGTAACATATGGAGTCAGCATATCGATCTTACCTTAATCCAGTTGAAAGTACTTAGTCTTTATTTTGTTTTTACCCACTGAATCATCGATATTGTCAATAGATCGTTTTTTTTTTATAATCGGTTTTGCACAAAATCTGACATAATACACAGAAAAGGGCGCCATTTTTGTATACAGCGCATCGAAATTACTTACATTACTTACCCGATATCAGTTGAAAAAACCTGAAAGTACGTACAAAAATATTTTGTTGCCCAGTAGCTATTATTGATTGTTCTAGTCAAGTGGTTCTTGCAGTATACGATGCACTGCATGCTGTACAAAGCACTCTCTGTATTTAATTTAAGTCTAGTGATAAGCTATGTTTAACAGAACTATTGTACCACCCTTTGAGTACCTAATAAAGTTGATTGATTGATTGATTGATTGTACCGCTGCTGAATAATCATCAATTAGTATTTTTGTCACGTAGCATCACCACGTATAGGCAAAGAGGTCGCATAGAATCTGCTGTGGTGCAACTAACTAAAGTAGGTACGCATAAACATGCCTCGTAATGCTCTCAACACAAGTGTTAAAACACTCCAAGAAAGGCACAAACTTTCACGGGGTTTCCGTTAATCATTTTTAGGCGATTCCTTGAAAAATACGAAAAAGTAAAGTCTTACATAGGTAGCCTAAGAACTGTCAAGCAAGTAAAATAATAGTATACTATTATTATATATCAAGAGCTGATTAAAGGTGGGAACGGCATCGGCACCTAATTCGAAATCGGCATCGGCAACTAGGAGAAATGGGAATCGGCTTCGGCAAAAGAAAAAAGAATGCAATCGGAGCACCTTATCAAATTTCGTTCGCTTCTCTAAGGAAAATTGTCTCCCTCGAGATGACGGTCCCTTATTGGTTCTGTGAGGACAATGCAGGTCCTTGCGCACTGCCTCCGGACCCCAGTCGATCACCTGAGCGCTCATTGCGGTGCCGATTTGACCCCATAGAATTGGCCGCCCTGTGCGTCAGGTCAAAAATACCTGCGGTATACGCAATGAGGCTCCCTGAAGGCAGGATATTGGGGCATTGCTGCCTTATTGGCTTCACCTTGTGATAGCAATGATAACAAGGGTCTTCACGGAAACTCACCGCCAGTAGCATAGCCCCGCCTCACGAGATAAGTCTGACCGGCATTAAGCTTCTCCTCCACTCCCGTAACAGACACTGCCCGCTGGGTGTGGACACACTCACATAGAGCTTCACAGTGTCACCTGAACAGTCTGGCTGTCGCTGAGCTGTATCTAGTAGGTTTGTAGTTGTGATGCGTTATTATCTCGCATATAATGAACGCACTGGTGAGATTTTGGTTTCCCTACAAATTTCGAAAGTTAATTATTGTGGTTGTAAGATTAATGTAAAGAGCCAGGCGTCGACAGCCAATTTGCGAGTCTCTCGCACTTCTCCTAGCCGACCTCTCGTCCGAGTGCTCGCATCAAAGCTCCACTCTGGCCCTGGGTGCATTGCAGCTACCACACGCGCTGGAAATAGCAGCCTTACACCTCTCGGCCACCACACGCAAAGCCTGTACGTGAGGTGGTAGTTGCTTATGCCAGAGCGTTAGTGCTGACCTGCCTTGTGACGTCACCGCTCCCGCGACCAGGCGCAACGTTGGCCAGGTGCCCTTCGCCATTCTGCTGGAGATAATCTAATCCACTCAGCATAAACTTGTCAGCAACTTCAATCGTGGATTTTCGATTCCCCGCTTTGGATCGAGTGTCAGGCGGTAATCGCAAACCGACGACGCTGCAGCCCACCAAAAACTCCTGAAGTGGAGAAACATTGAGTTTTCAGCCGTCTCAAGCGGATGTGGTCAGTCGCACGAGACTCGGTCCAGCTTGGCGAGTCGAAATCTCACGATTGAAATTCTGGGCACGTTTATAAGCTGGGCGAAATCGATTCCTTAGATCAGAGCGTCGGAATCTGATGCGCCTTTTATTCAAGTCTACACGCATCATTTCACATGTCTTATCTCTTTCTACCAACGTTACGCTCGCTCATTTGCGCGTATGATGAGCGTGTTATTTGCGGCGACGCGGTGGCGCTCATCGGGATTCAAAGCAAGTCTGTGGTGCCATTGCGAGACTTGCGGTGGCTGAGAAGAATTACAATGAGGCTTTGCTTCTCTTATCCAGGCGACACTTCACTAATTTACAGCGCGTGTAACTGTTACCGAGGTCTGTGCAATGTCTTCTCTTCTTTATGCCGTTTGTCTCAAGAATTATTACCGAAATAAGTACAGTCGAGACTCAAAACTCTATAAAATTTCTCTCCTAGTGCGAATTTCTGTCTTTTCTTGTGAGAAATATTGTCGAAATAAGCGCAGCAAAGATCCGGGGCTTTAAAATGCACTTTGCTATTGGAATTTCTTTCACTTTTCGAGAGAATTGCTACAGCTATGACCGCGGTAAAGATCTGTGATCTTCAAAATTTATTGCATTCTGTGCAAGATATGGTAAAGATCCAGCAGTTTTAAGTTTAACTTTATTGTAGAAATTTTTGCCAGCATTTGCCAGAATTATTGCAGAAAGAAGCCCTGCGAAGATCTGGTGTATTGAATTTATGTCGTAATGTGCAGAGCGGCTATGAAAAATGGCGCCGTCTTCTGAAATTGTTACTATATTGCTTTGCAGTAATAATTCAAGAGCAGCAGCAATTAAACTCAGCATTGTCTGAATCGTTCGTTTCTTTTCTTCAAGTAAAACTTTTACTACAGTAAATTAAGTAGCTTTCTCTATTTACGATAAATGTCACTCATTAACACTCATCTTACTGTTTTATTTACTGAGCAAGTGACCTTATACGGTTATTTCCATAATGCTATTTCTATGACAGCGTTTAAGCATAGCACCGTTTTTCAGCCGCTTGGTGAAAAGTTGAGGTTATAGGTTGTAAAACAGATTTTGGCTACATATTTTATCAGCTTAAAAACATAACGAATTCACATAGTTACCATCACAATCGTTGAGTGAAATTTTACAGCATTAATGTATGTAAATCTTGAGGTATTTAAATGGAAAGTGTAACAGTTGTGGTACAACGTACGTTACGGCCGTAGCGAAGGGCCATTTTATAAAATCTCAGTAATTTATATCTTCCTCGGACGTTCTTCATTCACATGACGTAAGGCGTTTCGTTTGTGTACTTCTTAGTTCATCCTCTACGACCTTCAGTTGGGCTACTCGCTGTAGCTAAACGAAAGCGTGTGCTGCATAGGCAACGATATTGGTGTGTGTGTGTCCGAGTGCTGCCTCTCCAGAGCTCGGGCTCTGTTCGCCAGTTGTTGTGGGAGGTTGCCGTGTGCTACATGCTGTAGATTTCTTTAAGAAGCCTAATTATCTCGTTCAAGGAGATTACATTTTTGTCGGAGTCTGTTTGCCTGTCTCTCTCTCTGTGTCTCTCTGCCAAGATAGTTCAACAAGTTATGGACAGATATTCATGAAATATACAGGTTTGTTATGTATGTTAAGAATAACAGATAATTAACTTTTGGTGAATGTCCCTTCAACCGCTTGGTTGTCTGTTTTTCTTAGCAACGTAGCTACCTCAAAAATTTATAGATTGATATTCATGATATATGTAGGAAGTGGACATGTTACGAGGAGCAAATGGGTAGATTTTGTTGATGCTGTAGTAGGCTTCCTAGTCGGTTAATCTGTTTCGTCCAGTAATTTTTTTGTTTGGCAATGACGTAACCCAAAAAGTTACGAACGGATTTTCGTGAAATGTGCGGGAAATGATTGGAAGGTTGAGAAGGACAAATTAATAACCAAATTGTGGTCATGATTTGTTTTCTTTTTGCGCGTTTGCCTGTTTTTTGTTTTACTTATTTGTTTGTTAGTGCATAACTCAAAAAATTATGGACGGATCGTCCAGAAATTTAAAGTAACTGCTAGGACTGGTACGAAGAACAATAGGTACCGCTATATCAAATTTTGGTGGTGATCACAAAGAAATCCTAAATTCAGGACCCAATTTGATTTTTTAAAGTCAAAGTTGCGTTGCTTTTCAGAGGTATGCGCTCTCAGGGGCTTCTCCAGTTCTACGTGTAACTCCTAGTAAACTTCATTATTATTTATTGTATATTTTCGTACACGTTTTCTAGTTTTTCCATTTAACAGAAAAGTGGGAATCTACCCCGTGGTTCCTAATCTATTATTCTATGTATCATCAATAAATGTATGATCACCGCCACTTACAGGGCTGTAGCTGACGCTTTGCACAAATTATTATTTTTCTAACATTATGTCAGTAAAAAATGTACCTATGTACGCGGCAGGTTGGTTCCATATAAATAGGGGAATTGTGCCAAAATATGCTGCTTCATTTACGTCGTTTCCTTAACTAACCATGTTCTGTAGATGGTGTAATATATTTTCTTGCTTGACGGTTTTCTGGCTATTAACTACTTGCTTTTTCACTCTTGCAGAGCCTTAGTACGGCATGTTGCAATAATTTTGCTCAAAAATTGAAAGCCTTGGGTAAAATTACGTAATTCTACAGGGAAACGGACTTGAGCTTCCTATATATGTTGCGCGCGTTTGGTGGATTTGCGCGATCGATCGATCGCGCAAATCCACCAAACGCGCACAACATATATATTGGAAGGTGCTGTGTTGCTAACTTTTGGCTGCGAGTGAAGGACTTGCTGCATTTGTACGCTGTTTATCCTCTTCTTTCCCCGTCCGTCGAGTGCTATCGTCCTTCGCACAAATGGTCCAATTTGCCTGCAAATGTGCGGGGAACTGGTGGATAGCTCGGCCTGATGCAGGCCGGCCTGGTTGGTTGCATGTGAGCTTCTTGCTTGCTTGCTGCCTGTCGTCACGTGTGGCCTTGAACTTTTGTGAAACCTGTCATATATTTTTGTTTACCGTGTCGTGTAAAGTCCGCTGTATAATGGTAACAAATCCTGAGAGGCAGAGCAGTTGAGAAAGACATGCTTACAGGTACCAGGCTATATTACTTGCAGCTATTTAACAAAGACCGTGCCAGCTCTTAAAATGTTGCTTTCTTGTGAACAAAGAAATACGTACGACAGGCAAGAGCGAATATCGTCTATAGCGTCTATTTCGAAAGTAGAAGAACTAATACTTGAGAAACGAATGTCCCCGTACACATGATGACTCTAAATAACCAGTTTGAATTCGAAGCCCAACATGGAACGAGAATGGCTGTATTTACACTCATTCAGATCATAAATCATTTTATTGACAGTGGATTTCCTATGTGTCTGTGCTGTCGCAATGCTATGGTTACCTTTGACCGAGTTCAGCATTACTCTCTATTTTAAGTGTGTAATTAAGAAACAAATACCCATTGATATTGTTGAGATGCTACAGTATTTGTTTCATATTCAAAAATGCTTTGTGAAATGGGAAGTGACGATAAGGGTTTTTATCCCGGCATCCAGGTCGATTTTGGGTCAGATTTAAATTCCGTGAATTTGATTCCCGGGACTGTTCTACGATCTTACAATGGAACATCGCAAAAATCCATCGGCGATAGCGATGGTCCGATGGAAATTGTATCAAACAATCGGCGATGGCATTTTTTCCATCGGCGATGGCATACGATGGGCATCGTCATCGGTTGTACTTCCGATGCCGATGAAATAAGGCTAAAATTACAGAAAAACAGCCTTGCGAGTTTGAAACATCAATTTTCTTTAGTAACATTAAAACAAAGAGAGATGTTGCCGCAGCTCTCAACCCCTACATTGTAGAAGAAGAATTCCCTTTAGTGTGTTGTAATCAGGCCTTCGATGTCACCCGTGCTACACTGGCCTCTAATGGGACACAAGTTGGGTAACCCCGGGTTACACCGAAGATTACCTTCATAAAATGTAGGGTTACGAGCTGGGAAGCACTGCCTTTGTTTACAAACATTGACTTTGATACTTGACTGTATTACAAGATTTATTACTTCTGCCATAAATTACTTGAATTCCTACATTTGAAGCACTTTTGCGTATTTTTTTCATTTTTTATCCTACAATACAACCATAATGGGGCTCCACCAGAAATGTGAAGGCACGAGTTTCCTGCAAATTCCGCAACACTTCTTGGGGCGCTGAGATCGCACGTCGCATTCACCGCTACACGGGGTAACACCGGCGTCTGATTGCAACACGCCCCAGCTGCCGGCCGCTGAGCCCTCACAAAATTGCAGGGTCCGTCGCATGCACGTGTCTTTCTGTTTCTTTCGGTCTTTCTTCTAGTTTCTCATCCTTAATATTTGTGACTCCCTACGATGTCCAACGCCGACGGTTATTTCATCGTAGGCCATCGCCGATGAAAATTCTCGATTTTTGGTTCCGATGCCGACGGAGCGATGGTATTGCCATCGCCATCATAAGAACGATGGCGATGGCCATCGTACCATCATAACATAATCGGATATGCCGACCTCTGCGATGTCTGTATTTTTGCCTTCCAATTACAAACAGCAATGCTAAAGTTATTTATGATTGCGTGGCCTATATCAAAAGATAGCAATGTCTCTGTTTGCAATACTTGAAAACAACGATTAGCTCAACCACAAGAACGTGTCCTTTCATACCTATATCATATATGACTAATTTTCTAACGACGGCTTTCCTTTCCGTAACATTTATATAAAGAATGTAAGTATCCCACGTGTTTATTTGTGCACGGCGGCAATAAAAATAACAGCCGTGTCGATAGAATTTTCCTGTCACCGTGTGTGCTTTGTCCAATAATTGCCACTAATAAGGCAGGTAACAGCGGCTAACTGGTGCGTAATTTACCTGTGACCTCCGCTCGTTACGAGGTCCAGGTGCTTAAAGACGCCCACACACGCGACTGGTCTCGCGTTTGTAAACATATTCTGCAAAGTTGAGCCTGCGGACGCTACGCATGGCATTCGTCGCAAAGAAAAAGGAACCTAGCTGTGAAGTGATCTATTTTGAAAAAGTACTAAACCTGTAAATATTTGTGTTTATCGCACCGTACTTATTCTTTCTATATCAAATAAGTATAATGATAACAACAAAAACCAACGCGTATGTGTGTATATTATATATATGTTTGCCTGTATATTTTGGTACATACATATATACTTATGTCTTTAGTGTGACGCTGTGATAAGAAGATATTGGCGAAAATTCGGCCAGTTTTGAGACATACCGGGTACAAGGGGAGCGTGGCGCGCTCCGTTGGCAACGCTGGCGAAAAGTAAACCAGTTTGCTTGTTTTTGTCAAAGTATGAAGAGGCCTCAAAATTAAATGCTCTAAATACCTACGTTCCTAGTTTTGAAATCCAGGCAAGTAAGAGATCTGAAATATCTCATATTTTAAAGGATTCTGATGTTTACATTCTTCTCGCATCAAACTTATATATCCTTCGGTTTTGCAATACGAAATTGAGTATAAGATCGACGAAGCACTGGAAAAGATGTCTCTAGAGTACAGCTGAACAACGAAGAGGAATAAAGATAACGTGGGTTTCGCTGCAGTCTGTATTTTTCTATATCTAAATTTCTTCCGTTAATGAAATTTTTTTCTGGAAGCAAAAACAAATTTCGATTGAAATAATATTATATCATTTCGCATCACTGATACACAAATGTTTGTACCTAGTTCATGTTTTTAGTGATGCTTCACTGCTTGTTAGGCATTAGTTATTTTGTCACAGGTCACGAAACAAAAAAGTTGAGCTGCTCGAGCAGGACTGAAGCCGAGCTCACTTACCTCTTGTGGTCATTAGAGTTAATGGCAGTTTGATGCATCCCTTATAACCATGTTGTTCATCCTTTATAACCAAGTTAGCAACGAAAGTATGAATGTGAAAAATCATTTGCAAAGTTTGCGCTATTAGTTTTGACGTCCGGGTAAGCTAGTGGTATGCATATATAGTGTAAGACTGCTGTAGTCTTCGAAATAGATTAGTTCACAGATAGACCTATATTTTTTAACGTCCCACGATACTGAAGAGCTGCAGTCCTTAGTGGACTAACTAGTTTATACTTCCAGTGTTTGGGCTTGTAAGCAGTAGACTGTGTACGGTAGCTTTTACTTCCTAACCATACATGAAGCTTCGATTGCACATACAGGTAACCTATATTTTTTTGCTTTCTCTGGTGTCACGCTGGTAATGTTTGAACAGGAAACACGCATGCGGCCACTTTGGTGGACTGGTGTCCGATTTTCAATTTTTTCCGAGAAAACTTTTGTTCTTCTGTGGCTTTCTCGTCCATAGTTCGTTGGAGCAAGTATCGTACTTCGGCATCGAGTAAAAACTATAAATCACGTTGTACACTATACACACACGCGTGCGCTCCTACACACATGAAGAGAGTCTTTCTCTGCGATGCATTCTGAACTCGTTATCATAGGAAGTCCTCCTTACACCGTAGCAAAGGTCGTCATTTGAAGCCAACTGCTTACTTTCCGTATGATGAGTGCACATATCCTGTCCTGAGGAAGACTTATCGTCGTCGTCTGTTTTACGATTATTTTAGGTTATATCCGCGCGTGCGGAGCTGAAGTTCCGAGCCGTTTTATTGACTGTTCCGAAGTAACGAGGTAAGGTTTTTCTTTTTATCGTGCGAGTGCGAAGCTGATTGGCTGCGGCATTTCCAGCGGCTGAGAAAATATCCGCAGGGATGAAGACAAGAGATAGCAGTGTAATGGATGTGAAGGGATTGTTCGCTATCCATGATGGAAGTAAATAAAGTGTGGTCTAGCAAATTCAGGATAGGAGTTTGCGTCGTGCTCGTCCATTGCTGCTATTTATTTGGCTGTTGGATGCCCACATGATCAAGCAATAAGTTGTGCCAGCCGTGCTGGAGCTGCATGACAACAGTAGGCCTTTCCAGGCTGATCCTTCAAGCTGTTATTGCATCGCACGGTCTTAAATCATAGACTGACGGGCCGGATTACCAATTTGGCCGGGGCCGCGTTGGGTGGGCTTGAGCTGGCCGGGGCCGGGGTGGGTGGACCTGAGCTGGTCGGGGCCGCCTGGGTGGTCAATTAGGGCTGGGGTCCCGGTCAGTCACTATCATGAATATTTTATCTTTAATTTTGCTGAGACTTAAGGAACACCGGTAGTGTAGAGTCACCTTGACTCTCACTAGTCCCTACAGACATCTGGACAGACCGGAAAAGGTTGTCGGTCTTGAGCTTCAAATGAACGCGTTAATTGACTCTAATAGCCGCAATAAGTCCCAACTCGATAAGCTCCATAGGATAATTGCCTGCTTACTTATGTCTCTTATAATTCGATGAGTTACTCGTATCTTAGGAATGACTTGTTATTATTCATATACTGTAACTACGCGTGTCGTTGTTTTACTGACGGACAGGCTTCACGAAGTTCACGCATTAATTCAGTCCCCAAAATCTATTAGATAGTTAGTCCGTCATTCATAAGTACCGTCACTTCCAATGAATCCCATAAAAACTATAATCTTACAATGAGTAAATAAAGAGTCGGTTTCAAAGAATGATATACAAGTAAACCGACTCTGTATTTATTCTTTGTTAGATTTTGGCAATAACTTTCGTTTTTTTAAGGTGTTGTAGAATGGCTCTCGATGTTACGCTAAACCAGCGAGGCTTGGCTGGTTCGGACTTCAGCTGAAAGCTTGGCCACTTTGAGTAGTTTTACCGATGTTAGAAAAAAAAAATAGCGATTACACTTGAAACGGTTGACAGTTCGATTTCACGGAGCAAGAGTTAGTTTCCAGAAGTCTCACATTAAATCGTTTATAGGTTAGGCCTGAAACTCGATTCAGCAGGTTGCAACCGACACACCTGTCTGAAGTGGCCGACAAGTCAAGCCTAATGGGCTGCATTGGCCGGTTACTGCCTGCCTGAGCGCCACACGACACCGGGAAGGCAGAGGTCAGCTTTTCCGCCCCAGGTGTTCAGAACCGAGCTAATGGAAGGTCGGAGGACACCGCTCTTATCTGGACCTTGTTCCTTTTTTAGCTGGCGTCTGCTTCGGGATCACCCGAGCACCGGCATTGTTGTTCTCCTAGAAACTTCTTTCGATTGCAGCAAATTTTTTCTTCTAGAAAAGATGACGACAGTTGAGAAGCAGCGAGGAGAGGGTTGGTTCTGTACGCTGGAAAATGGAGCATGAAGTGCTGTTCTGTATTGTAGCCGCGGGGTTCTGATGATGTAAATACGCTTCTCTCGGTAGGTGTTGCATTTTACCGAAAATTGCTGCCGCCTTGGTGTTGTGTAAAACAACTATACTAATAATGATGCATGGAAGGAAAGTAATGATCATGCTTTGTGCTCAGTACATTTCACAATCCGATTGCATGTTATTATTCCGAAGCCATATTCGTATTTTTAGCGATATGCACATTATAAGTACATGCTCGTCCTATTTTCACAGCCAAAAATTATTTCATTAAAGTTGCGATCATCTTTTGAAAGGTAGGCGTTCGCTATCTCTTCAACTCTTGTTAACTTCGTGCCTACGGTGGTAACTGGGTTCCAGAAGAGGACTGAAGCACCTCCGTGTGGAACGCATGCAGTATTTGGCAGTGTAATGGGTCCGCTTCTTCGCTCGAACCTTATTTACGCGACACGAAACAACTCTGCGCGTCTTGCATCCGCAATTTTATAGGTCTACAGAGGCCTCTTCAGTAACCCTTCGTTGCTGTGGGCCACTCAGTTTTTGCTTGTGTTTCGTTCAAAATGTGAGTTGCGTGTCGTACCTTTTGACTATAAGGAGTCTCTTTCGCCTCCACTCTTTTTTTCATTTAGTGACTGGAGAAAGTTTGTAGCCTATAGTGCTGCGTGGTGTCTCCGGAGTTACCCCAAGTAAACTGATCCGATATTGGCTAGCGTGTTGTACTTATTCAACTTTACCGATGTCAGTAACGATACGTAGAGCTATTTTTCAATGTTAATGACTCAATCTCTCAATAAAAAGTGCAGTTGTCTATTGCGGTCCGCTATTTCCACCATTATCAACTTTTGCATTTCAGACGTAGGACGGTTGTTTGGAAATTTCCTAATCTTCAGAATAAAAGAAACACAAGGGCAGCGATAAAAATCACCTCTTATGATAGGTTTTCAAGTTATACAAGGAATGCCTACCACACACTGAACCTTATAGTTGTTTTTATAAGAGATTATTTTTATCGCCGCTTGCTTGGTGGTTTTTATCCTGAAGGTTAGGTTTCCAACCAACCGTCCTGTATCTTGCTGAAGACTTAGGGTGCTAGCACACCGGGAGCAGTTGAGCAGGCAGGCAGGCTGGCAGGCAGTATGCCTTACACACCACGTGTAGTATAGCTGATGAGAAAGGTGTAGCTTTGCAGTGTTGCCAATTTAGCATTATTATGCTAGATTTAGCATTTAAATTCGTTCATTGTGAAATAGATCGAGTTATCGCCTTCTCGTCATTTGTCTGTGCAGGAGCTATTCAGTGCAATGTCATATCTATCACAATATGATTCTTATTCTTAGTGCCGGGTAACCTTATAATGTAATGTAGCATATCCTTCGCCTCCCAATGAGTAAAAATAAAGCGAAGTACCCTCAATAGTTCAACAAAAAGCACAAACTCGCGAGCCCATGTCAGATTACTTCTTTTACGAGTTTGATACATTGTTAAAATAAGATGAGACAACGAAGGTGGAAGCCAAGTCAGCCATGTATATTTGCTGCCATGTAACATTCAATTCCTGTGGTCATCTGGACGTCTTGTGTAAAAATACCAAATCCGATACTACAGCAGTGATACATCGCACTATGTGTGCAAACGTAGTGGAGATTGTTATAGTTACGTATTTCAATGAAAATTTAACTGATAGCAGATTTAGCTTGTACCTGAATGAATCTAACGGCATCACTACTTAAAAATCATAAGTTTTTTTGTAGTTCCGGGAAGTCAATTTAAGGTTGTGGCAGCATTTGCTTTAAAATCTAATGTTACTCCATACGAATGCGGAAGTCAAGCGTTATTCAGCAGCACGAACGCCGTGAAATATAAGGCTAGAAACAAAATGTAACTGCCTATGCTATCAGCTATTCTAACTGCAAAAAATATGGCCTAAAGAGGCATAGTAAATGTTACAAAAACTTCAAACTGTCAAAAGTTTCCATCAACAAAATTGGATTGATGGATTTCTGTGACAAGACGATAGCCCCCGTAGCTACAGAATGCACAGCTTGTCTGTCAATTATGTTGACATTACATTGGAATTGTAATTCAGCAAGAAATCGGTGGATCATAATCTTTCCCCTCATTCTTTGTAACTAGATACTGATTTTTTCTGCAGCTGCAGGATATTTCCTGCAAGAAATTCCAAATTTCATTTGGCTACACTGAGCAGCAGTTCGCACCTGACCCAGAACCTCTGCAACCAACGTCCCGGTTGACTCTGATCGCAGTCCAGCGATGAAACTCTGAGTTTTTCAAAGTCCCCAAATGGGAGTTCTAGATTTTCCTAGATCTTGAGGAAAGTCCGCAGATAGTAATAAAAGAATACAAACAAAAAATACATGCTTATCTCAGTGTATGTGGTAACAGGTAGCAGTTGATTATTTACGTAATTCTTAAGTGAAAATTCTTGGAACCTTCTCAAATTTCCAAGATCTGAAACAAATTCCCAAAGAGTGGCAGCCCTGTATCGCACGTCTAGCAAGGCACACAGCAGCAGTTAGAGCTGGAATTGGTCGCACCGCCCGCCGCCAGCGCTGGCTGCTCTGGACGGCAGCTGCCTGCTAAACTGCTGCTGTTCGGTGTACACGCTCCAATGCATTCCGTGCTTCTCAAAAACTTCCAGCTTCTCGCTGAACCGCGTTTGGTGTGCCAGCGCACTTAGTATGTATGCGGTATGGCCAACATGAACTTCACTGGTAGCGCAAATCTAAACAATGTTTTCGAAAGCTGGCGAAGGCGAAACGAGATCTCCCTATTTGGTAAGCCGTAATGCCGTCAATTTAAACCAAAATTTCTGGTCTTCAAATTAGGAAAGGAATGCCTGTAAGCCACTGAACCTTACCGTTAAAAAAAATTAATTCCCATAATAGAATTTTAATTGCCGCCTTAGTTTATCTTTTTATTCTCAAATTTCAGATAGTTGGTAAATATTAGACGTATAATTAAAAGTCGTAACTGTTCTGTGAAAGGTTTGCTAATGGTAAATACCATTTTGGGTCGTACATAAAAAATTGCTCGTAAATACACAGGAATGGCACTAATCCCCAGGACTGGCGTGCGGATCACCCCTGCAAATGTAGCGTTGTTGCAACAGGGGAGTGGCAGCTATTAGCTAATAGCGGACGTTCGTGTCAGGGGCATGTTGCGCATCTTGTACGTTTCTGTGATGCTGGTGTAGGTTACCTGATCTACACTCCGGACAAAGCAAAAAAAAAATGCCTGAAGAAATGTAGCTTCATCAATTTTCACCGAGACTTGTAAAAATGTTTTTTAAGGTTACAAATGTGCCCTAATTAGTTTTTTGTAGTGTCCTTTTTTGCTTTCTATTCTTTAATTACTAAATACGTTGCTTATGCTTCACGTGATGATTTTCTACAAAACGTTTTTCGAGCTAATGAGGCTTCTGAAAGCTACTTGTATTGAAACTTCTGGAATGGTGTTAATTAATGAAGTTTTATATTCCCTATAAATTTCATTTCATCACAAGTCTGCGGGCTTTATTACCAGCATTTAACTTACTGTATTTTCACCACGGTTGCATCGAGCAGGGTCACATCTGACGTTGCTGTGCATAGGCTTCGGATTTGATGGATAACATTCCTTCAGATTGGATGCATAATACCTTGCAGTATTTTTGAGTATTCTAAGTATCGTTAAGGTGTCACAGATTTACATGTTCGAAACCTTGTTGGAGATCCTCGGTGACTCGCTATGCGCTTCTCGACGCATTTGCAGAGTGTGCACAGACTGCTACTGATTCCAATTAATATTCGGTCAGCATCTGCTGTCGGGCATATTCTTACTTTTGTGACGATATCTCACTGAAATTTAGGAACTGACTTTGATATTTTTGTTTCACCTGACATTTGCATGAATTTCAGTGCCACGTTTGGCGAATGTCATGCTCAGCCCCCTTACCTAGCGAACTTGACGCTACCTTACCTAGTCTGACCTG
>LQNS02278070.1:37344419-37357048 GCA_001587735.2 Parhyale hawaiensis
TAGGGGAAAAATGAGGAAGCCAGCGGGGGTTTTCCTGAAGGGCTAACTTACTGCCGTCATTTATCGCACACGAGCACCAGTCATTAATAACCCAATATGCCGTCATTTACAATGACGGCTCGGGACACTAGTAAGAAATAACGAGGCGTGCTGTCTCTTCTCAGTATTATGGAAGTTCCAAGCGCTCTACTAATGTCAAATTCCTTAGCGAAGTCTTTCGACACTGACGTCTTCTGAAACTATGAGCTTTTGTGTTTTTATAATGAGTACCGTAAGGTTGGGTTAATCCGTCACCCCTCCCCAATAAAGCCTTAAACGTTTCAAAAGTCAAAAAATCAGTAACGTCGTTTTCAAAGTTGTCGTCTTTTTACCATGTTCCAGGTAAAGTTTCCACTCTTTTAACAGAAGTTAAACTGATAAAAAACAAGCCCCTTAGACATACTGTATATTTAAGAGTCAGTTGGACGTCAAAGTGGAGTATAAAAAACCTACTTTTCGATAATTTCAAAAAAGTCTTCAGGCGAACATTTATTTTTGTCCATGTGCAAAAAACTGGGTATTTTCTTTTGTAACTTGCCCGTGTGCGTCTAATTTCGCCATCCCCATGAAACAGCATCTCGAAAGAATAGCTCAGAGCTGCTTACTTTAGGGAGGGCTCTTTCGGCACATTTTGCGGGCTATTTCGGCATACTGTTTTGTAGGGCTAATTCGGCTTCCCAACTGACAAAATAGCCCCTTTTAGGACATAAATATGTGTTATTATCAAAACAAAAATGCTGATATAGCGGCAGAAACAATCTAAATAGTCAACATATCGTATAAAGTACATTAAATGTGCAGTACAGTAATCCCTCGATATTCACGGGTTCGTTTTTTGCGGTTTCGGTTATTCGTGACGGCCAGGAGTGCGACAGTCCAATATTCGCGGGACGCCCTTGCTTATTTGCGGTCCTATAAAGTAATTACAACAGATCCTCGACTTACGAACCTCCCAACAAACGAACTTTCCGACCATCGAACTTCGCGACTTACGAACCTTGGCCCAAAATTACGCCAGTGAAACGAACCTTTACACGACTTGCGAATCTTAGCATAAAAATTATGCCTGGGATACGGACCTTTACCCGAATTACAAATCTGAGAAGTTGTCTCTGTGACAGCTCACTCCTTGTTGCACACCTTCTCATCACACGCTTCTACACACACGTCACGTGCTCTAGCACACGCATCACGTGCTCTAGCACGCACATCAGGTGCTCTAGCACGCACATCACGTGCTCTAGCACGCACATCACGTGCTCTAGCACGCACATCACGTGCTCTAGCACGCACTTCACGTACTCTAGCACGCACATCACGCGCTTTTACACGCACATCACGCGCTTTTACAGGCTCATCACGCGCTTTTACACGCACATCACGCGCTTTTACACGCACATCACGCGCTTTTACACGCACATCACGCGCTTTTACACGCACATCACACGCTTTTACAAGCACATCACGCGCTTTTACACGCACATCACGCGCTTTACACGCACATCACGCGCTTTTACACGCACATCACGCGCTCTTACACACTTCTACAGGAATGTAACCTATTTATATTTCCTATGTTTCAAGTATTTACGGATTCGCTATTCGTGACCTCTTGATGGAACGTAACTCTCGCGAATAGCAAGGGCTTACTGTAGCTATACAACATTGTGAGGCCATTAAATCTTCAAAGACCTTCATTATACAGCAAACAATTCAGCCACATGGAGCTATATAAGCATGCCGAAATTACCCGATATGTGAGGCTAATTTCGGCACCCCCCTTTGGAGAGACCCTGATCAAAAATCTGAAAACCTAAGGACTGGATACTAAGGGCAATTGAAGCCTAGGCTTAAACCTAACTTTTTATCATAAACATCTGTTTGTAGGATTACAGGTTCTGTAGCTGTACTCATTTAAGTGCAACTTTCCAGCCGAAATAGCCCTTCCTTACGGCCTACTCAGAGCCATTTCATAGGAAATTTGATTTGCGCTCACAATATTTTCCATGCTAGGGAACTTAGCATATATCGACGGCGTGTTCGACTGGACAACTTCATCATGATGGAGCAATCCAATGAGCCTTAACTTGTCTTCAACTTCAATCGTCAGCTTTCGTGTCATCTGAATCGAGTTTCGGAGGGTATTCGCAAACCGCAGGTTTGATGTTTTAGCATCTCAACCGTTATCAGTATGAAATTGCCTCCTAACACTGGAGCCAGAGTCGTGAATCGTAAGCCCTCGATTGAAGTTTTAGACAAAGTTAAGATCATCAGCATATATAATTTCCATCACACTGCACTAATCGAATATGCCATTGATGCGCCGTGTGTATTTACAGGACGCGCGGTCCCGAGTGATGCGCCGCACCATCATGCGTTACGTCAACCTCACCTTCGTCATCACGCTGTCCATGATCAGCCCTAAGGTCAAGAAACGCTTTCCGACCCTGGATCACGTCACGGAAGCAGGTGAGATAAGATGACTACTGTCTTTCTTTACTTATCTTTGAATTGAATTGACGCCAGCACTTCTTTGCTCTCCATGCCTAGGGCCATAATACTGATAATGAATAGACGTCCCTCCTGCCTGCTTTGGTTTCAAATTCAAAATGTTGGAAGAGGTGCGCTCGGCCAAGTGTGTAGTGCCTACAGAAAGTACTCGTACCTCTACATTAACGCTGAATTTTTACTATACATGCCTCAGAAACTCGTCCAGGCAAGGTAATGAAACTTGCCTTCACATTCTATAATTCTTATATTGGAGAAAAACACATAAATTTGCAGAGCTGTATAAAAAATGACAAAGAATTCACAAACAGTAGTAGGAATTAAAAAGTATTTCTAGGTACAAAAAAAGTGTTCATGCTAACCGAGTTGCATTTATTCTTCTTTGTTTTCCATTAAACTTTGTACTTGCTCAGTTACTGCATAAACAATTTCTACTGTATGCATATTTGTACGATGCCATGTGCTTCTAGACAAGACATCTTCTGTGTTGCTCTGCAATATCTTTAAGACTGCAACATATTCTACGACGTTCTGGCTTGTTATTTTGAAGTCATCTGGGGGGGGGGAGAGTCCAGCATAGTTTGGCTATAACCATGGAGGTTTTAGAGATAGAAAGAAGTCTTGGCGACGGAGTTAAAATTTTCTGCAAAGCTGAGGTGTGGCTGACTGGCTGCACATATGTTTTGCAATATCATATTGATGTTCTTGAAACTTTTCTGGGTATTGCACTACAAAAAATACATGTAGGTACCAATGACCAACACACGAGCTACGGCTAATACCCGCCCGTTTATATAGGGGACTATTGGGTGGTGGACTTGCCAGTTCTGTTGGTGTTTCCCACCCTGGTCTCTTTTGACCTGCAATTCGTTGCCGTGCTTCGTGTTCGGCCATATGGATCTCCTGGCGTTTAAGTCAGCTGTTAATGATTTTTCGTAGGATTTATCTTTGCAGCTTCTCGAGCTTCCTGGAGTTGGATAGCTTTATATGGGTCCTTACCTGACTGTGGAGGCCCGGATTTGTAGCTTTAATACCAATGATGAGCTCGAGCACCGGCGGAAATCGACGTACACCAGATTGTAAGTACGAGGCATGGCTGCGCTGTAGCTGTTGTGACCGGACAAAGCAGCGATGGGAGAAAATGAATTTTACGGGGCCTATCAGACGGAATATATACTTCTTTAGCTCTCTTCTGCCAGTAATCATAGAAAAACAGCACTTGCTGCACGTTTATATCCATCGTAGAATATATTGGTAAAGCGCGTCTCCAGATATCAGCCATGCCGGAAAAATGGAAGGCTGGCGTACCAGGCGAGCAACGGCTGTCTTCCCGCCTTTTTGCAAACGTTCCGCAGTCTGACGTAGAGGCGAAAGGTTAGGAGATTCCTCTGCTTTGAAGAATCGAATTGTTAGCAAGCAGGAAGCTGGAAAAGCAGCAAAAAAAATATCTGACCCACTGATTTTGCCTAAATCCACGATGCAGCCGACAATGAGAAACTGAGAAGCATTTCGGTGGTTCTAGCAAATTTTACAAAACGAGCTTGTTTGGTTAGAGTTCTGCTCGAATAGTGTGGAAGATCGTCTGAATGTGTACTTTAACCCTCGAGTAACAAGGTAAGACTTGGAAAAATATTCTGCAGAAGAACGCATAGATATTAGTTTGAGCGCAAGGTGCCATATTGTGCCCGAAGCTCAGGTGCATAGACAACGTCGGAAGACGATACCGCTCCAGAAAGATGACCATTCAAAGAGCCCGAGTGAATATTGTCAGGGAACATTTGGATAAAGATAACGAAGTTTGGAAACTTGTTTTGTGGTCAGATGAAACGAAGATGGAGTCATTCTGCCACAATTAGGTGAAGTATGTTTGCGCTAACGTGGTGTGTGAAGACTTTGTGCAGACAGTGGCATACCACTCTCTTCCCGTATTGGGGAGAATTACAAAAACATAATGAACATCAGTCTTTCTAGATCGTAAAAATACTTTTGTCAAGATATGTCAAATGCCACAGCCTCAGCCCACAGACGTATTTAGGATGGAAAAATTGAGAAAAATGTTGTTGGGTACGCCAATAAGAATTGCAAGTCAAATCTAGTAAAGAAAAGCTGCTCATGAAAATGCCAGTGTACATATCTAAAAATTAGTAAATAATACATATTAAAAATAGACACAATGCGTCTAATCATGTGCAAGTATATCTGGCCGTAAAAAATTACGACAAAGAATTTGCGAGGATACCTAGGCCTTTCATTTTCTTGCTCGTTGTCATATTTTCTCAGAGGGATGATCTGCATTTGCCGACCTCATCTTCTATTTAATCTTCAAATGAGATGAGCGCCTCGGCCGTCTCCATATCCACTGCTTAAAGCAGTACCGACCTTCCCCTCTCCCTGTCCTCCTGTTATCCTCGAGAGAGGCAATTCACCGTTTAAATTGGCCGTATACTGTCCGTATGCGAGTATCGACGTCAAATATATGGGAAAGCTACGCACAAAAGTACAGTTATACCTACAACGATATATGTAAATAAATGACAGAAGCTCATAATGAACTATTTGCTATTTTGGGCAGATAATTTCAACTAATTAATAGATTTATGTTGTAGCTTCCACATTGGAGCCAGACAGTCAGCCTCACAACTGTATAGAAGTCGTCTAGCATGTTAGGCACAACTTCTGTTGCAGCGCTCGCAGTATCTAGGCTGAACACTTTGCTTTGGCCTACTTTGCCTGTAGTAAAGGTGGTCAAAATCTAAGAGTTACTTTCGCAGTCGCTTTGTTGAACTTCTGCTTTTAAGAAATGAAAACCAATGCGTGATGGGTATTCCATTATAGTGATAATACAAAACGTGCTCTGCATCAGCGTTAATCTAGTGTTTGAAAAGGACCATGTATCTCCGAAGTGAAAGAGGAAAATATAAAAAAAGAGACACTACATCTTGTGAAGCGTCACGGGTAATAGATATTGATCTACACCACACAGTATGTGTATGAACCTTGCGTTCAATTGTACACGTGCCTAATTTCCAGAGCTGGGACTACCGAATGAAATTTGATATTTCGGTAGTACCGGTGGTATTTTCATCTGCCGAAATATTGAATCTTTTCTGAATCTTATACATATGCCGATGCGATATACCGAATGACTTTCTTCGGTAGATTTGGATTTGATGCGCCCACCAAAGAAAAAGCTTCTTAGCCCTCTATGACCCACCGTCCTTCCCGGAAGTCATTAGGAAAATCCCACTGATTTTCGTTCATTTGAGCTTTTTCACGCTGTATTACACTTCATTGAAGAGAAGAGCCTTTGCGTTGTGAGCTTTGGGCGTAGTGTATTATAATGTTTCGCTCACTCAACTGTCACGTCCTTCCGAGCTTAGTGAAGCGTGAACTGCCAGTGGATGATGTGGTTAAAGGCTTGAAATAGGTGCTCTATGGGCTGTAGAATATATTAAAAGGCTTTTAAATGTGTTTTTCATGCATAAGTATATATAAGGAATTTTTTGAAACCTACATGCCCGGTGGGCATGTTTCCTCTGTTTTATACTTAACTTGCTGGCGTTCTTGCCCCTAAGTTAGCAGCGATCTTCCGGCGACTGGTACGGTTAGGAAATTTTTCCTGTTGTTGCGTTGTTGGCGTACTGGGAATATTACTCTCATTCCCAAGGGTCCAGTGTCGCCCCGTGTCGCCAACTACCGGCCCATTACGCTGACGTCCATTTTCTCGAAAGTGTTCGAGAAATTGGTCGTTGGTGACCTTGGTGGTTTTGCTGAGGTTATGCGTTTGCTGCCTGCTGGTCAGTTTGCGTACAGAACTTTTTTGAGTTGTTGTGACGCCTTGTTGTCGGTGCCACACCATTTACAGTCTGCGCTGGATTGTCGGTCTGAGGCACGCCCTGTACACAGTGTACAGATGGACTTTAGCGCGGCGTTTGACAGGGTTACCACAGGGGTCTATATATATATATACAAGCTGGAGTCCTTTGGTGTGGGTGGTAGGATTCTGTCAATCATTCGTGATTTCGTTTTGGAGCGAACGCAGAGTGTGCCTATTGACAGCGTTTTGCGTGCCTCAGTCGCGGTGGCGTCTGGCGTCCCTCAGGGTAGCGTGCTTGGCTCGCTGTTGTTCGTTCTGTATACTAGTGACAGTTCTCTTCGCTGGAAAACAAGATGATCAACTGTGCCGACGATTCCACTTTTATAGCGGTGATACCTGCTCCCCGTATGCGTAATACTGTCGCCCAGCTCTGAATAGGGATTGTCACTCATTAGTGCATAGTGCTCGGCCTGGAGTATAAAGCTGAATGCCAGCAAAGCCAAGTGGATGCTTGTCAGTCGGTCTTGGACTCTTGTACCGTAGCATTCACATCTGGAGATAGATGACACTTCACATCAGGATTCTAGCTCCTTGGCGATTCTTGGTGTTGTCTTTGATGGGAAGCTTACTTTTGAGCTGCATATTAGGCGACTGGTGCCACATACTTTCTGTGAGATTGGGCTTTTACGTAAGGTGAATTCTGTGTTTGGTGACAGTGAGGTTGTCCGCAGATGCTTTTATGCTGCCTGTGTAGGAGAATTGCTCACCGGTCTAGGCTTCAGCTGCTGACAGTCACTTACGTCTGTTGGACCGACTTGTTAGTTCGGCCAGCAGCCTGTACGCAGATCATGATCTGGCCAAACTGTCCCACAGGAGAGAGGGAGGCCGAACTCCGAATGTTTTATAAAGTGTACAATATTTAAGGTATTTCAAATCAGCACACAGTTTCACATAACATTTAGATTTTTTCTCCAAAGTTCTAAAATTTTGCTTTTGATCATCAGTGATTTTATTAAGGACGATTCTCGAATAGAAATAAAAACAAGCTTGACGGAGTAAGCATGGGAAGCCCTCTTGGACCCACCTTTGCAGACTTCTACATGTCGGACCTTGAAAATAAACTGCTAGCCGATAATAGAACATCAAACCCTAAGTACAACAGGCGCTATGTTGACGACATACTGGCCATATTCTCCAACTCTCAGCAACTGAACTGGTTCAAGCGCAGGCTCCATACTCATTCTGTCTTGACATTCACCCATGAAGAAGTGACCGTCAACAAATTTTATTTTCTCGACGTCAAATTGCAGCTAACAGACAACCACTTCTCCACCGCAGTCTTCATAAAACCAACAGATACTGGAATGTGCACAAATTTCGCATCAAACGTACCGATGACTTATAAAAAATCCATAGCAAAAACTCTGATCCACCGCGTTCTGAAATACTGCTCTTCATGGAACACCTGCACAGCTGAAATCACTAGAATAAAGCAAATTCTCACAAACATCGGCTTTCCTCTCGCAATTCTGGATAAAATAGTGAAAACTGTCATGGATAAGCACCACGAGCGTAACTATTGCAACCAACAAACCATAACTAGATCTGTACGTACAGCTGCATAACCTGAGCACGTACACCAAGGACTCCAATTTTCTGAAAAGTATATTCTCTGAACACATTAAGCCAGCCGATCCACAACTGAAGATAAGCCTACGCCCGTTTTTCAAACCCAAAAAACTTTCCTCTTTCTACAACTGTCGCCTTAAACCATCTGATCTTCTGCGCGCCGGTGTGGTCTACCGATTCACTTGTCCGGAAGAAGGCTGTCACGCCTCCCAGTATGTAGGACACACCCCCTGCGCGCTCGAGAAAAGATGCAAGCAGCACCGATACTCCTCTAGCAACATATACAAACATTTCCGAGACGAGCATCAAACTGAACCGCCACCGATCGCAATTTTTTCCAGCTGTTTCTCTGTTCTCTATTCGTACTCGGACACCGCATCACTGAAAATAGCAGAAACCTTAACAATCAGACGGGACATACCACCCATAAACGTCAAGTACAATGATTTGTCCAATTACCTCAACCTCTTCCACTAAGATAGCCACGTCCCTCACTGTCGACCAATATAAGATCTTACCACAGCCGTAACTCCTTCAGTTCTTCCATAGCATTGTTCATAACTACAGTTGTCCTTTGCTCATGTAAAGTTAACCACATATTGGTTGATCCATTACCGTTGAAGCATACACGCGTAGTAATATTGATAATTCTTGTATTTTTCATTTGTAAGCGTGCGTATGTGTTTTCTTTATTGTTACAGATTTTAGTTTTGCCTGAAGATGGCCGCAGCCGACGGCCGAAACGTTGCCTTTTATGTAGCTTGTTCTTATTTCTATTCGAGAATCGTCCTTAATAAAATCACTAATGATCAAAAGCAAAATTTTAGAACTTTGGAGAAAAAATCTAAATGTTATGTGAAAGTGTACAATAATGAGCGGCATTGGTTGTATTCCTCTGTCCCGGCCCTCAAAGTCTCTAGGAGAATTACACGTGCTGCGGTCGGTGTGCACTCTTTCCCGTTGGAGAATGTTAGGTGCCGAACTAATCAGTTCAGTCGGTGCTTCGTACCTTGGTTTGTTAGGGTTTGGAACTCATTGCTGGCATCGGCTTTCGGTCGTGTTGGCCTGCAGGCGCTTCAGTCAGCTGTAAATGGTTTTCTGTTGGATTTCCTTTAGCAGCGGTTCGGGCTTCCTGGTGTTGTAAAATGCTGCATTTGGGTCATTTTTCCTGTCCGTGGGGCCTGGGTGCGAAGTTTTAATAATAATAATGAATCCTTCATTAGATTTTTTGGAAATCTACCGAACCGAATGACCCGTTTTCATCTACCGAATACCGATCCGGCGGTACAAAAAGTGCCGAATCCCAGCTCTGCTAATTTCATTTATTATTATAATATCTTTGAGAAAATTAAACCAAAGTAATCACCAATGCATAACTATAAACAAATAAATAAACAGCCCCACGATGCGTAATATTGTATCTTATAGATTGTCAATTATTAGTTTAGTGTTAATTCATCACGCAGGGTTCCTGACGGAGCAGGAGAAGAAAATTTTCGAGGACCTGAACAGGAAGACGTCGCACCCGAAGTACTGGATGCCGCTGGTGTGGGCCGGGGCCATTGTTGCGAGGGCCCGCAAGGAAGGAAGAATACGAGACGATTTCGCCGTCAAGTCCCTCATTGATGAGATCAGCAAGTTTCGGGGCCTGAGTGGCGGCCTGCTCAGTTACGACTGGATCAGCATACCTCTTGTGTACACGCAGGTCTCTTGTTTGGGGCAGTGGCTTAGATACCGTTGTGGTTGTGTGTTATTTTTTGGAAATATATCTCCCTGATTGACCCATTTTGAATATGTTATTAAGAAAATGTGGAATATTGTGTTTATTTCGCCTCGAGATGGGCCATGTATCGTAGCTTGATAGCTCGAGATAAATTTTTATCCTTGACATACCTTAGCATGGACCTCACGCCACCAGAATGCTTACTCTCGCAAATAGGTCCTGAGGCTAATACATGTAAACTTCAATAAAAAGCTTTGTAGTTACCACAGGGATCGTAGACAAAAACAAGATATTAATAGAGATATAAGGCATGGATTTGTTGTAATACAGACCGAATTTACTGCTAGAGCAAATCTGATACCAGTTATGATCTCCATCGATGACTTTGGTGGCTTGAGATTCATTACTCTTGCCCAGCGATGACCTACGTTCGAATTACTGTTCTTGTAAAGAAATTCTTTTGTTACACCACCGCGGTGTGCAGTCGTATGTTCATTGGACAGGATTCTCGTGAAGTTTCTTCCGCGCAGTCCATAAGAGCCTGTGCTCGCGCTGGTCAAAAGAACGAGTTTCGTCAACTCCGCGGCCGAATGTATTGCTCTGTCCATTTAAAGAGCGCACACTTGCAAAGACTTTTGAGTTATAACACCCTCCAAGTTTGAAGAGAAGTCAAAACTTAACTAACGGCACTTGATAAGGAAACTGAACTGACGGCTAGCATCTAACACATTTTCGGTAGGCTCAAGGCCGTGTTTACCAGGGTTCCTCATAACTTTCGGACGATTGGCTAAGGAAACTCGTTCTTTTGACTAGCGTGTGTACAGGCTATTATCCTGACTGTGAGTATGGTTGATGCAATCAGTTTAATTTTTGGCGCACATGTATAACCGAACATGTGACGACCCAAGACGACTTTAATGCATACGAATGAAGGTGGGTTAACGAATATTGTGTACCTATATCAACTTTCAGCCGGTTTCTTGAGGTGACTTTCATCATTTCATGCGTGAAGTTGTTCACTTTTTAGGAGTTTTTTTTTTAACTTTCATCGACTTTGGATTGCGCTGACAATTTCAATCGTTGTATTCTTCGCTTCACACGAACGTGAATGTTACCCGTTGCCAATTTTTTGATGATTTTGGCTAGTAGTTATAATTAGCTGCTAAGTTAGCACATTTTAGGTTCGTAGTCGTTTCAGTTCAGTAAGTATTCTAATGTTTGTGTTTGGTTGCTAATGCCCCTGCACTTTATATAATTTTGTGATGTATAACTTTTCTTCTCATACCGTAAAACACTCAAATTGTAGCCGAATTTTTAATTTCCAACCCGGCTGAATTATTTCTATTTGCATTTCAGGTGGTGACGTTAGCCGTGTACACTTTCTTCATAGGCACCATCATGGGCCGTCAGTTCTTAGACCCCTCAAAAAACTATCCCAACAACACCGTTGACTTTTACGTGCCGTGGTTTACGTTCTTGCAATTCTTCTTTTATATGGGCTGGCTGAAAGTGGCCGAATCCATGGTGAACCCTTTCGGTGAAGATGATGACGACTTCGAGGTGAACTGGCTCATCGATCGAAACCTGCAGGTACAGTGGAACTAGGACGGGCAACTTGTGGTCTAGTGGGACTTTCAGTACAGTGAGACTTCTTTCAGTACAGTGAGACTTCTTTCAGTACAGTGAGACTTCTTTCAGTACAGTGAGACTTCTTTCAGTACAGTGAGACTTCTTTCAGTACAGTGAGACTTCTTTCAGTACAGTAAGACTTCTTTCAGTACAGAATTTCTTTCAATACAGTGAGACTTCCTTCAGTACAGTGAGACTTCCTTTACTATATTGAGACATCATGCTTTTACGGTCTACTTTTACGTAGAGAGATCGTTTTGCCAGTCTTATGTGTTACAATGGAGCCTCTGTGTGAAATATCTTTAATATGCATATTTCTGCTTGAGGCTCCATCCGTACGTGTGTCTGCACGTTACGCTTTTCAATATAAGATGGGAGAAATTCAACTTGTAAAAACCTCTGATTTATGCAGGAAGGAAGTTCAATAATAGCTGCTACTGTTCGCTCCCTCTTGAAGAAACTTTCAGTCAGTTTCGAAGCAAAGACATGAAGTTCATTTTACACGTATCATGCATACCATGGTGATCTTCATAGCTTGTAATATTTACTTTACTAGGGTCGCATAACGATCCAAGTATGGGAAAATCCGTAGCCAGAACGTATTTTGGTTCGTTGTAATCTTCACGTTTCCTAATTTTTGCGCTTCTTCATTTTCACGCTTCATTTCTACGACACAGACCTCAGAAAATAATGCAGAACAATGCTTTGACCTCGGTTTCGACTCTCTGAAATTTCCATAAGTTCCTAGGAGCTTCTAATGGGAGGAGCAAGTCTAAGCTCTCTCTGGGCGAGTGCACGCATAGCTGGTCACGTGACCGGAGTTGGCGTTTGGATTCCCTGAACTGGCTGAAATGCTCTCATGCAGTGGGCCGAAGGCTGTGGTCAGCACATATAGTTAAGGAAGATACAGACGGGCAGTTCATAAATATTTCTGCAAGAAAATCGTGACTGACGATTTATATCCCAGTGCTCTCTCTGTTACTTTCATCATAAGTTGGTATATAGGATACAAGTTTCCTTTACATGCTTCCATCCGCTCGGAATTTCGTCGATGGTTAATGGCTATAAAAAATTGAATTCAGGGCCGGGATGAGACCTTTTTGGTCCAACGGCATCCCTGAGAGGAGATGAACTGGCTGGTGCCATAGCTGGGCACTCAGTATTCCGCAATCTGCTCCTCTCTTCCTTCCCTCGGGTAGTACCACCTGATGCTCTTTTCCTTTCCTTTCTCTTCTTCCTCTTTTCGGCCAAAGCCCGTACTGGTGATGGCAGGGTCTGGGGCGC
>LQNS02278070.1:37372196-37387664 GCA_001587735.2 Parhyale hawaiensis
TTATTTTCTTATGTACTACGAAGACACGCTTGTTTGCCTTTTACATATTTTGTGTTATGCATTTTGTATTACATCTCGCCCGTTCGTTGTCTTTGCACTTCTGGCTTCTAGTCCTCCACCACCTAATACATAATCCGCCTTCTTTTATATAGATTTAATCATTGTCAAAACGATTTCCAGAACTGTCATATTCATTTGACCTTTGTCAAAGGGAAATGGAGATTGTCAAAATGTTTTATCGATAGAACCCTGACAAACTGTTTTGTTCAATTGTCAAACAGTTTTGTTCCTTTGTCATAAAATTATGAAATATGTCAAAATGCTACTAACTCTGTCAAAAAATTATGAAGACTGTCAATCATATATGGCACTTTGGTCAAAAGCAACTGCAAAAAGGTGTATATGTGAGCTTTTGTTTACTTGTTAACTTTGCAGATCAACATGAACAGTGCAGCCAGCCACGACAGTCTCCAGTCTTCCAATTCAGGCATCGCCATGAAGATCCGGTCTCCTCGGCACTCCATCCGCAGCGATCGGAAGGGCAGCATGCTGTCGGTGCTGCTCAACCGCGTCATGCATCCCGACACCGGTACTGCCAGGTTCTCCCGACTGGGTCAGTGAACCAACAGAGACACAAATTCCTGCATGTCTCACACGATGAAAAAATAAGGGCGTTCTTGTGGCCGTGGAATATACTAACGTGTTGCCAGTCTTCATGAATATTTAAAGTACGTAGTAAAATGGGATAAAGAATGAATTACTCACATGAGGGGTAAAAAAATGAACGCCCTCTATTGCAGTAAAAAATCCTGGATAATTTTTTACCCCTAATGTAATTCATTTTTTACCCCATTTTACTGTAACCTTTCAGCTGTAGAACACTATAACGTGAATAATACTAACTCAGCGGTCGTGTCTAGTGCACAGTATTTACCAAGATGCTATTGAGGGCGTGACTGTCAAAGTCGTTCGGCCAGATCTATGGTAAAAATAAAATGCGAATAATTTTATTCAGTTCTATCGTTGTTTCTATTATACTGTCAGAGGTTGGCCCACGCAAATTTTCTCTTAGAGGTCAAAACGCTTTTTTTTTTCATTTGATTCCGCAAAATGTACGAGCGCTAAATCTAGGAAACAGGCGGAGCACAGGACCAAATTTGTAGCGCATAAACTGTAAACACCGGACTTACTTTGGCCATGGTTTGGTGACGGTGGTGGATGCATTCCTTAAGACTGCTGTGAACAGAACCTGTTCTACGCTGCCTTAACCTATCTATCCCAGTTCTTAAACGTACCAAGTCTAACCCTATCTTAACGTCATCCAAACCCAAAATAGTTCGTCTAACCCTAACAGTCATCGCCAGAATCATCGCTGAAACCGTCACCGTTGAACGTTAAGCGCTGTAACTCTAATCTGCATACTGAACAAAACATCTATGATAAATATTGCATTAAGTAATTTATAAACGATTGAATCTTGACAGTATTCGCGTCATTAATTCAACCTAATTCAGCTTAGGATGATATCACTAGTTAATGTACATATTTTATGCAATTTTGCATATATATCTTAGAAATAAATTAAGTGAAAGTCAAATCATTTTTCTAAATAATTAT
This sequence comes from Parhyale hawaiensis, assembly GCA_001587735.2. NCBI lineage: Eukaryota > Metazoa > Arthropoda > Malacostraca > Amphipoda > Hyalidae > Parhyale > Parhyale hawaiensis. The sequence continues at coordinate 37,373,814 of LQNS02278070.1, forward strand.
TGCTCATCGGCAATGCTGATACATTTATCTACCGTATGTGTAGTCATAAATATGAAACTTCGATTAGTTTTAGGCCCTGGACTAACGCGGCAAGTACTATCTTGCGAGTTGCAGTAATTCATACCCATCTTATATAACTGAAAATAAGCAAAACGCGTAAAACTATAGTGTACTAAACAGTTGACGCCCTAACACTACGGGGTACTGAGTGGAAACAAATTATATACAGAGTCTGTGTAGACAAAATCCCGCCATATACATGCGTGATCTGGCTGTTGCTTGCTGTGCCCAGAGAAAGTTGTTACTCTAACTAGCTTCACATGCGAGGTCGTGCTCATGCATTATATTGCTAGTAATACAAGTGTGTTTGTGTCTATATATACCATTTCAGTTCGGTCTTTACTGGAGTATACACCAAATGTATGAACTCTGACTGTATGACGACAAGTCCTTAGCTACAGCATTAGCTAGCATGCCCTATCAGTAGGAATGGCTCATACAAAAAATTACATGCTTTTCATGAGTTTCTTTCTGCACATAAAATTATAACTTTTGATACATAAATGCATTCGCTGTTTAAGTCATGTATTTTTAATCAGCACTACTTGAGTAACATTATTGTCATAATAATCACACAGCACAAATTACTTTTGAGTGTTTGTAATTGTAATACATCATCATGTGTTGGTAAATTCATATTGTAACTTGGTACAAGCTCCTCACAACTTGTCGTAAAAGCTTCAAATTGTAACGGCAGATAAAATAGCAACATTTGCGCGCTGTTACAGACCTAAAAATTATGTACCGCTCAAAAGTAATTGCGCAAATTGTCTACGGTTAGCGCAAAGCGCCCACATTTTATATCGAGCACGAATTGCGCTTATGCCCATTTATGCTTTAGTTTCAGCTTTTGCCCTCCTCTGAAAATAACAATTATAACAAACTACCCACTATTAACAACGGCCGATTAGACAGTGAGAGGACTGACAACAGTGGATATACACCTAGGCACCCAGATGTCGGCAACTCAGCTACTACCGCTGTTGCCTCAGTACAGCGGGTTGTATTAAATTACCTGTCGATTGCAGGCAGCGGCATCAGCATAAAATCGAAGCGCAACATGTCCCGCATTAACCGAACGGGCTCTCGTCTCTCCACCGTTTCGCACGCCAGCACCCGCAGCAGGGACAGCAGCTTCACTAAACACCCACCCAGAGTCATCTCCTCAAGCGCTTCTGCCGCTAGATCGGACGAGGTACTGCTCTTATCAAATAATTTCCTCCGCCAAGGAGGTAATGTTTTTGTGGTGTTTGCCTATTTGTCTGTCACCAAGATTTCCCAAAAAGTTCTGAACGTATCTTTACGAAATTTACAGGGAGTGTTAAGCATGTTAACAATAACAGATGATTAACTTTTGGTGAAAATCCGTTCATCTGTTTGTTTGTCTGCCTATTTATACCTCCGCCAAGGAGGTTATGTTTTCGTCGTGTTTGTCTGCCTGTCTGTTTGTTTGTCTGTCTGTCTGTCTGTCACCAAGACAACTAAAAAAGTTATGAACCGATTTGGATGAAATTTACAGGGATTGTTAGGTATGTTAGGAGGAACAGATGATTAACTTTTGGTGAAGATGTGTCCATCCGTTTGTTTGTTTGTTTGTCTGCCTCATTTTTCTGAATGTTATAACTCAAAAAGTTATGAATGAATTTTGATGAAATTAACATGAGTTGTTAGGTATATAACAAAGAGTAAATGACCAAATTTTGGGAATGATCCGTTAGTTTGTTCGTTTGTCACTGTGTTTAATTTTATGCTCGTTAGCACAATAACTCAAAAAGTAATGAATGGATTTTCATGAAATTTACAGGAATTGTCAGTAATGTTAGAAGACATAAATGATTGAATTTTGGTGCAGATCGGTTAGTTCGTTTGTATGTTTGAATTATGTTTGTCATTACGTTTGTCAACAGTATAACTCAAAAAGTTATGAACGGATCTTCAAGAAAATTGCACAAGCTATTATTACTATCAAAAGGCACAAATGATTAAATTTTGGAGTTTATACAAACAAAATTACGGTTTCAGAGTCAACTTGAATTTTTTGCTACCGTTGCCTCACTTGGCGGAGATATGCGCTCTCAGAGTGCTCTAGTTTCTTCGTGTCATCACTCAAATAGTTATGGACTGATTTTCATGAAATTTACATGAGTAGTTAGGTGCATCACGAAGAGTAAATGGTCAAATTTTTGTAATAGTCTGTTTGTTTGTCGTTATGTTTGATTTTAGGCTTGTTAGCACAATAACTCAAAAAGTTAAGAATTGGTCTTTATGAAATTTACAAGAATTGTTAGTAATGTTAAAAGGCATAAATGATTGAATATTGGTAGGAATTCGTTGGTCAGTTTGTGTGTTTGACTTATGTTTGTCACAATGTTTGTTAGCGGCATAACTCAAAAAGTGATGTACGGATCTTCAAGAAAAGTAAAAAAATTGTTAATACAGCACTATCAAGAGGCCAAACTGATTGGATTTTGCATGCTCTCGTCCATTGTGTACAAATACTGTTGTCCACGGTGTGGATCGGAGTACGTGGGAAACACTACCCGTACTATACGAACGAGGACGTTAGAACATGCTGACAGAAGCTTTAGAACCGGTTCAAATTTAGCCCATCCTCCAAATTCCTCCATACGAAACCATACAGAAGCATGCAGTTGTTTAATTCAGAACAACAATTTTAGCATTTTAGGTTCTGGTAACTCTCCTTTAGACCTCCGCATTTTAGAGTCCCTTTATATAGCAAAGCTCAAACCTAGCCTCAGTGACCTGCAGTCATCGCATCCTCTCCAAATTATAAATAGTTAGGTTCGTCTTTTAGTTACACTTTGTTACTGCCCCCTCTTTATGTCATCGGTGTACAGCCCTCAGATGTATATTTTAACAGTCTCTTAATTGTACATTTCAGCTGCTGATGATGGTCGAAAAGCCGAAACGTTCAGTTTTTAAGTAAAAATGGCTTTAAAAACTATGGTTTTCGCCTTAATATTTATACTTTAACAGATTAGATTTTGGTGTTGATACGAAGAAAATCACGGTTTCAGAACCAATTTAAATTTTCCTTACCGTTCCCTTGCTTGGAGTATGTATGCGCTCTCAGAGTGCTCTCTAGTTTTGTATGTATTCTGTAACCCTGTCACTTGAACTCTTCGTTGGTCGAACTGTTTTTGGAAGCAATTTAAGCCTGAGGAAGTAGGTAACACTCTAGATACGTAATTTAGAGCAGGTTGTGTTTCAAGGCCTCATGGTAGCGCTTTCACTCTCGCTGTACAGCACCTATTTGGGGACGTTGAAACCAGTGCAAGTAGGAAATGACTGCTTAATTCAGGCATGAAGAGATTAAATCATTTACTGTGCTATGCATGTTTACAACTATAACCTAAAGTAGCTTCAAATCTCCCTCTATACCTGTAATGAATGGAGAATTGTGTGTTTACTTTCATGTGACCAAAACAAAACCACGCCTGAGATCACACCCAATCACGCTTCGACAGGTTCTTCACCGCGAGAAGGTTGACTCGTCTGCTTCGCTGTGCCTTCGCGCCTATTTTCGTTTTCATCACCTCAAAGTACAGTGTTTTCTCTAGAGGTCGGCATCTCCGATTATATTACGATGTTACGATGGCGAAATCGATGGTACGATGGCCATCGCGATTGTTTTTACGATGGCGATGGCAATACCATCGCTCCCTCGGCATCGGAACCAAAAATCGCCAATTTTCATTGGCGATGACCTACGATGAAATAACCGTCGGTGATGGCCATCGTAGGGCGTCACAATCGGCGATGGACCATCACGTTAACAGATTTTAAAAATGGTAACATCTCAAACCACAAATATTGAATCAAAGCAGCATCTCTTATAACCTCGGCCCGTGTGCGATTTTTAAACCAGTAGTACTATTGCTAGCTGATAAAAAGGGGAAAGTTAATGTCCAGGTTATTGAACGTTATTATTAGATATGGGAAATGTATTAAAATAACTTTGTAACTCCCTCTTTTTTTAATGGTACTAAAAAAATAAATGTTTCAAACCCGTAAGGCTGTTTTTCTGTAGTTTTAGCCTTATTTCATCGGCATTGGAAGTACAACCGATGACGATGCCCTTCGTATGCCATCGCTGATGGCATGTTCAGCCATTTCATCGGACGATTTCTTCCTCATAACACCATCGCAGATGGAGAAAATGGTCATTGCTGATTGTTTCATGTGATTTCCTTCGGATCATAGCTATCACCGATGGATTTTTGCAATGTTCCGTCGTAACATCGTAGTTTTTCCGATGGTGATGGTCTACACGCCATCGTATAATCGGCTATGGCCATCGTGCCACGCTCTGGTTTCCTCATTATTCACTCGATGTACCTTCACTATAGCTTGTACGGTGTCTTAGTTTTTGTTAATAGCTCTTTCATAAATAATCTGTTTTGTTATGAGGCATCGTCATACCCATTGGGTAATGAACGCAGTAGTCGTCAGTTAGTTGGGGTTTCTGGCATGGAATTCATTGCCGAGAGCTGAGTCCGACCACTGCGGCTTGAAAATATCCAAGTGAGCAGTGATTGTGTGTTTGTTTATTCTAGAACTTAAATTTGTAAAAAAGTGCGTCTGTGTTGACAAGTGTAATTCCGCATTTAATCGCACCACTGACAGGATGGGGAGGGGAGAGTTCGCTCTTTCCACCGAGAAGTTTCTCTCGACGAAGAGGGCGCCATCGTCATCCGTGTGAAGTCTGACGCTGAACGAAGTGAGTATGGTGACCTAATTTCTCTGCATCCATCATGTGCTTGAACGGATCGGTGATATTCCATTGAGCTTAGGTTTTGCTGCTGCGGGTCCTTTAACCTTTGATTTTATTACGCCTTATTATAGGTTTGTTGTCACTATTTTCTGCTGCGCTCTACCCACTGTTCCTGGGAACTGCCTCTGCTATTGTTTGAAGTAGTCCTGCACCTTTCGGATCTTAGTTATATGACATTCGAAACTTGAATTGAAGTCATTTGTTAAAAACAATTAACTTACAAACATCATAATGTTCACTAATGTGTTCCGAATTCATCTATACATCATTCACTTTAATGTATCAAGTTAGGTCTTTACCGTTTTGCTTTTGTTACACCAGGAGCCCGGTCGGTAAAATCGGTCGGGAACCTTCCAGCTGAGAAAGTTTCGGGTGGTACGGTACCCATCGGTCCCATATCAGCCTCGCCGCCATCATCTATAATGACGACGTCCCCCATGAGGACCCCAGCGACGACACACAGCGCCTCGTCACTGCCTGGAGCAGCGCCTGCGCCTGCACCCTTTAGAAGCTCCTTGACCAAACTCCCGTCGCTCCCCATACATACCAAGAGCCTCACCGGCAGGCCCAGCCTGGTGGCGGTGAGTCTTCTTGTACCATCTTATTACATTTTTACTCCTGTGGCCTTCTCCTTCTACTTGTGTTGCCTTCTTCTCCTACGCTCGTGTGATTTTCTCCTTCTACTACTCATGTCTTCCTACACTCGTGGTACCTGATGAATATTTCCTGCAGTTATTACAACAACTGGGCCTCAATAGTAGTGGCGTAGCTGGGAAGGAGACCGAGAAGTGACATCTGTCCCCGGGGGCAGTATCCGGGAGCGCGAAGTTGTGGGCACGATGTTGTGAGGAATAATGTGTATTATGCTCTAGATAATGTGCATTCTATTGTGATCCTACCTAAATTCTTTGTACCCAAATGCTGCACCCGGGGACGAATATCTGTTCTTGCGCGGCTTTCTAGCTACGCCACCGTCGTGTACGAGTTTTTATCTCCCGCGAAGTGAGAGGGTTCAGTGTTTTCGTCTAAGTTTGTATAGTTGTATGTCTGTCCACCCAAAAAAGTAGGAGTTGAGCAATGCTCATAATGTTGTGCAGGGAGTTTACTGGGTTGACCTAGATGTGATCAATGCAAAAAAAAAAAAATAAGCTGGCCTTCAAGAATGACGGCGGTGCATTTTGTTATCTGTCCAGCCAAAAAGAGGCAGAAGGAGTTGAATCATATTAATCATTTTTCTCAAGCAGTCAGGTGGGTTGGCTGAGGTATGAAAAATGCTAACCTCCAAGGGTAAGCTGGCTTAAAAAATGACCACGCTGAAATTGCCCCTCTCCGCGGGTGATGGTTTTACGCCGCGAGGCGTTCTAGTTTTTATTTACTCACTGACATGTCCTCATGACTCGAGCACAAGCTTGAAAAAGGCTGAGGTAAACGGACAAGACTATCAGACAGGTTACTGAATTGTCAGAGAAACAGACCGTCTACACACTTCTTCTGAGGATGAAGATATGTGCATTACATAGTATCTAGGAATGGCATTAGAGTAGCAAGTTGGTATCAGTGTATTAAAAAGACTCTGTCGTCAGAAGGTATTAGCTAACTCCGTTAAATAATTGTTCTTCGACTAATTATATGTTTTGTCTGCCCCGCAACAGCAGCAGCAACTGTCGGAGTCGGTGAGCTCGGCAGACACGGCATCGCATCTGCTGAGTCAGGAGCTGGGCAGTGATGACGACCTCGACACGCGTGAGTTACCTGCCATGCTCTCCTGACCTCGCACCTGTGGTATTGTGCCCACATGACGGGCAGGGAATTGCAAAAAGTAATTTTGAAATAAATATAGGGATATATATATATATTTAGTTATCCTCTGTGAGAAGAAGCCAACCCACTTGGAAACCAAGTGGATGATAGGCTGGAAACGTGGGAGCTATTTGCAAGGACTGTGTAGAATCCAAGGTGCAGTCCCATCTCTAATGAAGGCTCAGCCTCCGTCAGATCCGTCTACTTTCTCTTGAGTATAAACCCTTTATCGTCTACTGCTCAGTAAACATCAATTCTGTACGTGAGCACTACAGGTGAAGCTGTTACTTCGGCGGGGACGTGTGTGCTCAAAACTACTGTTGTATGAAACTGAAGCCGCAATATATAAGGGCTTCAGTCTCCTCTAACGGCTGTTTGAGCACACGCGTCCTTGCCGCTGTAACAGCTGCACCTGTTGTTGAAAGTGGGTTTTGCGATCCGCCGGGCTGGCAAATAGTTACAGGCATATTCAGTTTACCTTTTTGGTAGAGGGTATACATCGTAGTTAGCTTTGACTTGTCCAGAACTTCGATCGTGAACGTTCCATCCATTTGAGGAACTGAACGTTCATGGTTGAAGTTCGGTACGAGTTCATACTTATCGGATGAGATTGTTTCGACCGAATGGGGCGAATGGAAATCACCTGGGTCCATGTAAAACCCCACAGTCCTTGACGAAGAGATGAATCTTGACTTGCCTCATTCTTATTATGATTATTCTTCTGCAGCCTGGGTGAGTGACCCACCGAGCCCCGAGGGCGGCTATGACAGCGTGCTCAAGTCAGGCGACACCGGCACCGTCCGGAGAAAAGGGTGAGATCTGAACTATTCTCTGTTGAGTACAGCTGGTGCCCACTGTCTATATGGGAAGAGTTTTGGTTAAGAGTTATGGGTGAAAGCTCGCTGTACGAAACTGTGAGTACGCTAATTCCCCGGCCCTCTCGAAAAGTTTCCATTGTGAGACGCTGGTGCTATACTAAAACACTCCTTCCTGTCTAATAAGCTGTGAAATAGTGTCTGTGACACTGTGGCAGAGACGTAAGTTTTTTGTAAAAGCATTACTTGTTTTTTATTTCTTTGTCGCAGTGATCAATTCCTTTTCTAATTGATCTTTCTTCTGTACAGGAAAACGCCGGGAACGACGCCACGAGAAGATGCTGTTGCCACCCGAACTCAGAGCGACTCGGTTTCTTTATCTACTCCTAGAACCGATTTTGAAGAGGGTATTTCGCGTGCACCGTCCGTCCCCACCACCGCAACCGTGTCTCTTGCCCCCACAGTATTTGAATTTAGTGATGTCCCCCGGGAAGACCCAGTTCCGAGCGAAGACCGTAAACCATTAGACCCAGCTTCTGTTGAGCTGTCTTCCGCTGTGTCTGATTCTGGAATTGCGGTTACCCTCTCGTCCACCGTCATCCCTTATGATTACCAAGTGCCTGACTCATCTCATCTCACACTCTCAGAAAGGTTCACAGCTTTAGCTAAAGAAGTTCCATCCTCCGAAGAACCTGAAGTTGCTGTCCAGCATACACGGAAAGCCTCGTCGATGGCAGAAGGCCTTGACGTCGTGGACGAGGAAAATGAAGTTATTGAGGAAGAAAGCGACGCAGGCGATGCGGCTTCTGCAACCGTAGCCACCGAACCTGAAGAAGTACCATCGCCAAAAGCATCCCCTAAAACTCGAATTTCTGAATCGAAAGCATCTGAACCAGAACCTGAGCTGTTCATTAGTGAAAATTCTAATGCTCTTTCCTACGAAGGCAGACCCTGATACAGACCTAGTCAAGGGATGCGTCCCTTGTATCGCCCTCCGAGAAGACACTCTATAGGCTCCTTGGGCCATCAGAATACAAACGGCCTACACGACTCGGGAGGTTCTCCAAAGTGTCCCAATGTTGAGGCCATAGAACCTGGCTGTTTATCGCTAATGTAAGGTTATAAATTATAGATCAATAGACAGGCTAAACTGCTAGAAGTCCGGCAAATGTTGTGGATATTACGACGAGTCTTTACTCTGGTAACTAGTAGGCTTACGTCGTGGCAGTGGTAAACCACCACAATACCATTGGTTTAATGAGCGCACCTTGAGAGACGTGTTGCGACCGCCACCCCGTTACAGATGCAGGAGCCCGAAATACGTTTTCGGCAACCTGACATGAAGTACCTAAAGGATGCATTTGTCTGTTAGCGGTTACGGATTGCTGCACAATTTTGAACGATGAGTTGCACTGGTGTAGCGCAGGTAGCCCTGAGGTACTACTAACTGCAGCGCCGTACTGGATGGCATACGAGTAGCTTCAACTCGTAATGCCTCGAGAGAAACTGTGGCGCTAGACGTCCACGCGCTTGATGAACGTCTGGAATGTGCCGCAATCACAAGTAGTTTAATTAATGCTACCAGAACCGCAAGTCGGTTACTGTAACTGTTGCCTGAACGTCTTAGCGTCTGTCGAGTTGTGATTGCGACACGACTTTTAAGCCGCGGGTGAGTCTGGTGTTACACCCGTTCCACTGGGGGTTGTGGTTGTAACACGGGCTGATGTTACAAGCGTAGCGGTGTGCGTACTACTTAATGCTCCAGCTGTCTAAAGTCTAATTCACACGTTGGTATTTTACGCTAAATTTATGCTTCAAAACATGCGAATGTGTCGTGGTGTCCCCGCTGTTACAACTGTGTGTGTGTACGTCAGAGGATTCGTTAACATGTTAGCTCTGAAGTCAGTTCGCTTAGCGATCGCCATTAACGAAGTTTCAGATGTTTCTTTATAGTTGGAGTTAATTTGAACTGAAAAAGGAGTGCTTTTTGTGTCATGTGATCAGACGCGGCAATGCATCATTCGCACGCGGTGAAATATCAACTTCATTTAACAGGGTAACTTTTGAATCTGCCTTTAGATGGCCACTTGGAAGGGCTGAGAGTGTTACTCGTGCCTCCTTCTATTTTTAGAGTAGCTGGAGGATCATGTTTCCCGTGCCTGTCCCAGCGGGTCTTCTACTCACTCTACCGTACTGCCATTGGGTAGAATGGCTCAGCTATCGTGATATTTACATGCATGTACAAAAGATTAACATTTATTATCTATTATTGCCGGCATGTTGTGTGTAAATTTTGTCTCACAGCAGGTTTTGCTTGTGTTGACGACGGAACATTGTATCTAAATAATATTCAGCCATTATACAGTTTTCTCACGAACAAATTATTTCTAAAGGAAAAAAATATCTCTCGACTTAGGCTTAAGATAAGGCCAACTCTACTATGCTTACACGTAGCTCACATTATTCGAGGTTAGCTATGAGAAGCAAATTGTCGTCCAGAGAATGAACATCGTAGAAAAGAGTAACTGCATAATATGAAAACTATTCATTCATGTGATATTACTTTGTAACACAATAGTCTTACTGTATGGTTTTTCTTGACCATCTGCAGTACATATATTACTTAGAGCTTATTGAAATAGAAGTAAAATGCTTGAGCATGTACACTTGTACAGGGTAGCTAATCAAACTTGTATTTACCTATTTATTCACCTTAACGCTTGTAGAAAACAGGCAATTTGTGATATTTAGAAAAAAGTATCGGGCACTTCTTTGCATCTGCGTTGTTCTTTCTTTGCAGTCTTATCTGAAATTACAACTTGAGTTACCCAATCATTGACAGGTGTTCACTTAGCAGTATGATTTTCTGTCCGTGTGACTGTGCGGGAGGTGATGCTAAAGTGCATACGTGTCACTGCGATGGCTGTGCTTATGTTGTAATGTGTCTATTACTCTGCGACTATCACCGATATTGTAATAGAGATGGTAGAACGAAAAGTTTGTAGGTGATTGAGATGAGAATATTTTAATAGGCTCATCACATTGATCAGCATACTGTCCTCTTCGGTGAGTAATTCTACCATCTCAAGACTAAGCCGACTAGTAACGCCATATCCTAATGAAAGAACTGTAAGAGGAAACTTGATAAACGGAATAGAACAAAGAACAGCGCACTCTTCGCGTGGCAATAACAGAGCCATGGGTGACGTCACAACAAGTTAGCGGAGTTAGTCATTCTGGTGGTGGGAAGTTGCTGATGCTCCATTATCTGTGACGTCTGCTGTGGCACTGTTGTCGCCACGTGTTGAGTACACTCCTCTCTTCCTCATAAAACAACCTACCAATATTTCAGTCCGTCTTCTCAAACGCACAGAAAACGAAGTAGCTCATGTTAGTCGTGGAAGTTACCTGAGCGACTTTCTTCCAGTTTCATGCGAGTGGTCGAGAATGTACTAATTTTCGGAAGAGTACAGCTGACAGTACAGTATGCTGGCACTTTTGTGCGAGTTCTACGCTCCGTAGTTTCACAAACTCAAGAGTAACTGCTCAACGTCACAGAGATGAGGCGTGCTACGTGAAAATGGTATTAAAATACTGACTGTATCACGTTTATGTAGGCTTTATTTTTCAATCAACCACTTCTTTGCGTCAAAGCATTTTTTATCGTATCTAAGGTTGCATTTACGTGTTCTGAAGAATGTCCCGAGTATCTCGCTGTAAGATGTCTTGTATCCGTCCCACGTGTGTGAGAGGAAGTGCATTTTACTTCTGTAGGATGTCTGAATACCTGACGCCCATACTCCTCAGTTACTTTCGGAGGTTGTTTTTCTTCCCAGCAACCCTGTGCGTCACTGTGTCCCAACTTCAGCTATTGTTATTTTATGTCCTCGCAGAACAAAACTGTCGCTGGGGCTTCTGATCTCTGAGTGACGCGAACATTGTAAAGCGAAGTTGATGTAGTAAATTTTAGCAAATCGATGTACTGCAGATGTTAAGCCATTCGCCATTTACCACAGTGAATCGCAGTCCGGTTTGAGAATACCCCCGAGTATGTTCGATTTGCGTTATCCATTGTGACTTCTTTTTTTATTTTTAATCGGCTGTAGAGTTAGTGTGGTCTATAGTAAATCACTTATCCAGTGAAATGGCAGAAAAACAGTTTACGTATGTACAATGGCGGTAAAAAAAATTATCACGCAGCAATCAGACCCAAAAATTAGCTATAACACGAAATTTTCCTCTTTCAATCTTATTTGCTTCATTGCCTGTCCGATGAGGCCCGCGCGTGTAGTTTCAATTATACATAATAATAATAATTAGCTGTTTCAGCATAAAGACAGTAGATAGAGGTTTTATGGTCCCCATGGCCATTTGGCCTAACGCTACAGTATATTAGTGCCCACGATAACGTACAAGGTTTGTTTTACCGTGCTAACCCTGCATGTCTCATTGGAAAGGTCTGCTCACCATCGCCGATACTGACCGTAGCAAGCACTGTTTTGCTTTGATATAACTCCGTTCCATCTGCATACAATTAGACGTACAAAGCTAATCAAATAGGAAACGCGTGTTTTATTACTATTATATAAATCCGGGCAGGTCTGTGATGCGTGTTGCTAACTTGCTGCTGAGCTGAAGATGTGTAGAGGAATCACTTACCGCATTCAGAACGAGACGTCGATATTGCCACCATTGCGCTCTGGAGCGCCACGGAAGACGACGGCAAGGACATAAGAACTGCTAGAATGTCATGTGTTGTTAGAGCTGGATCATCAGAGAAAAAGATATCGTGCTGAATGGTAGCTTCGCTGCCGCGTTCCGGACTCAGTGAGCGGCTTCTCTAAACACTAATGGCAACATGCATGCCACACAGAGATACCCTGGTCTAGTAAAGTTGATTGCCCACTTACGATTTTCATCGGCGCTGGCAGCCTAAAGCCAACTCAACAAATCTTATTACGTTACCGCGGCATGGCTTCAGCTTGCGCAAAATTTTATCGTCCAATGAAATTAATTAAAACCGTCAGCAGCTGATACTGCAATTATTAAATTATAGCAAATGACAAAATCGCTCCTAATTTTAAACCGCTTATATTGCAAAGACTTACACTTGAGGAATTATAGCACGATGTTCATGAACGTTATGCTGAAGTCACGATTACGACTGCGTAACGGGATTAGTTGAGTTGGCTTCAGGCTGCTTGCGAAAGTCGTCAGTGGGCAGGCGGCTCAAGACGATTACCCAACAATTTTTACAATTTTTTTATGCTGAGTTTTTCACGTCCCACTGTGTGCATCTTGAATGGAATAATATGAATGCAGTGCAAGCTGGTGCTACTGTCAGTTTTGCCCTTGAAGAGAGTATTGTCCTCGTGGTCTTCACTTCGCAAGCCTTTGTCATGCAATTGCGGAGCTAGTGTACTGTAGCTACAAGCCCGTCAACGCATGCTCTGTCTACTATGTGTTGGAACACCAAATAAAATCTAAACATGGAAATTTCGTGTTGCGACTTTCGCTGCCAGTGGCGTGTTGAAATTTTTCACCGCAATGTAATTCTCATTCCACATACAGGCATATCTCACTTCAAGAACAACTCTCATTTTGAAGAAATATGTTTCGCATTAGCCACAATTAAGTGTTCTTATATGCCTTTCAGAGGGATATTGTGGTGAATCCTTTCCGTGTCTGAATACATTGGGCCCCATGGCCCCAGGGTTGCCTCAGTAATTTTTTTTACAGGGGATGTTGCATTTGGTCAGTTTCCGCTGAAAAGGTTAGTTTGTAAGATTATGTAGGTTCCTTATACTCCCCCTTCTGTTCCGTAAAGTGGTCCTCCAAATGGTGGTGTAAGCGGTTCATCCCATGGGACCCCTTCCTGCTACCTTGTGGAGGCCTCGGAAGAGACCCGTAGCATGGTAGTTTCTTCGGTCTTCGTCTCTTAGGCGTATCTGGTGTTGTTGAGCGAATTCGTTACATCTTGCCGTAGAAGAAATGCTCTACGCCTTCTTTTCCTGTCGGTAGTAGTGTACTAGCTACTTTGAGATAAATAAAACCCACCTGAATTCGCATTAAACTGGAGACCTTCCGGTAGAAATGCCGAGACAAAAGTCATACAGAAACACAAACAGTTACCCTTCTTTTTTCATGTAACGCTCGTCCGACGGCCCTTACCCCCGTGCATCTCTGGGAGGACCTTCGAGGCGTCTCCGTTTTTCTTGCTTCTCACTCTTCCTTTAACTACTTCCTCTACTTCACCGTCCCACCCGGAGGCGATTTGTTTCCTGAACCTTTCAGCAAGTACAGTCTCAAGGCAGCCAATGGCGTGGCAGGTCACAGGCCACAGTGGGAGGGGCGAAGGGTGATGCTCAGTGATGGTGTTGC
>LQNS02278070.1:37416645-37448288 GCA_001587735.2 Parhyale hawaiensis
TTTTTCATTGTAGTTTTCTTTTCTCATTGCTCTGTTAACTTCTGCCATTTTAATATTCTTGCTTGTGATTCTCTGTGCTGTTCTCCAACATCTTTCCCAATTTCTTTTTCTCATATGTGTTGATCCGGTGTGGAATGTTATGCATGGGTTCCACATTTGTATTGATGTAGCTACTAGGTATATGTGTGTATTAGCTACTTCTTCCTCTGCTAGATGTAGGTACTGTTGTACGTAATGGAAATGGAAGTTTCGTCTGTTCAGTGTAAAAATAATGATCATGCAACAAAAAACTTGCTTACTTTTTAGCAATTTTGTTGTTGAAGTATCTTGATGTTGGTTGCAGTGCCTTCTATAAATATGCTTGGTGATGCAGTTCATATTGTTTTAGGAGCCATAGCTACTGGGTGTGCACCTTATTTGGAAGTAGAGAATTAAAATGAAGGTTGTGGAGTTGCATGCACAAAGTTTGTTTGAGGCTCGTAGTCTTCCTTTTTTTTTAGCACTGTGGTAACTCACATCTGCAGCCCCCAATGCCCAGACTGCCCCAAAGCAGGGCAGCCAGGCTAGGGAGGTAAGCATGGCCCCGCGCGCCAGCACCAGCAAGAGAACGCATTGGTACATGTAACAAACGAGCCGGTAGAAGTGCGTAGTTGGCCATCCAAAATCCACCGAAAGACAACTCACATGAATGGTCCCCCAGTAAAAGTAGAAGACAGAAAGGGCATGTGTGACAGGGTAAGCACCGCCACGGCTTAGCGCCGAGCATTATTTGTACCGTAACTCGGCAGCACAGTGGCACCTCCAACACCACAGAACTCTCACCAACTCCACCACAGGAAGCAAGACCACCCACATTTATGTAAAAAGTGACGTCAGGTAAGCACCACTACGGCTGACAGTCCAGCATTATTAGTAACTCTCCTAAACAGTGGCACCACTGTCACCACAGCAAACCCCACAACAACACCCACAAGCGCCATCTCAATGAACTTGACCACACACACCCCCACACAGCCAGTCACCCCGCAAACCATGGTCACTCCAATATCCCCACTCAGCAACCAACTCCAAAATATCCATGACCAACAAGCCGAGAAATCCTCAGCTGGCCAACTGGAAACTCTACCTACATTATACGTAGTCAAACAATACCTCCCCCAAATGACGAGCAAGATGCCCCTTTAATACATCCTCGGACTGAGACAACACAACTTCCTCTGGCAACGAGTTTCAAAGCCTCACCTACCTGGACAGAAATGCCCTACCTCCTGCATCAGTGCCAAAATGCAGGCGAACCAGCCTCGATGGATGACCCAGAGTTCCACTATGGTTAACAGAGAGAACAAGCTGTATATCACAATGCCACCCACCTGTCCCACAAGCGCATTTCAGCACTTGCTGTACCCATGCAAACTGATCCTATGTGGGAACACCCTTGTAGCCTACATGGATTTCACGTTTGTATCGTCATACTAGATGTTCCTTCTTTCACCTCTGAGATTGCCTTTGCTGTGGAAATGGAGGCTCAGTACAGTAGAACGTCGACTTGCGATACTCGTTTCTGGAAAATTCATTGTAACTCAAAAATATTGTAAATCGAAGGCATGTGCTAAATAATTAATAAATAATATAAAAACGCATATATATGCATGAGTAATTAATACATTACCCAATAAAAAGTTGAAATAATGAAAAAACATGCACTCACCAGTTTAGCAGTGACATTATGGTGTGATGGGGTGGTGTTGCTACTGAGAAGAGTGGGGTGTTCCAATTTGTTCCTATCGTAACTGGAAGCACTTATCGTAAGTAGAGGTACGTATAAGAAAAACATAAGTAGAGATAATCATAAGTTGAGGTTCTACGGTATTACCGAAATATTCATAAGATTGATGTAGCATACAAAGTTTTTTCCATGTCATTTGCAATTGCATTTTGCATAATTTTGAACATTCACCAATTAAAAGTCTAAAATATTTGACATTGAAAGACCTTCCCTGAGCCCAACCTCATCTAAGCAACATAATATATTTTTGAAAACAGTTTTCAGGAGCTGGACACTCAATTTCTACCCTGCCTTAGAAAATTGTGTCAAAATCCTCCAACCAACTCGAATTGTGATAACATCCTGGAGTTGAACCCAATGTAACACACTTTGTCAACTATTGATGATGGCTCGATGTGATATTGAGCATTCAAGCCCAAATCAGTGATTGGCATCACATGTCATGGCTCTCCAAGATGCTAAAATTACATCATGCCAAAAACTTTTATTGATCTTCATCATGTGGGCCGCACTTTGTGACACTAGCCTATGCTGTTGAGTACGATATTGCTGCTTGGTATGTGTAAATGTTATTTATTTTGATTTAACGTTTTATCCTCTTTTCGGCACAGGCTATTGAGTATGGAACCCTGATGGTTGGTGGAGTGTCACCTGGTAAAGGTGGTCAGAAGCATCTTAACTTGCCCGTTTTCAATTCTGTAGCTGAAGCAAAGTCAGCAACTGGTGAGCTGTAACATCAATATTATTAAGTTAGTATTGTGTGAGGCCCATGGTTTATCAATGAACTTTATTAAGTACACATACTGGCTTAATATCAATGCTTGAAACACAGCTGATCAATGCCTGTGGTTAAGTTACACTAGTCAACAGCCAAAATGCCGCCAAGACGAGAGGAGCTACATATATTTCTGACTAATTTGATATCACTGGTAATGAATGTCATGGTTAAAGTGGTTTATTTGTTAAAGTTTTCAAGATACCGCTAGCTACGTGTCACAACTGGTTCCAACAGGCTTGGACGGTGTGTTTCTCACCACACTCAATTCACACTGCACATTATTATTGATCCAGGTGTCATAGAAGGTGATTGTGCTTTGTAATGTTAAAGGTATTCCCAGGTGAAGTGTTGGTGTTTTTCTTATATCTCAGGACTCTGTTTAGCTTATGCTATTAAAAAGTTAGAAACCGTGCTTAATTATGAGGGGTTATTTTACACATTGGTGGGGCCATTAATACTTTCAAGAATTTTTGCTTCTATTCTAGTGTGAAGAGAAGGTACCAGTGGGGTTCATTCAACTGTGAAATCCTGTATTCTAATTTTCTAAACAGATAATTACTCTTGCTTACAATCTGAGATTGAAGGCCTGCAAAATATATGCGCCATTCACTGAAATTTGTAAACATAGCCATGATTATTTCCAAACAATTTCGTTGTTGAACTTTAGGTAAACTTGTAAGTGGGAACCAAAGGTGTATGTATAATTGTATATATATATCATATATCTCTGAAAACCAAACTGTTCCTTACAATAGTTAGGAGGTAACATCTGATGACCGAACAGAGATTTGGGCAGTTTGTTTGATTGGAAACGTTATCTCCAAGTAGCTACTTGTACTTTATTTAACAGCTTGGTTTCCAAATTTACACCTTTGGTTCTTGCTTCTAAGACTTTAACTGAAAGTTTAACAATGAAAGTGTCTAGAAAAATCATTGTTTTGTTTGCAAATTTTGCTGAGTAAAATAGTTCATAAATTCTGGTCGAGCAGCCCTTTCATCTCGGCTTCAAAACAGTAGTTATCTTCTCATAACTCGGCATTTCACAGTTCAGTGCGCCCCATCGGTACCTTATAAAGTACCGGTCAATGTTTAAAATGACTTTTCAGAATTTACCATTAGATCTAACTTATTTTGAACAGCTACCGGTAGTTTTTAATAAAGCAAATCGTAAATTGAGCAGAGCAATGCTTGCAGACTGATGCAGGCTATTGGCAAGAGATATTTATTCAGTCTAGTATGAGCGTAAATCAAGCAAGCAAAGTGTAGACGCGGTTACGAGATTAAAACATAGTAACGCATTTTGTACGTAATAATAAAACACTTAAATCATGCATGTATCACTGATATAAATCTAGAGCTTACAATCTTATTTAAAAGTACTTTTTGGATACAAAACTTTAAAATACATATGAATTAATCAATCTTATTTAAGAAGCAGACAAGTTCGTAAAATCGTTGACCACTGTTACAGGTAAAACCAGGTCAATAGTATTACTTGCTGCGCTGCATTACGGCCCATTGTTTGGTCCCTACTTAGTAAAAGTGTGTGCTTCCCTCGGCTGAACATGTTGGAATTGTTGCCAGGGTCATTATGAATCACGTTTACTAAAGAGTTAGCTGATTTTGCTAGCCTGATTTGGAGACTGAGAGCGCATTTAATTATTCCGATGTTCAGGTAGTGAGTAGGTATGTACTTGTATTTATGAGCAAATATTATGCTAGCACTAGTAGTTGCTAGTGAAGAATGGTATGTGTTTCAACGTTAGGCGTCAATACAAAATATAATTTCCATGAAGCAAATATTGAATTATTTGTACAGCTTTTTGGGTCCTGGGAAATACCACTGGATGGGCTGTAGGGATGAGCTCGTTAGGTTTGCCCTGCTAGTGTCATAGTTACCCTCTAGGAGTAGATACACCGTAGATTTCCTGCCAGTGCGCTATTGGCGTAGCTTTCTTTCCATGCCAATTTGGTACATTTCATATTCATGCAACAGCTGTCTTTATCTCTTTGATTTACTCTTCTCATTCTTTCCCTATTTCCAGATTCCCTACGATGTATTCCTCTGTGTATCTGTTCGAATGACTAGGCTACTTGTTCGTCGTTCCTTCCTCTCGTTGGATCTCCTTTGTCATACAAAAGTAGACTCAGCTTTGAAATATAGTTTCCTGGCTCTTGTTGCTGTCTTGACGTCTTGGGTCAATATCTTGGCTTGTGCAGTTCCTGTAATGGACCAAATGCGTTTTATTGTTGAAATATTATTGTGCGTTGTTTGTGCAACTGCCCAGTCCTGCGGTCTAAGTTTGGTTACTGTGGCTGTATCAGACCGCCATGTAGCTAATTGTGTACACATCATGCGCACACACCAACAGAGCTCCCAGCATTTTATGTACGGTATCTAACCCAATAATGCTACCAAGCTCTGGTGTGGTGAGCAAGTGAAAAGTTTTTCTAATTGCAGAAGATATGTAGGATGTAGTTGAACGACTGCACTATATGAACGAATTACTAAGCAGTGGGAGTACGATAATTAGGCTCTAACATCGCGGACGTCGCAGGTACGATTATTGAAAGGTACTTCAAGGTTTATAGTTATAGGAAGTTGCTTTAGCATCACTGTACATTTTCGGCACTAGGTTACTCACTTAAGCATCATTTTCTATTGTCGAGATATCTGTGTTTCACTACCGACTGTTCACCCTTGTAGCACTTTGCCACACCGCGTGGCAGACGTGGCTTAAACCAAATTATAGCCTCTAGTTCTGTAACTATTTCATAAAGCTGCTTCTGCTGCAGCTACTTTGTACCAAATGAATTCTGTACAGCTTTCCAGTAATTCTGTAATCTAGGACAGTGAATGTATAGCTACTAAACGGTCAGAAGGAAAACTGACATTTATTCATCTCCCTAAATGCAGGCAAGAAAGGGTTGAAATTAGTTCACACAATAGTTTGAAAAGCTTAATAAACGTATGTCTACCGTCTACGTGCAAAATATTTTGCAGCCCTGTTCTCGAGAAAGATTGACAGGTCTGGTGGTCATATCACCGCGAACTTCGGCGACAATGACCGCGTTACGTAGCGCGGTCATTGTCGCTGAAGTTCGCGTAACCACAACAACAATGACCGCGTAGTCAAACGCCGAATTTTTGTAAGAAACGCTGCAAGCTCTATCCAATTCTGGCCGAATGCATATGTTGTGCGCGANNAATGACCGCGTTACGTAGCGCGGTCATTGTCGCTGAAGTTCGCGTAACCACAACAACAATGACCGCGTAGTCAAACGCCGAATTTTTGTAAGAAACGCTGCAAGCTCTATCCAATTCTGGCCGAATGCATATGTTGTGCGCGATCCATCGATCGGGCATACGCGATGGATCGATCGCGCACAACACATATAAGCTTGCATTCATTTGACTGTCGGGTGCTGTCGCCTCTTATTTATTTCTGTGATGATTTTTGCGCCGCTCTTACGTTTTTCGACTCGCGCNACAATGACCGCGTTACGTAGCGCGGTCATTGTCGCTGAAGTTCGCGTAACCACAACAACAATGACCGCGTAGTCAAACGCCGAATTTTTGTAAGAAACGCTGCAAGCTCTATCCAATTCTGGCCGAATGCATATGTTGTGCGCGATCGATCGCGCTGCGCAAACGATCGATCGTTCAAACGCCTAACCTAACCTAACGCAACCCAACCTTACCTAACCTAACCTAACCCCATCTCACCATTGACTAAAATTGACGGTGCCCGGAATTTCAAAACGAAAAAAAAAAATCAGGCCTTGCCTCTCCTAACCTACCCGATATACACAGAAATAGGGGGAAGGAAAGTTGAAGAAAAACATTGGTTAGGTTAGGCGTTTAAACGATCGATCGTTTGTGCAGCGCGATCCATCGATCGGGCATACGCGATGGATCGATCGCGCACTTGTGTATATTCGAACGTAAGTAAACTGACAGCCCACGACAGCGGAGAATAAATAAAGACACTACTAAAAACGCGGCGAGAATGCAAAAAGCTCTCGCGCTTTGCTCATGTGCTTTTCAGTTCTTAGGTTTCACGATTTGACGTACATCAGGCGTGTTTAATTCGCGTACTTCCAGTTATGTATCCGACCATATTAGCTAGTCTAAACTCAGCAAACTTCGTACTCAAAGCTAACTTTACTTGCCACATTGGATCGACGTTCAGGTATTAGCTACATGTGTTTCTTACCGAAAGCCACATTCAGACAAAGATAAGCTGGATAATCTTGTTAGTCTACAATTTTCTGAAATTGCTTCGGTTTTATCGTTTTCAATGTCAATGCTAGCTTTAGCTTCATTATTGTTAACAGTAATTTTAGCACGATTCACTGGCCACCAAACACTAGGCTTATGTCACCTCGTGAAGAAGAAAAGACATCTAGAATGCCTAGAAACCTGTAATGGCCTGTAACACATGCACCAGTGTTCACCTATAATTTTCATGTATATTCTCAAGGAATTTATGCATCATGTAACTTCATTTTAATGAAAATAATTAAGTATCCTCTTTCATATTGTTTTTTTCTTTTTTAGAAAAGTATCGGTATCGGTCAAGTATCAGCAATTTTTAAGTACTGGTATCGGCAGATTGCTAGGTATCAGCAGCAAAAGTGGTATCGGTACACTCCTAGAATATAGCTACCCCCTCGCTCCATATAGTCTGCATCAAAATATGGACTCCTGCAGGTGCCGATGCGACCGTCATTTACGTACCACCACCCGGTGCCGCCAAAGCCATCATGGAGGCCATAGATGCTGAGATGGGCCTCATTGTCTGTATCACTGAAGGTATCCCCCAGCAGGATATGGTCAGAGTGAAGCACCGGCTCGTGAGGCAGTCTGCTAGTCGTCTCATCGGTCCCAACTGTCCCGGCATCATTGCTCCTGAGAAGGTGAGGAGAGCCATGGCAGTACCAAGTAAGATGACTTATTAGGAGCGATGGCGTGCAGAGGTCTCGTGATGCCCGGGGCTAAGTCTTACATTGAATATCCCCCAAAAAGGAAGAATAACACTAAGAAGTATTGAGAGAAAACTTGGTTTGCGTACACAAGCACACTTTATATGCAAATTTTATTCAGTTCATAGCCTATGCTGATCGCACAAATTTTTATTGAGTTCATGCTCCCAATAATCCCTCTCTGCACGTCACTGGCTTGGAACATCTTCATATACCCGATGAAGATATGTATCTCTGCAAATGGTCTTGAGAGTGCATGGATAGGTTTCGCGGAGTAATGCTCTTACTCTTTGAAATGTCTAAATTAGCGAACAGAATTTGGCAAAATGCAAGGATAATAATATACAGGGTGTCTACTAGGTCATAAAAGTTGTAAAAAGTCATAAAAAGTAATAAAAATTGGTTGGTCATAAAAAAGTAATAAAATTCACTCAGAGGTTTTAATTTTTTTGTCAATCATCTGATGATTGGAATTAATGGATATTTTATCATCGTAACCTACCGCATGCAGTAGGAGAAATGATCCTACTTGGGGAAATTGGACACTCCCCTGGTTCCAAGTCTTGTAGGTTGTACTTGTTCCTACTTATTGTCTCCTAGAAAACATGTCATGAGAAATCATGTAATTTTTAGGGACCCTATGAAATATAAAAACAATATATATTGAGTTTTACATTAATAACAGTTATAAGAGAGATTACTCTCACATAAGAATATGAAATCGTATTTTTGGATATATAAGGTCATAAAAAAGTCATAAATATTTATCCTGAAAAGTCATAAAAACTCCTAAAATTTTCCTAACAATCGTCAGTAGACACCATGATATAGGCCCACTGTACCAACTGACACTGTCATAGGTTGATAAGCTTGAAATTTTTAGCTCCTTGGAATTATTACTTCATCAGGCTTGGTGATATTTTAGAATTGATTTGGTGACACAGAGATGTGACGTGGTTACCCAATTCTTACAACACTAGTGTACCCGGCCGTCAAAAAGGATAGTGACAATTTCTTGCTATTGTACATTGCCACACTTTCTTTAATGCAACTACCGATGCCGACTTGAAGGAACATTAGAGATGAGCCTTCTCGACTTCACAAGCGCGGAGCAGTGAAACATGCCTTTCTTTCTCAGACATGAAGAAACTTAATTGCATCACCAAAGGTACTTCATTCATTTCAACTTGGTCTCATGGAGATATGTATATATATAGTACTAGGATACCGAATTGTTGATTTTTTTTGTAAAGAAATCATGTTTGCAGGAATAAATGATGCAACATAATTATCCCTGGGGAAAAAAACCAAGAATCAGCCTGCAAGAGAGAACTAAGAGAGCTTAAGATATCTTCAGTGTTCGGGTTTCAACGCTGTCAACTCACTAAATGCTGTATTGATTGCTGTATGATTGTAAAAGTACTTACTTTTATAATCATCTGCAACCTGGGCCCAATTTTGCTCAACTATTTACTGTTTCAAGCCTGATTGAAAATGGGCCGATGAACAAACAGATGAATACTCGTTGATCTTTATTATACAGGGTGTTGTGTAATTCGGTGCACAGGTTTTAACCATATGTAGAAAAACACAAAATAAAACGATTTTCATGAAAGACAAAAACGTCAAAACTCCTTCGTTTTTGAGAAATGACGAGCTGAAATACTTGAGGGGAGGGTTTGGGTGAAAATGAAAAGTTTTTTTTTATTTGTGGACCGATTACAATGAAACTTGGTGTGCATATGTAAAAGCAAAAAAAAAAATTATTTCTATTTCTGTAGTTTTTTCCAGTTTACCGATAGAAATAATTATTCAAAGAAAACTGCAAAGGGAGGGGGCTGGAGAAAACCCTAGGGACTCCTATAGATTTTGAGTTACAGAGATGATTTTGGTATCAAAAGAAGCGGAATTTGATCCTCTATCAGGGGAAAATTTTTCAGTTTGATTTTTCAGAGTGTCTACAAGGTAATTGAGGTGCTTGAAAGTAATTGAATGAGCAAGGTAATTGAAAAGTAATTGAATTTTGTGGAAGGTGCTTGAAAATTATAGACTCTGTAGACAAATTTTTATTTTGCATGTACCTACAGCAGGGCATAGGATGGGTGTTCCTATAAGGGAGTATGACATTCCTCCGTGCCTCTGTGGCTTCCAGAACTGAGTGTCAGGGTATCCTGAAGCATCTTGTTGCGAAAATTAAAGAGAAAGGTCCACTTAAGTATAGCCTAACAAGAAGCATAAGTTCGTTGGACCCGTTAGTCATTGTGTCAAATCCCGANCAGAACTGAGTGTCAGGGTATCCTGAAGCATCTTGTTGCGAAAATTAAAGAGAAAGGTCCACTTAAGTATAGCCTAACAAGAAGCATAAGTTCGTTGGACCCGTTAGTCATTGTGTCAAATCCCGAAGTATGCAGAAAACTATTCAGAGTGATGTGCGACGAACTGATAGCTGCTGGTCGGCTAACGGCTAACCGTGCGGATGTTATCAACAACTTGTGGAGCGATTTGACAGCAACATCGTCATTTGTGGTTAGATCTAGTAGTTTTTCAAGGCACATCATTGAAGAAGGTGACCACAACCGAAATGAAGAACACTACCTTGACCAGTTCTACTACAGTGTGCTTGGGTCAAAGCCTCAGAATGCAGAGCTCTACAAAGTAATTAAGAATATTTTGCGTTGTCCCATGGGAATACAGAGGTGGAGAGAGGTTTTTCTGTGAAGAAGCATCTGCGTGCAATCAGGAAAGAAGAGCATCCTCAACATCAGAATTGATCATAAGATGCTGATTGCTGTTAAGTTAGCATCCCAGAGGCGTGCACAACACCTGAAGGATAAGGCAAAGGAAGACGCTGAAGAGCAAGCTCGTACAATTCGTGAAAAGAAGAGGCATTTCGATATACCTACAGGAGCTGAAAGCAAAAAAAAAACACAAGCTAAATAAATAAATTAATTAATTAATGAAGTTTTGGATGGAAGTTATGTAAACGTGTATTTTATATAATAAAGACATCCCTTTGTAAAGCATGAAAGGGGCAACCTCGCCTGCCCACAATCAGTAAAGGCGGTAAGGTGTGACTATTGGGGAGGTTGGAGGCCACAAGTGGCAGGCAGGTTGTCTATCTCATTTTCTGCCTTTATTGTAGACATCTTTTTGTTTGCAGTGAGGTTTATCTCTCAAAGTTTGGCCCGTTTTTCTTTTTTCGCTGAATTTTCACAACACTTTTCGCGTTTGATAAACTAAAATACAGTCATCACTCTCTATAACTGTACTAGTAGACAAATTAAAGGTGCTTGAATTCTGTTTGATGAGGTAATTGAAAGTAATTTAAAAGTAATTGAATTCAGTTTTGAATTTCTTGTAGACACCCTGTTTTTGGAATAGTTTTTCAGAAAGTTCAAAAAGCTAACAAATGCAAGTTTGTCTCCTAATTCGAAAATCAAACCAAAACATTTTATTTGATAGTAAATTAAATTTCGCTTCTTTTGATACCATAAATCAGCTCTCTAACTCAAAAACTGTAGAAGAATTTGGGTTTTTCCCGGCCCCCTTTTGCCGTTTCCTTAAATAACTCGTTTTTTATGGGGAAAATGAAAACAATGCAGGAGTAAAAACAGTATCTTTTTTATTTTACATCTCTATGCCAAGGTTTATTCAAATTTGTCCACAAATAGTAAAACTTTTCATTTTCGCCCAAACCCTCTCCTTTAGTATATCAGCTCGTCATTTCTGGAAAACGAAGGAGTTTTGAGGTATTTGTCACTCTTGAAAATAGTTTTATTTTACGTTTCTCTCTATATGGTTACAATATGTGCATCGAATTACGCAACAACCTGTACTGTATATATCTATTGCATACAGATTTTCTGTGTGCTATTCCTACCATCATCTTCATACCAGTTTACGTGTTAGTCATTTGAACATGTTCACTCAACAAATGGTTCGAACGTTTTGTAGCATTGTTGTAAGTACAGCTGTGTGGCTAGGACTATCAGTTATTAAAATATTGGTTATCAATCCAATTTGTCCAGTTAGTGTTACGAGTAAAGTTATAGAGATCTCTAGCAATTTGGAGGAGTGAAGTAAACCTCGGACGTTGCGCACTTAGCAGGAAGAAAGTGTCCGAAAGACTAACGTGTGAACGGGCCTTGACTCGGTAGGTACGGTACCTCAGCATATTGAATGTGACACTGTCACGTGTGCTTTGCAATTAACGTAGCTAGAAAACTATTATAATGATGACTGGCCATTTATGTAATAAAAATTACTTTTCTTTAATGTATTGTGCATCCAACTTGACTGATCACTGCTAGCACTGATATAAATTACATTGGCATAGCTAACGGTCTACGTATTTTGTGTGATTGCAGTGCAAGATTGGCATCATGCCCGGACATATCCACAAGGCAGGTTGTATCGGCATAGTGTCCAGATCCGGTACTCTCACGTACGAGGCGGTGCACCAAACTACACAGGTAAGTACCTAGCATGCTGCTATTGCTCCGTGCCGCCACCATTAAAAGAATTATGGCAAAGAATAATTATTTCGACAAACCCCTGCACTCTTCATCTTTGCTCTGTCCTCAGGAATGTCTTTTTCACTCCGTCTTTTTCACCAGTGCATGTGGGTTTCCCAGGTGAGGGTGTGGTCTAAGTTGACTTTCTTTCTTTCTTTCCTGCTGAGGCTACACTAACATTATATACTTTTTTGTAAGCTATCCTATCTCTCTTTTCCCAACTTGCCATTTCCATTTTTGGTGTAGCCCCATGCCTACATTCCTTGTTTTCCTGCCATGCTACATGTGCTCTCATTTCTTGAAACCCCATTATAATGTCGATCGTACTAGACCAGTTAAAACTAGAGTTCTTGCGGAAACCCACAGCCCGCACAATTTCAGCGATAATAGTCTGACAGGCACTGTGCCTCAAACAGACATCGTTCGCTCGGCGCAGGAGGCACACGCCCCTTTATCATTAACAGCAACAGCCAGCCCACACTTTGGCTTTTGTAAGCACGGTTCATGCTAGCGACTTATGTTGCCGTCACAGCAGGTCGCCCCACAGACGACGCCGCTACTCTGACGGCTGATAGGCCCTGATCTAGCGATGGCGTAATGCTGCATATTGTACGGCGTTGGCGCCAACTTCGGATAAGATCCGTTATATGAAAAGCCTGACTTAATTTCTTTTTATTGAATATGTGAACAAAAATAAACAGTCATTCAGTAAACCCCCATGTAACGGACACCTCTTGGGAGCCTTGGAGGTTTTTATTGCATTTTATTGGAAATTCCGGTTTAAAAAGATATTCCAGTATAATGGAATGTTAATCCAGAACCCTTTATATAGCGCAAAATTACATTGTATAGGAGTGATACCGGAGTGCTGTACCTATCTTAAGTTACAGAACATTCAGTACTGTAGCTATACTGTAAACAGTTTTCATAATTGCACACAAGCACATACACTGTAGTAGTACATATATGTATGATTGATAAATTGAGTATGGTACCGTAATATACAAAGTACCTAAAGTAAAAAGAGTAAATACAGTAGTTACAGTAAAGTCTTTTACAGTACTTACCATTTTGCGGTGTTGGTTAAGCTTTGTCTCCCTTCCTCTCCCGTATACCTACGTAGCTATTACCTAAACTATTGTACTACCACATATATTCACTTTGAGCATCCTCCATAAAATGCAATTTAGTCTTAATCCTGTACTGGCTCCTCTTCCATGATTTGCGTTTTCTTTTTTTGGACAAGCTACTGCGGCCACTAGTGCTTGCACCTGCATTCTCATCACTTTCACTCCCCATGTCTCTGCCTTGACCCCTAGCCTCCATAGTGGTGAACACAATTGTACACTGATTCACAGAAATGAGCAAATTACTACTGCCAACGCATTAGCATTATATATATAGCACTGTATATCTGGAAAAAACAAAACACACATAAATGTATCAAAAAGACACAGTATAACTCACTATACTGTATATAAAATATGATACACTATAGCTAAAACACACCTACTGCAATGAACACTCTAATCTATATGCTGATAATGTATGAGACCCGCACAGAGAGAAAGACACGCTCCGACTGGCAGATGCTCTGCAGTGTGTACGGAATATTTAGGCTACCCTTCCACTGAGCATACATAAGCACTGAAAAACTAGTTTATACTAGTTTTTCTATCGTTGTGCGGGAGGGCTCCTCTCAGACAGCGTTACTGCAAAGCAAAGAATGACGCAACCACGCTGCCGTCACTTCCGCGTTCCTCTTCCTTTGCGACGGAAATCCTTCCTAGAAAACGTAATATTCCGGATGGAAGGAAATGGTCCAAAAAGGTCTGGAACCCCTATATACCTGATATTCTTGTATGCCGGGATATACCGGTTTATAGGAAGTATTCCGGAAGGGGCGTGAAATATTCCGATATATAGGAGCCCATTATATGGGGGTTTACTGTAACTACTTATTGGCGCATTTGAATAATCTGTTTGGCTCGAAGTAAAAAAGATCAACGAAAAAGGTTCCAAATGTCAAACACAGTTCCACAGTGAAGTAGATATCATCTCACAGCCATGATTTCATGACTTAGGCTAACATTTTATAAACCAGCAATACGCAGGTATGAATAGTAATGAAATATTAAGACAGCTTTTACTAAAATACAAAGTTGAGAAGCAAATGGAATGCATAAATACAAATTCTTGCTGTGTTTTCGAATTTCATTTGTAAACCCACTTAGTTCAGGCATTTCATAGAACGAACCTAATCCACGTTGCTTTCCTATCTTAGCAAAAGCTACAAGCTACCGGAAAAATTTTTGTGTAGCTGTGAAGCATTTGCTAATATATATATGTATATAACTTGAAGCCGATTTTTCTAGTGTTATATTGGAGCGTATGCCTGCATAATATAAATAGACCTAAACTTCCCTATTGCCATAACAGATTTTGCACACTGCGCTTACGCCATCCAACAACCCAAATAAATCGCCTTTTTGTTGATGAGGCTCGATATTGTCATGTGACTATTGCAGTTGTGAATGCTCGTAGTTGCTACAAGTGCACTAATCACTGCAGCTATATCCGTAGCGAAATCTGCGATTATTCAGTTAAGGTGTTGTGAAGTGTGAAGAACATTCTACACTGCGGCGACAGACGGTTCATATTACCTTTAAGTGTGAATCCTAACTCTTCCGTCGGTGACTGTCCTTGAACGACTAGTTGGCAAGCAAAGAGCTTGACAGGAGGACTCACGTGAAACTAGCACAGAACTGTGACAGTTACATCATATTGAGAACAAACTGTACAGCTGAACAGCTCATGAGTATTTTATGTATGTAGCTAATATTTGCCAAAGAAGTCTTCAGTTGCAGACTCCAAACCCCTAAACATAGAATAAAGAGAACATATACTAATGGAACAATAAACAATTTTTAGTAGAAAATTGCAGTACAAAACCGATTCACAGCTACATGTTAAGTGGCGATATTGTTTAAACTACCGGATTCCACTTACTGTTACGCATAATTGTTCGAATGTCCAACCCATATCGTAGAACGCCATCACTACTTAAGAAACGGGACTCGATCTACCGGACATACATTAGTGACAAACTCACTGCATACCAGGGAGCTACCTGCCTATTCGTACGTAAATGCATAAAATTATATACCCGCTATATAACTGATCAAATGTAAAAAAAAAGCATACTAAACCATTGTTTGACTGAGTCACTTCTGAATCACTGTTATTGTGCCTGGGGTGGTTAAATTTGTAAGATAATAATAATAATAGAAAATTGCAGTGGAGGCTGGTAGAGACTTTCACATCATCAGATGCAATATCTGGGCAGGCATGGCGCTCTGATTTAATTCCGTCTTTGAAGTGAAGTCTTATTTATACTTCATATTCAGTTTATACTGCTCTTCACGAATCACTTTTAAACATATCACCGTATATTTTCGATTTAATCCCCTCAACCTATCGATGCACACAACACGGTAAAGTGGTTATTGTCAAATACAGAAAGTTTCTGCAATAACTGTTCCTATGTATTCTCTCGCGTCAACAAAATAAAACTACTTATATTTTTGGTAAAGATTAGGAGCCCATCCAAAACAAAAGCCTGAGGTCCTATCCTCAAATACTTCGATTCTACAATGTTACGTCATTCATCTACAAGCAGTCATGTTTAAGTTTCATTTAAGTCCGAATGAGGCCTCCCGTAACGTTCACTACTTCCTGGTGTGAACTGTGCGCCAGCCTTTGGAGCAGGACATGACGATAACATATTTTACCGTATTGATAGGAGTGTAGTGCAGCGTTTCGTTTGAATGAGTGCTCTGTTTTGCAGGTGGGCCTTGGGCAGACGTTGTGCGTTGGTATCGGTGGTGATCCCTTCAATGGAACCAACTTTATTGACTGCCTGGAAACTTTCTTGAAGGTGAGTAATGGCACCTCATTGTAACTGAGACTGTTAGCCTTAGATGACAGGTCAGCATCACCTTACGAAACGTGAGCTCACCCAGTGACAGGCACTAACTTCTCTGCGCAGGTGCAGTTGGAGGAAATAAATGTTCATACACCATGAAATTGTTTAATAAAATCTGCCTGACCAAAAATAAGTATATTGATACAGTATTTGTATTCAAGTGTTACCTATTGATATCTGTCAACAAAACCAAAAATTACAGTATAATGAATTATATAATATTTCATATATCTGGAGTAGAAAGATGTATTCATACAATTACGATTTTTTCATTTTAAATTTGACGGTTCAAGAACTTAACAGAACCTTCTAGATTTTACGTTAGAAGTCTACTTTAGTCCATGAACAGCTTTGGGGTCATTATTTCGTGCGACATCGTAGGAGGTTGTAACCATAGCAAAAAGCAAGGAGCTTTCGAATTTTGTAAAAGAGCTTATTCTCAAAGAATGGAAATCCGGGAAAAGTTATAGGCAAATATCACTCACTCAAAATACCATTTTCGACCATTTATCAAAAGGTTTAAAAGTTCGGAAACCGTCGAAAACCAACTTAGATCTGGCAGGCCGCGGAAGATTTCTCCTAGAGCTTCAAGAAAAATGGCCAGGAAAGTGTTCGAAAGTCTCAGGACTACTCGCAAAGAGCTTCAAGAGAACTTGCTAGCAGCAGGGACAAACGTTAACCTTTGTACAATAAGCCACGAGCTGCACCAAAACTGTTTGCGTTCTCGAACTCCTCGCAAAACCCCTGCTGTCGAAATAAAATAGAGAAGCTCATCCGAAATTCGTCCGTGAGCATAACGACGAGCCTGAGTCGTTCTGGGATAACATGGTGTGATTGGATGAGACTAAACTAGAGCTATTTCATACTTCATTCACACAAAAGAACACCATTCCCACTGTGAAATTCGGTGGTGGTAACGTTATGATTTGGGGATGCTTTTCATCACGTGGAATAGGCATCATTCATACCATAGAAGGGAAAATAGACGTTCACATGTATCAAAACATGTTAGGGAACATTTGCATGCGTTGGTTGAAAAACTCGGGCTACTGCAAAAAAGTTTTTTTTTTAGCATAACAACTACGTAAAACATACGGCGAAAACCACGAAGAAATGTTTCACCGATCAGCATGTACAACAACTATTATGACCAAGCCAGTCTCCGGATTTGAATCTGATACAAGATTTGTGGCGATTTTTGAAGTTGAAACATTGATGCAAGGAGGCCAAAGTCCATTCTGGAACTCAAATCTGCAAAGAAGAAAGGGATAAAATCCCTTAGGAAACATGTCAAGGCCTGGTAAAAAAAAAAAACTACAGAAAGAGATTAATTGCCATTTATCTGAACAATGGCTACACCACAAAACATTAAATATTGAACTAGAGCTAATATTATAAAACAAATATACGATAGTCGACAAAAATTTGATAAAAATCTTGCCTCTCGTCACGATCCATGATTGACACTTTTGCCTCCGACTGTGCTTGCCCGCTTCCCTCCGCTTTCCGTGCCGTCCGTCACTTATATAGGGACCCCCGTTGCGCGCTGCGGTCATTTGCCTTTGGTTCTCTCCAGGCAAACACTGTCCTTAGCTCATACGTAGTAAAATTTCTTTTTAATCATTCCTTTGTATCCTAGCATTTTATTCGAATTTCTGATGATGGGAATCTGATCTTTCCCGAAACGTCAAGATTTTTATCAAATTTGTCGACTATCGTATATTTGTTTTAAAACATTAAATGTTGTTTTAAATTTGTTTTTTGTGTTGTATGAATACTTTTTTAACCCACAGTCTACCTATGAATTGTTATATAATTTTAATTATAGGGGAATTTACTCGTTCTGTTGTTGCGTTTGTGTTGTTTACGCAGAAATCATTACCTAGCTACCTATATTTATTTTTGGTGTGCTCGATTTCTTTAAATGAAAAATTTCATAATGTACGACAGTTTCATTAACCCTAATACGCTAACCAAATTGCTGAAGTTTCACATAGTCTTACTTATTTACACATAGTCTTACTTATTTGTGAAAGCTTATGTTTACCGTTCATGGTAAGGGGTTAACTCATTCTGGTTTTTCTAAAAATTGCCATACACGTCTTCCAGTAAAGCCACTGTGGTGGAGTGTTGAAAAGCGCTTTCATACTCGTAGTCAGGAGATCAGACGTGCTGTTCCCAACCCAAAGATCAAGTCTGGTTACTCATTTACCAAAGCGTTTAACTGCGGGCGCGACCTGTGCAGGACCCCAACACCAAAGGCATTATTCTCATCGGTGAGATCGGTGGAGGCGCAGAAGAGAAAGCGGCCGAGTATTTGCAGCAGCACAACTCGGGAGCGGACGCCAAGCCTGTGGTGTCTTTCATTGCTGGTGTGACGGCTCCTCCAGGCAGGCGGATGGGACACGCTGGTGCTATCATCTCAGGAGGCAAGGGCGGTGCAGAGGACAAAATCAAGTCTCTTGAGAGCGTAAGTTCCACTTGTGTTTTTGCAATACACTAGTAGGCTACGTACCTATCGCGTTACTCAAGCCCTCTGAAGTAGAGGTGGACCGAATATTCGCATGTTTCTAGTATTCGCATGTAGACATGCAAATATCTAAGCATATCCACAAATGAATATCCTCTAAAATTGTGGAAGATGCACGGGATTATTTATCTTAAAGACATGCAAATATCTAAGCATATCCACAAATGAATATCCTCTAAAATTGTGGAAGATGCACGGGATTATTTATCTTAATCTTTCTCAGATAGCAATGCTCGTCCGCCAACTAGTGTTGCGAGCAAGTGTCTTTTTAGTGATGCCGGCCTAGTATACGATGAAAAACGAAGTAACCTGACCGGTGAAGGAGCAGAAAATTTGTTATTTTTGAAGCTCATCCCGTCAATAAATAGAATTTAACTTTTAGATACTTTGAGTTTATACATGTACTAGCAATAGCAATTATAGTGGCTTGCACACAATCTAGTGAATCTGGTCAATCTACTAGTAAATAATCCTCTCTCAAAGGGCGGTGGTTGGGGAAAGAGGTTGGTGGGATGCATGTAAGAGTAGGTCCTTATCCCGCATCCTGGAAAAAAAGAAAATTGAATGGATTTTAATTAGCTATTCAATTTTCTATGGCTAAACTCTTACAATGAATTCGAATTTCGAATAGTCCCCTCCAGTGTCCAGACTCCAAATAATATGCCATATTACTTGGGGGATGAAAGTTTGAGTAAATGTTGGCATTCGTGAATATCGAAATAAAATATTCACTTTCGCGAATGTTAAAAAACAAACATCCGGTCCACCTCTACTCTGAAGGCTTAGAATGTGCCATAAGGCTATGGTGCCCATGAATCCTGGACCTCCTCAGACGCAAAAACCACTCGTAGGGTTTTGGGTTAGGAATATGATGGCCTACTATTTCATGTCATGGGGAGTCACGCTCCTCGGGAGGAGTGTCCCGTTTGTTATTTTATTGTTGATCAGTCCTTGGAGACATATTTCTTTTATGTCCACTTCGCTGCCTCCAATTTTCATGCCATACTGATGTTACTTTATGTTCTGCCTCTTCTTTCTTGACTTACTGTATCCATGTGCGATCATTCTGTGTAGGAATGTCCTCTTGACGTACTGCATGCCCCTTCTTTCTCCTTTGCCGAACTATTTCAGTATATAAATCGTAATATTCATAAATATTGTAGTTTACAAATTGCTCTAAATTTTATATCAGGTTTGCAATGCAGTTACATAATGTATGCATATTCTACCGTTTTCTTCTGCCATTGACAGTAATTCACAGTTTCGTTAAATCCCCTCTTCGGCCGTAGGATTTGCTACAGGGTTAGGTTAGCTAGGTTCGCCCATCCTAGCTGGAGCAGTGGCCCCAGAGGTACTTAGCTGTAGCTACGTAACGTCATTATTTTGTGCCCACTTTGCTTCCTCCTAGTTTCATTCTCCTACTGAGGATGCTTCCTCTTTTTTTCTAGACGTGCCCATGCGCGTTGATCCTGTGTGGGAACACCCTCTAGTATGGGTTCCTAGTATTTCTCGTTATATATATTGTGTTTCTCTTCATTTTCCTCTCTTGGAACATCGACTTTTTTCTGGATTAGGGAGGCTGAATCTAACTTATATTAACTAAAGCGCCCTGAGAGCGTATACCTCTGCCAAGCAAATCCAATGCCAATGAAAACTTCAAATTGGCATAGAAACAGGGATGATTTTTTATCATTTACAAAATATGTATACTCACATGTGCCTCTTGACAGTAATTGTAGTTTCTGCCATTTTCTTGGAGGATCCTTGCGGAACTTGTTGCATTATGTACTTGACGAACAGTTTGGCAAACAGTCAAACACACTAACAGACGAACCGTTCATCACGAAAATTTAGTCTTTTATATGTTTTAACATTCCTAACAGTGCCTGTAAATAACCTAAGAATCCGTTCATAGCTTTTCGAGTTACGTTGACTGTCATAATATGAATGATTGAGATCAACAAACGGACAAACTGATCACAAAAATTGGATCATTTATTCTTCGTGACACACCTAACAATTCTAGTAAATTTCATCGTCTAGCGTTGCGTGCTCGTGTATGGTGTATGGATGAACGGATGTCGTGTGCTGTATTTTAGGCGATGTAGAATGCTACTGTTTCTGCAAAAAGAGTAATGAATGAATATGTGACGTGTAAGGTTTGATATTGAATTTGAAATATAAGAATAAAGAGATGCATCACTTGCGCAGTTTTACCACGGGCTCTGGCAAGGATCAAAGTTGAAGGAAACATACTATTTTGACAGAAATACTTGCGCAGCTTTGGTCACTAACCAAGCAAATGCAGGAGGTTTTTTCTCAAGTTTTTCAGGTATGTAGGATATTCTATTATGCGTTCTAAGGCTAATGAAGCCCAAGCATCGTAGCTAAACAAAGATGTGTCAATTGTCGACAAGTTCATTCTAAACTTGAATATCACTGTGGCAATGATAGTAATGCTATTGTGCTTTACAGGCCGGTGTGAAGGTATCCCGCAGCCCTGCGCAGATGGGCACCATACTTCTCCAAGAAATGAAAAAGAAAGGTCTTGCGTAAAATCCCTATTTATATTATATAGCCACGGTTGAGAAGCTGTCCTCCCATTTATGGTTTTACTTGCAATGTCGCAAGAAGGCGAAGCTTAATGCCCAATAGAGTATGTATGTGAAGGGTTGGTGTCGGACTCGAGCTATCTTTACTTCCAATGCAGTCGGTCTTGTTATATTTTGCTAGTATTTATTTATTATTTCTACATAAGCTTAATTAAAGCCATCACAACGCTAGTATTTCGTATTCTAAAAAATATTTTTTAAAGTTGCATTGGGAAAAAATTCAATAATTGTTCCGTCGCTTTGACAGCTCTCAGCTTAGCTTTTATATGTTTTGGAAACCGGCAATTGCTGAGACCTGGACCTCAATTTGCAGCAATGTTGTTCCTTACTTCCCCTGTTATTGCTGTTCGAATGGCATACTGTAGCACTTGTCCCATCTGTCGGCGTGTCACCTGGGACCCCTGTACACGAAGGAGGCTCGTTACTTGCGTTGCAGCGAGTGCCCTCGATCACACTTGTCAAATACTGAGCCACTTTGAATTTACGCCTCCAACATTTGCCAAAAACTAAATGTCTTTGCAATTGCTAAGTTCGTCCCGAGCTGTTGCTCCCTTGGCTTGTTCACAAACTTTGCTTGTTACTCTGCGTGTGTTACTTAGGACTGAGTTTTAATAGGCGGTTGCTGTGTTCGTTTTTTGACGACATTTTTTGACAGTTGAGATTCATTATACAGTAACACGTAGCTCTTTATTTGCTTTTGGACTGTTGAGTAAAAACATGCGGTAGTTCTCGCTGATGTGTTTTTATTATATAGCTTTATTACTGCTGGCACTGTATAGAGTAGTCAGACATTGTTTCTTATACATATGGTATGAAATGAGTATTGTCATTTATCCCCGAAAACTCAATACTCATGGGTTTGTTTAGGGCACTGATGGTTCATTATTACAGAACTGTTTATGCTTTTAACTAGCAAATGCTCGGGCAATTTATGGGTTCCTTAACATTATGTAGAATTTCTGGAGGAATTTGAGCTGATTTTTCTGCTTCGTTTGCTCAGTGAAAACGCGTCTATTTTTTATTTTATTTTTTTTTTTGCTAAAGGAGAAGCGCGACAGTCGCTACTGGGAAACCTTTAGGGACGACATTGGTGTCGCTCTATTGAAATATATGTTAGTATTTAACTGTATTTATTAGCAGGCTGTTGTCAAACCTTAAGATGCTGCGACTTCGTTCTTCCCATTCGTCCTCAACAACTTACCGTATTTTATTCTTTGGTAGCTAATGATCGCCATATACTTGAAGTTTGAGCGGGTGTTTACCTCTCACTCCATTAAACGGAGGCATCAGAAATGGTTGCATTTTATTATTTTTTCTCGGTATATATATCTCAGATTAATATCTAACCGTCTTATATATATGAGTTCCGGTCAGTGAAAAGTTATACAACGTACCAAGTTTTTGTCTTGGGGTATCAATCTAGTTGTGCTTGCCACCTCTACGCGCATCAGCTTCCTGTTGTAAATACTGAAGGGCTCAGATGTTGTTGTAGGTGATTTGTTACTTGCTTGTGAGGTTCTCATCGCCCTCTATATCTGTGTACAGTTCTCGCGTCGCCTATTAGGTTTTGAGCTTCTTAATAAAACCCCCAAATGTTTACTTGCAGTTCTTGTCCTCGTGTACATAAGGCCACTTGATGATATAAACACCCCGCGTGTCTCCCTAAACTATCTACATTCTTTCCAAAAGTTCAAAACCAGCCCGTGACAGAATTTATATTTGTATTTTATTACGAAGTGCTCCCCTCAGGGGGCATAGAATGGGCCATAG
Organism: Parhyale hawaiensis; assembly: GCA_001587735.2. Lineage (NCBI taxonomy): Eukaryota > Metazoa > Arthropoda > Malacostraca > Amphipoda > Hyalidae > Parhyale > Parhyale hawaiensis. Next base: position 37,439,607 of record LQNS02278070.1, read on the forward strand.
GGTTTGGTTGGTTGACGTTCGTTCATCATATGTTATGGGGAGCAGCGCCCCCAGGGTTATTATGTAGGCTACCTTAGCTGTTAGCTAGGCCCTCGGGACGTCTGTTTTTCGTGTCCACTGTGCTTCCTTCCGATTTCATACTCATGGTACTACTTTAGCCTAGTCTTCCTCTTCTTTCCCGACTTGCTGTTTCCTGCGAGTTGATCCAGTGTGGGAACAGCAGCGTTACTTGTTGCTTAATGGCCACTTTCCTTAAGAATTTGACCTGCTACGGTACCTAACTTGCTTCGTTTAGCGCACTTCCCCCATATGCAGCAAGTAGTGATGCAGTGTGGTGCCGGGTCTGCGCGGTGGGGCGCGTCCGCGCTTGCTTGCTTTGTCTCCGGCGGCCTTTGGGCGGGGCGTGTCTTGCTGTTCCGCGCACCCGGCAACGTCGGGTCGGAGCTTTGGCTTGTGCCCTGCTTGGTGGGTTGCTGGAGTGAGAGTGGGAGGGGCGCGGGCGTGTCCAGCGACTCGTTTCGTCGTGTGGGTCCGGCGTGGCCCACTGCACTTCACTCAAACCCTCCTCTTTTTGGCCCCTTCAGGATTTATGGTCTGATTGTGGCGCGGCCCCACTTCGGTGGTACGTAGACCAGGGCCTGCAGGATCTATCAAACGCCATCACTATTTCTTCCATGCAGTCAGAAAGGGTAGTGTTCAAACTCCGCCCTCTTGGAGGTAACTCAACAGTCAACAACATCGAACGTGGGCTCCACGTGTCTAGCGACGTACTATGTGTCCCTTGCTTTTCCTCTCTTAGAAAAGCTTAGTACAGTAAGTAGAACGTGCTAGTTCACGCGAGATGCGTTCCAATAAAGCAGCGTGAACTACCACAAGATCGTGAACTGACATCATATTAAGATGTGCAGGTCACCCAAAGAAATCGCCAAGAAGATTGCCCCAATTCATCAGAAATGTGCGTTTAGGTACTTAGAAAAGGAGGAAATAAATATGTTACTAATACTGATTACGTGCCAGATCAGCCGGACAAGTATTTATTTACAGTCAAGACGTTTCTACGGTGCGTGAACTGGAAGTCCATCGTGAACTGACATCTCACTTGACCTAAAACAATAGAGTGAACTACCACCCGTGTAAAGCGACCTCCCGTTAACTAGCGCGTTCTACTGGACTTATTTAGGGAGGCCTAAAGTATCTTCTACTACTACTACTATGCATCGATGGTCTTTAGTCTCTTTGAGCTAGGCTTGTCCATCCTGTGTTATGGCGAGTAACTTTCCTAGAAGATCTCATAGGCTACCTTCGTCTTCGATAGGCCTTCGGGTCGATTTTCCTATGCACCCACATTACTACTCGCCATTACACGTTTCTACATGCATACTGTATGTCGCTATGTCCCTTATTTCGCCCTCGATTAGTTCGTCTTTGCTTTGCAAAAGGTGGCTTAAACTTTTACAAATAGCAATAGTAATCTCGCCATTACCGTACTATACTTCTTGCTCGACTTGCTATGCCCGTACGCGTTCATTTAGTGCGATAAATGACAATATTATTATACTGAATAGTTTCAGCCTCAGTTTCCACTTCAATGGTGACATCACAGAGGAAGAAAGAAGGAAACGTGGAATTCGAATACGAGGGTGTTCCAACACAGCATCGACCGGAACACAGAATCGACCCAGAAAGCCGGGAAGGAAGAGGAAGAACAGAGGGAAGGATATGATTTCAGCATGAGTATGGAATCGGAAGGAAGTAAAGTGGGCACGAAAGACAGACGTCCTGAAAGCCTAGCTAATGGCTCAGGGAATCTGTATTTCCCTGGGGTCGCTGCTCCCCGTAACTTAGGGCGGGTGAAATTTACCTAATTCAATCTGACTACACCCTCGTGCACGTTCTCACGTTTCTGACGACATGCTGTATGTCCCTGATGTTTCCAGTAAAACTTGATCGTCATTGTAGTGAAATTTGGAGGTTTAGTGAAATTTGGAGGTTTAATTTGTGTAGTGCAAAAATGACATTCCGAATGCTTGATTTGCTGTTCAACCCTGCTGGCGCTCCCACAGAAATGTTTCCATTCTGTTGTTGCGTTTCATCGATTTCTGAAAATATTCGTGTCACGACTTCGCGCGTTATCGCAAGTTTTCAACTGCTGGCGTGTGTTGTAGTCACTATTTCTGGATAACCGTTGGCACTGGCAACAAACTAGCCATTCTGTGTGCGCTCATCACTATGCGTGCGTTTAAGTTAGCTTTCTTGCCTCGCAATAACCACCAGATGCACTACCAAACCTAACTTTACGTGTTACCTTACATAATCTACCCTAACCTTACCTTACCTTACTTTACCTAATCTAACCTAACGTTACCTAATCTGCGATACAGCGAGCATGCGCAGCACACGAACTTGAACGCCGCCCACACGTACACCGACGCCCAGTAGGTACACCGACGCCCGTACACAAAAGTACATAGCCAATGGCTAGTTTGTTGCCAGTGCTTACCGGTGCTACATCGGTGACCTCGCCGCTTGCAATCTGTATCGCAATCTGAACCCTAGAAGAGGTAACGACGATTGAGACCAGGGTTTTTCGGGAACATCAGTTACAAATAAAGAAAACGCAAAGATTATAATAGTACAAATGAGCAACGAGTCAACACCGTAGCCTTAGAGTAAGTGAATAAGGTTATTTACTTCAAGAAGCTTGCGTCGATTAGGTTAAAATAACCGCTGATCTTCATTCCACAGGGGAATAAATTTTTATTTTTTTCTTATTGCCTCAAATTTGAGAACTGCTCCTAATTCACTATTGGACACTGATATTAGCATAGAACTCGTCGGAAAATTTTCCTAGTGGGTGCTCAGTAGGAATAGCACTGATGACGTGCACGAAACAGGACGTGATAGACCAAAATTGTCTTCAGAATTGGAACCACAAAGTGGAACTGACGAGAAAACAGGTGAAAGCATTTCAGCCGCATATTGCCTGTACGCCTGTGAATTATTGTTTATACCGCTCATCGATAAATGGCGCTGTCATGACCTTAATCCTGGTTGCGGTTACCATATTTCAGGTTGCAGTAGCCCTGCTGGGTCGTGATTAGTACTCGCCTCTGATGTTTTCGTACGGGATAGGCCGCGAATACAGCCGCGTTGAAGCTGTAATTTTTGTTCTCTGTACACAGTAAGAATCAATTGAAGCTTCTGGTGCTCCATTATGTATAAACAATAGAGAAATGCACAGCTTTGCAAGTTCTAATTCAGTACAAATTTGACTAGGTATTCGAAATTTTATTGGTAGAACTTTTTAATGCAAACTTGCCAGCTAGCATTTTACGTTTTTGGTTAATACCCTACACAGTTGCTTCTGAAAGAACTGAACAAACTGTTCAAACCTTTTCCCCTGCGCACGGCGAACAAACGATTGTGAAGTGAACCTTGCCCTCAGAGGTATACTATAGCGGACAGCCCTGATAATAACTATTTAACGCAGCAAGCTTGAGTTTCTGGAAGTCTGAAGGGGAAGTGATTGAGGGTCATGTCAGAAATTCAATTCAACCGACCGAAATTAGCGACTTACCTGAAGTTTCGAGTAAGTCAAGCATTGACATCGTCACTTTGACGCCTTTACGATTCCTTGGTTCAAGCGGATTACTTACTATTCCTGTGGTCGTTCTGCTTCCATTGGTGATGAGCTGCTTCTTTACCAGGGTCTAATTTTTTTTACCATAATTTCCATTCAAAATTAGTACTTGTAGACCACTATTTTGGTAGCTATTGATACGATGAACACGAATATATGCCATCGGAAATGAGTTTTTGAGATATTGATTTATTAAGCTCACTATGTGTGTACTCGAGCGCAGTTGGTGGCTAATATTCGTTTTATCCCCCACTTGAACTTCAGAATCATATTGATATCTTTTGATTCGTTGAATATTACTGATTTAGAATACATAGGTCTTTATTTGGGAAATTCTCTTTCGTTTTGTCAATTTTTCGTCTTTTCAACTTCTTAATTGACCCGTCGGAGCGCGCTGCTACTTCAGGTTAGGTTACATGCGTATGCGTAAGAGCCAAACTTGCCCCACTTTAGGCCGTACTGTCGGGTAGATAGGCATACAACTCTTCAGATTCACCCCTCTTTTGGCCGTACTATCGGGTAGTTAGGCAAAAATCCCTCAGATTCACCCCTCTTTAGGCCGTACTGTCGGGTAGTTAGGAATAAACCCCTTCATAATATCGGGCAGGTTAGGTAAGGTGTAGGTCTGGTTTGCCTAATTTCCACAAAAAATGGATGTCATTTTCGTTTTCAGCACGCCTCAATTATACTAGAAATCCCTTTTTTATCCTTTAACTCGGGTGGGGGATAAGACGAATATTTACCCTTTTACCACCAACTCATATTTTTTTCATTTTTGTTTATTTATATAGGTTAGATGAGCAATTTAAGACTTTTTTATGAATAGCGTTTTTGGGGTAGATGCTTAGTTTTCGAGATATTTAAGTTTGAAGTTCCCATTGTTTTCCTCTAAGAGAAAATTACTGGCGTTATTAAGTCTAGTACACACTAGTAGACCAAGTTGCGAGACATGTCTATAGACGGTCTGTAAACATTGTCGCTAGGCCGTCTATAGACACCGTACCTTGTGTGTCTTGCGTCCACACTACAAGTTGAGTCACTCTGTTTCAAGACATAGGTTAACTACGCGCCTCCTAGAAGTTTAAGACTCCTATGATGCAGATGGTAATGTGATAGAAGGATCGTGGAGAAGAGACATTGATGAAAGGGATCGTTTATTGCATTTGATGCCCGTCCCTCGAAGAGTTTCAGCTAACGTACATAATATCCGTGATGAATTTTGTAGCTATTTTGTTTCTTCACAGGGAGCGGTGTCTTGGCAATATGTCATATGTGGCGGAACCACTTAAGACAAAAGAATTATAAACAAAAGCTAAATAGTACAATGGTTATTTCTCATGCTTACCTTCGAGGTTGGGTACATTATCCCCATTGTTGGAGAGATGTTGACGATTCGAANAATTCTCACCACTGATCACGGTTGATTGCTATCAGAATCACGTCAAAATGCGGTCACAAAAACGCGCGAATCATGCGCGATCAGGGGGAATCATCCGCGCGCTGGTCACAAAAAGACGCCTACAGTTGCTTCTGAAAGAACTGAACAAACTGTTCGAGCAAACGATTATGAAGTGCACCTAGCCCTCAGACGTATACTCTAGTAGACAGCCCTGTTCAAAATTATTTAACGCAGCAAGCTTGAGTTTCTGGAAGTCTGAAGGGGAGGTGATTGAGGTTCAATGTCAGAAATTCAATTCAACCGACCGAAATTACCGACTTACCTGGAGTTTCGAGTAAGTCAAGCATTGACATCGTCACTTTGACGCCCAATCGAAGACGCCCTTTACGATTCCTTAGTTCAAGCGGATTACTTACTATTCCTGTGGTCGTTCTGCTTCCATTGGTGATGAGCTGCTTCTTTACCAGAGTCTAATTTTTTTTACCATAATTTCCATTCAAAACTGGTATTTGTAGACCACTATTTTGGTAGCTATTGATGCGATGAACACGAATATATAGGTTAGAGCCATCGGAAATGAGTTTTTGAGATAATGATTTATTAAGCTCACTATGTGTGTAGCCTACTCGAGCGCAGTTTGTTAAGATGCGTTTAAATAAGTGTTTATATATGAAGTAATTTTCTAATAAAATTTATATTGAAATCACATAACCATCACGGAGACGAACTGGGTCAATTTTTCGAAGTGCACATTAATCGCTCATAGTATTTTTGTTGACATAGGTGTTTAGGTAAGTGGGGCATTCTAAGACGCTTTTCATGAATAACGTTTGCGTCGCAGATGCTTAGTTTCCGAGATAACTGACTTTAAAATTTCCATTGTTTTTCTATGAGAGAAAATGAGATCTGCCATTACGACCATTTCGCGCCATCTAGCGGCAGGTTTATAAACAACACGGCGGCTTTTTTTTAGCGCGATACCGCCATACACTGTTTTCATATATTTTCCTCGTAGTATATTAGCAGAAGCAGCCCTGACTTACCTACCCTAAATGAGTAAGAGCCACGTTGTAGAAAAAAATTATTACGTAAGCTTCGTTCTAGATGGCGCTACACGGCCGTAATGGCGGATCTTATTTTCTCTCATAGAAAAACAATGAGAAGTTTAAAGTCTCATATCTCGAGAAATGGGCATTTCATTCGCAAACGTAATCTTTGACACCTCTCAGAATGCCTTATTCTACCTGAATAAGTGAACAAAAACTAACCATTACGTACATATAAAGTCACCAATAGTCAATGTTACTTTTACCTCCAACTCATTTTTTTTTTATTTTGTTTATTTATATAGGTTAGATGAGCAATTAAAGACTTTTATGAATAACGTTTTTGGGGTAGATGCTTAGCTTTCGAGATATTTAAGTTTGAAGTTCCCATTGTTTTCTTCTAAGAGAAAATTACTGGCGTTATTAGAGGCTTGCTAATGACCATGGGAATCTAACCTAACCTTACCTAACCAAACCTTACCTAACCTAACCCAACCTTACCTAACCTAACCCAACCTTATCTAACCTAACCCAACCTTACCTAACCTAACCCAATCTTACCTAACCTTACCTAACCTTGCCTAACCTTACCTAACCTTGCCTAACCTTGCCTAACCTTGCCTAACCTTGCCTAACCTTACCTAAACTAACCTTTTCTAACATTACTTACCTACCATTACTTAACCTTGCTTAACATATTTTAGGCACGCTTAGGTTCCTATGGGGTCGCCGGTTATTTTTTCCCATGGGAAAGCAATGGGAACTTCAAAGTCATACATCTCCAAAAACCTAGCATCTGCCCCAAAATTGGTAGTCCTGAAAAAAGTCTTAAAATGGCTAATTTTACCAATATAAGTACACAGGAATGGAAAAAAATTAGTTGGAGTTAGAAGTAACATTCACCTAAAAGGATGTATCTCGCATGAAACAAACCTCACGATTGCACAATTAGTTGAAACTGAATAGCACCAGTTTTAGCATGCGTGCATTCTTCTGTTCCACTGAGTGACGCGCGGCGGAACAGTCATATTTAAACAGAACTTCAAAGTTTCTGATGATAACGTTATTCTCAAAAAACGTCTTAGAATACCTTATTCTGCCTAAATATTTCAACAAAAATAAGCTCGCCATGGGACATTAACTCGCGAGTGCACAATTAGTTAAAGACTGTATAGGGCGTGTTCTAACAATGCGTCCGTGCATCGTGCTGTTGTTGATAAACAAAGCTATGTGCGACATGGGCCCTCAGGGGTATCTTCTGGCGGGCCCTATCTCTGCCACAATATATTTGGTCATCACGCACCCAAGGGCTCCGAGTGCTTTTTCCTAATCGTACCTTACCCTCTCCTAGAATTTAAGTTTTGTCTGTTTTCGCTCCTTTTAGGCCGTACTGTCCCAAAACCCGAACTAATTTCGGGTAAGTTGGATTAAAACATTCAATAACTTCGGGTAGGTTAGGGGAGGGTAGGTCTGGTTTTTCTAACCACCCCGTTTTTTTTTTTTTTAATTTCGGGTAAAACATTTTTGGTTAGTGGTGAGATGCGGTTAGGAGATATTGCAGCTTGCCACAGTTCCTGCTGTCGAAGTTAGTTGTGTAAAGTTAGGTAGCCTAGCCTATTTTCTTCCATAGAATGGTAACTTCAAAGTCATATAATCTCGAAAAGTAGAGCCGACCGACAAAAAAAGACTTCATTTTTGGAATCTGCATCTAGAAATGAGTCGAATAAAAGAAAAACAAAAATTTAAAAAATGATATGTCACTAAAGTAAAAAGAATACGGTAAACTTTTACTTTCATTTACACACGATTTTCATCATTTTTATTGTGTTCAGTATCTAAATTGGGTCAATTTAAGACAATTTACATGAATAACGTTTTCGTCGCAAATCCTTAGTTTTTGAGATATTTGACTTAGAAGTTCCCATTGTTTTCCTATGGAAGAAAGTAGCCGGTGTCATTACAGGCTTGGTAACGATCCAATAGAAACATAACAGAACCTAACCTAACCCGATTTTACCATTGACTAAACGTGACTGTACCCTAAAATTTCTCATAAAAAAAAAACAGGCCTTGCCTCCCTAACCTACCCGACCTAGAACCCGAATATTTACCGACTTACCCGAAATTAGTTCGGGTTTACCCGATATTAGGGCCTAAAGTGCGAAAAACGGACAAAGTTGTCTGCACCGTCAAATTTAGGCGAGGGTGACAGTACCTAAGGCAACCTAACCTAAACCTAACTCAGCATAACCCAAACTCAGCCTAACCCAATGTAACCTAACCTAACCCTAACTCAACCTAACCTAACCCAACCTAACCGAAAGTAAATTTTAAAATAATACCTCCATCGCAAATGCGTGCTTACCGAGCTATAACGCAACTCCCGTAACACGTATTATGCACTGCCGGAACACGTAATATCCCGATGCCACACGCTAATAGGGCTAGAAGAAGAAGAGCGGGTGCTGAGCGGACGTGCGGAGAGTGCTCGCGTGAGTTGTTCTACTATTGCTTCAATTGCCTAAAATTTCCAATATTTATTTCAGTCTTTTGCCCAGTACTATTCCTTTAGTTCTACTCTTATTATTGAGAGTTTT
>LQNS02278070.1:37478796-37505413 GCA_001587735.2 Parhyale hawaiensis
AGTGTGAGCCCCCTAGGTGGACCTAACGAAGTCAATGCTATACTGCAACTTTGGTGTGTAGCTGATTAACGTTGCATGAGAGGAAGAGTGTGCCAAGTATTATTCAGGAACCCTCACAGTGTTGTCGGCATTCTAGCTGGTTTAAAAGGAGATCGTGTTGAACAATTGTTTAACGCGTTCATTAGGTGAATCCGTAGGTAGCTAAGTGCAAGAGAGAGAATGTGCATTTTACCGACTTTGAAACTTCCAGAATTTTTCGGCAAATTGTGGTATCGAGAAATGGTTCTGCCAAGTACCATACCATGTCACTAAATGGAATACCTACGTTATATACTGGACTTAAGCGAGCTTAATTTAAATCCGTTGCTTGGCCACTCTTTTATCATCTGAAGAAAGAGACTTGATTGGTCACGTTTCTTGCTTCTACCGGAGATGCTATTTTTAGCGAAGTCTAGGGACTTTTGCGCAAATTATTTAAGAAATTTCTTGTGGGACGTTTTAAACTAATGTAACTATAATGAAATGGCAAAAGCGACTGGGTGAGGTTGGAAGGTTTGCTTTTGTATCTAATATGTGTTTATTCTGTTTAAAAATATGTATAAAGCTATGGTCAAGTGTACAATAGAGTTTATGAATGTGGCATTAAAAGAAAGTTATCTTTTAGGCGTTACTCTTTTTTTTACATTCTTGATATATACCTGTTTCCATTTATGAAACAGTCAGGTTCCTGTAGGATACCTGTTCAGCCTGTTTCATCAACACTCGTTATCGCTTCCAGAACGAATATTTGACGAGTCTTTGTTCAGATACCGAAGCGTTCGTTTTGGAAAGAGAGAGAACTTACGAGTGCCTCGCCTTTGTCCCGTTGTCTTCACTACCATCACTTGTCTAATTGCTATGAGATGGAGCTTCTATGGTGCACCAGCTAGGCCTGTAATTTCCAGCACCGACGCAGGTGCAGCTCCAGCTCGACATCAACTCCCCCCACTTCTAACGTTACCTGAAGGGCAGGGTCTCGAAAAATCCAGACCTCCCTGATTTTTAAAAGGCACTGCCTTAATTGAAGCCAGTGTAAGACGTCAAAGAGGGAGTCTCATCTCCCCTGCCAGCATTCATCAGATCAGAGCTGCTGCACAAAACGCGCCTTACTATGCACAAGGGAAAATCTTTTTGGCAGGTCCCCTGACGGACCCTTATGTATGATAGAGAGCGAGTGAGCGAGAGTCCTCGAGCCTTCAGAATTGGTCCAGGAGGAGCAAGCAGAACGGGCGAGCTACTTCATCACGACTTCAAAGTCCTAAACTGGGCGCATCTCATGCGAGTCTCATGTGGATCAGAGAGTGCAGTCCCGCTACGCAATGCTCCCTCATGCTTGATTGCCTCCAAAATTGAATAGAAGATTTCCTCTCCCTCGCTTGCGAATACGCTCTCAATTCCACGAAAGAATTCGTCGCCCTGGTCACTGTATCAAATAAGGTAGGCCGGCCGGCCAGTGGGTGGAAACTGCATGGAGTTACTCGGGCGAAAAAAGTAAGGGGGCCAATTTTTACCTTCTCTCTAAGTCAAACGTTTGTTGTGTGAAAATTTGCCGACTGCAACACCGATGAAACTAGTGTGCGCATCGTGAGCAGCAGATTTGAGTTGGAACTTTTAGGTATGATTATTAATTCTTGTAAATTTTTCATTATCAGCGAATGGAGACTGCCCGAGGCTTACTTAAAAGTGGCCCGAAAGCGGCATGAGCTAACCTGCTGCGCGATTATGAATGATACAATTAATCCATGTTGTGCTAATGCCTCGATTTCACTCTCATTAGACTTACTCCAGGCTGAAACGCCGGGTTAGATAGCTTTGGTCGCAGCCCTCATGGGATCCAGCACCCAGGTTAGGGTATTGTTTTAAGGAGTCGCAGCCCTATGTGGAGGACTGGTACATACATTACCTTAGCCCTAATTATCCTTTCGCAACGCATTACATTTATATCCGTACTCGCTTCTTTTTTTCGCTTATGGCCATTTACTGTTCATGCTCCTGATTCCGACTTGTTGTTCTATGGGCGAAAATTCTCTGCCATTGATTTTTCATTTTGACCTTCTTCCTCCCTTTGACATCAACATGGTTATCGCTCGACAGATGTAGCACCTTCGTTTAGGATTTTTTTTTGTTAATAAGGGTACGTGTCATATTGGACCCACTGTTTAGCTCCGCCATTGAAAACATTACGCGCTCCTGCACCGCACATCTTAACAAACTGAAACCGGCTGCCGTCCCGCTAGCAGTGACATGGGATACTTCAAGGAAGGATTCCTATTCCATGATGTACACTAGTTGCTATACATCTCGCACCTAGGTTCTTAACACCGCACACAAAAATATGAGTTACTGTAATCATATGCTCAACCAATCACACTTGGTTGTGAGGACAGAGGAAGAATTGTTTGTACTGAATAAAATGATCATATTGGATCCTTTGGTCACGGAATTCAAGGAGTTTCTAGTATATGTATTTGACATATCAACTAAACACTTCTCTGTGCTCAATATATGAAAAATTTATTTCTTTGTTCGTAAAACTCGAATGTGGTTGATTCTATTAACTAGAGCTTATTCTGCGCACGTATATGAAGCCCGGTGTACTTTATAAACATCTCTGACAACGCTATTTGTACAAGAAACGGACATTTTTGGTCGTTACAGGGTTACAGCCTTGATGTTAGGCACCCAGTACTGGACGCACCACACGAGAATATTTTGGCCCCCAATTGGTTTTTCGATGCATGAGGAACCGATGCGATCTGCTCCATTCCCTATGCAATCGTGGCTGTAATTGGACCTCCAATACCTGGCACTGTAGATGCATTTATCAAGTTCTGCTAATTGCCGAGAACAAAGCCCTTGCAGTATATGTTTTGCATTGGTAATACAGGTGGAATTTCTGGGTATTGATCTTGCCTTGTGATGTTCGCACTCATGCTGGCTGTAGGCCTGCCCACGGTCCAGTTCTTCTTGTATATGTAAGCGCTGCAAGCGAAATAGATGTCGAGGAGCGAAGCGGCCTCACTGAATTTTTAGCATAGGTAATGCTGTAGTTTCCAGGCATTCAATTCCGAAATCCGTGCTCTTTTTTCTTGAAATTTGATGTACCATCAAATACATGCGGGCAAGGATTCATCAGGTGTTTTAGTCCACTCAAAGCCGTTTTTTAGCAGCTTTACACAATTGGAAAAATTTTGGGACTGTTCTTTATTAGTGGTAGGCTAATTTGACGATGGTTATTAACATTGGTAATATTGTACACGATCGATAACATATTAAATGAAAATTCTCATGTAAAAATATAGCATAAAGTGTATTATATGAGTACGTTAGTTATAAATCCGTAACCTACGCGTTAATTAGCTTCATTCATCCTATGTTATGTGGAGTTGGGCTATCTTTTGTGATGCCCATCGGCACCTTAGCCTCAGCTAGGCCTTCAGAACGTCGGTCTATCATGCCCAATTTGCTTACTTCTAATTTCAGACTCCCGTTGATACTGTCTCCTTTTCTTTGTTATTTTCCGATATGCTATTCCCATGCTCAGTGTTCTTCGTTCGTGGGTTGCCCTTTTCTCTCGACAGTGTAGGCTATTGGTTCCTTGTTTTCCCTCTCTTTGGATCAAAGTGTACGCTGTGCTAGGGAAGATTAAACTTGGGAAATAATAATACAATCCTCAATACATACACCGCGAGTCATATTTATGGAAAAAGGAGATATTTTAAATTATCTGTGCGGATTTCATGTGAGCACATCAACGGCGGCCGTCATTGCTCCTCAAAATCTCGTGGCAATATATTGTTGTGGTTTATAAATATTAATTTTGGGCACACAAAAAAATGTTTTTGCTGAAGTTTACAAGAAAAGTAGAGGACGCATATATATGATTTTGAAGTGTGTGTAATAATCAAAATATGAACCTTCACTGTCTAAAATCTTCCCCAAGGGTTTATGGACATAGCAAATGTATTATTAAAATTCTATTTTGGAAAAAGTCGTGCACTTTTTCCTAATCATTTTTATTATTAAATGTTTTATCTTTTACATGGTTATTCAGGCTACGACGCAAATAAAATTATTTTGATGCTAGGTCTAGTGATGAATAATCTACCATCTATGTTCTGCTTACTCGTCATGAGTAATTTTTGAAACGTGTGGTCGAGCATTGATTCTCCTGAACGGAGCTTTTGAAAACAATTACTATGAGCTTGTTCGTTACTACATCATCACCAAAGTAGGCTATGTACAAATCTTTGGAGAAAGAGGCACTGGATGTCCTTGTATCAAGTTTAAACTCAGCCAGCAGAAAATACGGGATTTCAAATTTTAATTAGCTTTTTTTAGGACTCGAAACGATAATACACAGTGAATAATTCAGCGAAGCATACCAGTGTGTGCAAGTTGTTTCCTGCATACCTTTTCCTGTCAGTCATTTACCGGACGGCTGAAATACTTTCGTAGGAATAACAGGACGAAAATAACAGTTTGTGATCATTTGCCCAGCAAAAGCTTTATTGTTAACCCAGATCACTGGGAATAAGATCAGTGAAAATCGGTAAAAACTACTAGGTAGGTACCTCATATAGAGAGTACTATACGTTTACTATTTGTAAATTTGGGCCGAAATGGCCTTTTCTTGCCCTCAAAAGTTAAATTGATTCATAGACCACACGAAAGCTTGGTTCCCCCCTGAAACTGGGCTTTTCGCTAATGGGCTTCGAGCTAGGTCGATTTGCATGAGCTTTACTAAAATAAGTTTTAATAATCACAGAGACCTCAAACAAAGATTAATTGTTTCTTCGTAACGGGAGGAATAGGCAGCGGAGGAAATCTTTATTCACTCGTATATCTTCAGTAGGCGATTAATATCATACGTTCGGACACAAAGATAAATTGAAATTACATTATAATTTCTAAGTATTTAAAATTTTATAGATAAAATGAGCACATAGATACTGGATGTAATGTACTTTAATATCACATGCAATTGAGTTTTCCAACTACGGATTTGAAGCAATAATCTCAGACTAAGAGACAAGACTAAGAAACAAATTTTCAAAACTGCATAACTTTGTTTCTAACCAAGCCAGGTACTTCTTCTGCACACTATTAGCCAGTAAGACGTTGATTATCGTGTTGAAATTTGCGACATGTATGAAGGATAAAGAAAAAATTATAAACGAAAACAATTTCTCTTGAAATTTATGACGTCCAAAACTAAGGAACAACCAGGAAAAAATGCATTTAACTCGATATTTTGCTAGAAACAATTAGCGAAATGGTGGTGCAGAATCAATATTTGATAAATAGTCCCTTGCTTTCGATTACAGCTGCACATCGTCGACTACATGACCGAATGATACTCTGACAATCTTCAGCAGTAATTTTCGCCCATTCCTCTTGAAATTTCATCCAAAGATCTTCCGTATTGATAGTGATTCTTGCTATAACTTTCACCCCTAGTGTTTTCCAAAGATTCTCGATTGGATTTAGGTCAGGACTTTGTGGTGGCTAATCCATAACTTCGAGATCTTGCTGCTCTAGGTAACTCATGACTGTCTTTGCCTTGTGACAGGGGACATTGTCTTGCATGAAGATGGGGTTGGGGACACTTGAGTTTACAATATTAGGCTCGACAATACCTTTCAACAGATTTTTATGCACCTGAGCATCCACACGGGTTTGCATATGAACGAAAGGCGATGTTCCTTGACTTAAGAACGTACCGAACACCATCACGATCCCGCCGCCAAACTTCACAGTCTTCTTAGTACATTTTAAACTTAAGTTCTCACCTTCACGTCTTCTAACAAAGTTGTTACAGAGTTCTAGCCCAATTTTCATGGGACCAGTTAATATGCTTGTTTGCAAACTCTAATGTCTTTTTCTTGTTCTTGGCACTCACAAGCGGTTTTTTCTGTGGGCTTCTTGTGAATAAACCTATTTCTTGAAGGCGCCAAGAAACGGTCTGGCATGAGACGTTCATACATGTTGTATCATTCATTTCCCTACTTATTGCTGCTGAGGACTTATTTAGACGATCCTTCAATGACGTACGCTGGATGACTCTGTCCTCTCTAACTGACGTTTAACGGGGCCTGCCGGCTTTTTTAGGGGCACCAATGCAGCCGTTTCATCGTACGACTTCACTATTCTGCCCACAACACTTTTCGAACGGTTTACTTTCTCAGAAATTTCTTTAATAGTGAAATTATTCTTGTGCAACTTGGTGATATCTTGTCGCATGATATAATCAACTTTCTGACATGGTGCCATCATGTAACTAACAGCAATGTTTACAAATGGCAGTGTCAAACTTTGTCTTCGATGTAAATAAAGAAATACGGATTGTATAAGATATTAACTAAATTTTTCTTTATTTGTCCCTTAATTTTGGACGTTATAAATTTAAAGAGAAAAGCTTTTCGTTCATAACTTTTTTATTATCCTTCATACATATATCAAATTTTAACACAATAATTAACATCTTACTGGCTAATAGTGTGCAGAAGAAGAAGTACCTGGCATGGTTAGTAAAAGGTTATGCCGTTTTGAAAATTTGTCCCTTAGTTTTTGACGGTACTGTATGTATAGCTTCGTTAGAGCTCATCACTATAGCCGCAAGGGAAGGAAGGTTAAAAAATCCCGTAGTATTGTAAAACCTAATTAAAACTGCAGTAATACTACATAGTGAAACCACATTAGTAGCCATGAGCTAAAAATGCATACTTAACCATGAGATAAAGATACAGGACAGCCTTTAAAAGACATTAAAATGAAATGACATCTTAGTGCTGATACAACATTTCATTACTGGAAGTATCTACATCTGTACCATGTCATTTTACATTACTACATAGGAATATTACGCCACTTTGTTGTTGCCTATGTTACATCACTACATAGTTCCCTGTGTTACATCACTTTATGCTTGCCAAAGTTACATCACTTAGTAATTGTTGCCTAAGTTGAATCATTCCATGGCTCCCTAAGTTGAATGACATCATGGTTGTTCCCTACACTGTATCACATCAGGGCTGTCTACGTTACATCACTTCATGATGTACATGTTACTGGTACATCTGTTCATGTTTGCCTACATTGCATAATTTATTGAATTACTATGTTTAATCACTTCATGGTTGCCTACATTACATGATTTAATGGATGACCAGTAGGTTACATCACTTCGTGGTTGCCGGAGTCAAATTACTTTATGGTGGCCTACATTACATCACTTCATGGCTGCCTATATCACTTTATAGCTGTCAATGCTAGATCATTTTACGGCTGCCAATGCTATATCACTTCACAACTGCCAATATTAGAACACTTTACGGCTGCCGGTGCTATATAACTTCGCACCTGTCAATGCTATAGAGCTTAACAGCTACCAATGCTAGATCGTTTTACAGCTGCCGATGCTACATCACTTCACGGCTGTCAAAGCTAGATCACTTCACTGCTTCCAATGCTAGATCATTTCATGGCTTCCAGCTCCTACAACTCACCGTTCAGCTCCGTTGTCTGTTCTGATTTTCTCGCTTAGCCCGTATAACAAATAAATTTCATCAATAACTCCAGTAGCTGATTACTTGGCGTTTCATTACAAATCGAGCATACCACGAATTTGAGGCTTCTGTTCTACAACATGAAACTATATTTTACTCACTTTTGCGAAATAATTTTACTCTACTGCAAATATCAAAGGATATCTTGTACAGTTGCTTTACGTGGTTACACTTCAACCCATAATATTTTTGTGAATTTGTTGCGTATGGAAGTTTTAGAAGCATGTGCAGGTTTGCCAGTCATTACTGAATGCATAAGCATTAGGTCAAGTAGCCTGAAAAATACGAAAAGTAATGAGAGAACATGTTATAATTCGTATGCGTCATCGTACAGTCAGCATGAATTGCGGGACCGAAATCTCGCTTTTGGTAAGTGGCTCCTCAATGTTGGTGTGCTCTGTGATTGATCAGATTTACATTTTTTCAGTTTTTCAATCGTTGACATAATACACAACAAAAATTACAGGAATCATTCATAACTGGTAATTTTTTCTGATATTTTGGCTGGCCCTATCCCTGTCCGTGTGCCCCTCGAATATAAGGGCTGTCCCGAGTGCCTTTACCNCAATCGTTGACATAATACACAACAAAAATTACAGGAATCATTCATAACTGGTAATTTTTTCTGATATTTTGGCTGGCCCTATCCCTGTCCGTGTGCCCCTCGAATATAAGGGCTGTCCCGAGTGCCTTTACCGCAGTGGATGTTGCAGCTGGCTACAGTTCTTACTGACAAAAGTTAGTTTGTAGAAATGGGTAAGGTAGGTTCTCTAGATATTCAAGTGGTCACAAAGCTTTTTATCGCTACGACCTTTGGACGTTTGACATTTAACCGCTACTCTTGGGGAGGGGATTACATAGTTTATATTGTAGGCTGGAAATAAAAAAAAATCGTTCGACTCACTAAATAACGTGGAAATTACTAAAAAGTTCTTGTGCAGCCCGGTCCCAATTGATCAAAGGACCGGTACCGGTCCGCAGCCAGGGGGTTAGGCACCACTGCTTTATACTTCCGCTTCTGTTTCGTCGTGAGATGGACCGCAGAATGGTGAGGCGTCCTGCTTCCATGTGGGGGCCACGGAAGTGAAGCCCTCCCTTCCGCACGGGTGTTTCTTTCTTCTGTCGTCTTCTCTTTTCGTTTTTCGTCTCTTGGCCCTAGCTGTAGGCGTGGCTGTGCCAATTCGTTCAGCCGTGCCACTTCGGAGTTCGATTTGCATTACGCCCTATTTCCTGGCTACACACAGAACAATTATTGTTTGCCATTAAGCAAAATTAGTTAACTCTAAACTACCTTGTCGTTTGAATTTGCGTCAATGCACATTGTCGTTCGTGATGAACAACAGTGTCATTTACGATTAATTATTATTGCTTTGTAGCTAAAATATTACGTCGTTATTGATAAGAAACCAGGTGTTTTATTGTAAAGAACATACTTTTCTGACTGTAGTAGTAGCAGCATACTAGGGTCGTCAAGGAGCATAGGATGGGTCATAAGCCAGAGGGCTAGATTCGCCCATACTATGTTATAGGAACAGCGACCCCAGGGGGATTTTGTTGGTCACTTTAGCCATTCGCACAGCCTTCGTGACGTCTGTCATTCCTGCCCACTTTGCTTCCTTTCGTTTTCATAATCGTAGCTACTGGAATTTTTGTTCTGTTCTTGCTTTTTTTTTCTTTTCTGACTTGCTGTTCCCATGCACGATGATCCACCTTTGTGCATGAGTTGTTCCACATATCTATCGACGTACCACATGTCCCTTCCTTTTCTTCTCTTCAATTGCTATAGTTGTATGTAGGGAGGCATAGACAACTCTTAGTGATAGAAGCACACTAGGGCAAGTTCGAGAAAAGTGTAGAACTCCCCATCAAATTAAAACTTCTCGAGAGAATTACAGAGTAAAACTGCGTGGCCATCAATGCTAACATAACGGTTAAACTAAGACGCTAATAAAAAGAGTAATATTTTTTCTGAAGGGGGTCATGTTTCCGGGGGAGTGTTTTGCATTCGGTTACGACACGATTATCAAGTTTTTACTTTTGATGTGCGACTGCAAACTTAAATGACAGCTAGAGATTCCTTTCGAAGTGACGAACTGTAAATGTCTGCCGGAACAGGGTAAATAAAAGTCTGCTTTCCTGGCCATGTTCATTACTCTGAAAGCATTACATTGCAGCGTGACGTGCGATGGTGCTTTATTTTCACAAACTTCGTAATCACGAGTTATGGCCATGCGTGGGGAATTTCTTCCTTTTCTTGAAGTATTTAATTGAATTCTCCCATGCCTTAGCAAAATTTTTTTTTCATCATCATGTGCATTGATCTATTCGTTTAATAACACTGGATTCACTACCTAAACAGTTGAACATACATTGAAATTTTCAACTTCAATGTTAGACATCACTTTCTTGAGTTGGTCGTCTTTGCAACTGAGCTTAGCAAGATTTATGTCGCTGGGAAGGCACCGAGAAAGACAGCTGAATTCGGTACGTATTTCGCGTTAGATATTCTATCGCGTCATGACCTTTTTTGTGTACCGTCTCCCGCATCACCTAAATGGTCGGTCGATGCGCTCCTCACGAAACACTTTAGAATCAAAATTCCAAACTGCAGTCAGTCGGAAGGTGAATCAAATGTGATGCCGCATTATGCAGCCATGAATATGAATTCTGTTCAATCTCCATTGAATCAGAAAGCGGATACCATCCGCATCAGCGGCGCCGGAGTCCTGGTTCTCTTGTAAAGAGAGACGAGCCTGACTCTTGGCGATATACGGGGTTGTCGAATGGTGTACGGGGGCTGTCGAGCGGTGTACGGGGGCTGTCGAGCGGTGTACGGGGGCTGTCGAGCGGTGTACGGGGGCTGTCGAGCGGTGTACAGGGGCTGTCGAGCGGTGTACGGGGACAGTCGAGCGGTGTACGGGGACAGTCGAGCGTTGTATGGAGCCTCGAGCGTTGTATGGAGCCTCGAGCGTTGTATGGAGCCTCGAGCGTTGTATGGAGCCTCGAGCGTTGTATGGAGTCTCGAGTGGTGTCTGGAGACAGTCGAGCGGTGTACGGAGACTATCGAGCGGTGTACGGGAACTATCGAGCGGTGTACGGGGACTATAGAGCGGTGTACGGGGACTGTCGAGCGATGTACGGGGACTGTCGAGCGGTGTACGGGGACTGTCGAGCGATGTACGGGGACTGTCGAGCGATGTACGGGGACTGTCGAGCGGTGTACGGGGACTGTCGAGCGGTGTACGGGGACTGTCGAGCGGTGTACGGGGACTGTCGAGCGGTGTACGGGGACTGTCGAGCGGTAGCCTATACGGGGACTGTCGAGCGGTAGCCTATACGGGGACTGTCGAGCGGTATACGGGGACTGTCGAGCGGTATACGGGGACTGTCGAGCGGTATACGGGGACTGTCGAACGGTATACGGGGATTGTCGACCGGAGTACGGGGATTGTTGAGCGGAATACGGGGATTGTTGAGCGGTATACGGAGATTGTCAAGCGGAATACGGGGATTGTCGAGCGGTATACGGGGATTGTCGAGCGGTATACGGGGATTGTCGAGCGGTGTACGGGGACTGTCGAGCGGTGTACGGGGACTGTCGAGCGGTATACGGGGACTGTCGACCGGAGTACGGGGATTGTCGAGCGGAATACGGGGATTGTTGAGCGGTATACGGAGATTGTCAAGCGGAATACGGAGATTGTCGAGCGGTATACGGGGATTGTCGAGCGGTATACGGGGATTGTCGAGCGGTATACGGGGATTGTCGAGCGGTATACGGGGACTGTCGAGCGGTATACGGGGATTGTCGAGCGGAATACGGGGATTGTTGAGCGGCGTATGGAGACTGTCAAGCGGTACACGGGGATTGTGCAGCCGTGTATGGGGGCAGTCGAGCAGTGCACGGAAGACATCGAACGCTGCAAGGGGGATATCTACTGTAGTACGAAGAATATCGAGCTGTGTATGGGACTGTTGAATGGTGTACGGAGGCTGCCGAGCAGTGTACGAAGGCTGCCGAGCAGTACCTACACTAAGGCTGCCGAGCAGTGTACGGAGGCTGCCGAGCAGTGTACGGAGGCTGCCGAGCAGTGTACGGACGCTGTCGAGCAGTGTACGGACGCTGTCGAGTGGTGTACGGAGGATGTCGAGTGGTGTATGGAAGATGCCGTGCGGTGTATGGAAATAATCGAGCGATATACGAAAATTATCGAGTGATGCACGGAAATTATTGAGCGATGTACTGAAATTGTCGAGCGGTTTACAGAGACTTACGAACGGTGTAAGGAGGCAGTCGAGCGGTGTACGGAGGCTGTCGAGCGGTGTACGGAGGCTGTCGAGCGGTGTACGGAGGCTGTCGAGCGGTATACGGAGGCTGTCGAGCGGTGTACGGAGGCTGTCGAGCGGTGTACGGAGACTGTCGAATGGTGTATGGTACTGTTCAGTGGTGTACGCAACAGGGTGGACTGGTTTTAAACCAAATAAAAAACACGGTTTAAACCAACAAAAAAAAAACTATGTTTTTTGTTTTTATTCTTTTTTTTTTATTGAAAAATATTGCAAAATGAAAAGTTTTACTTCTAGTCTTTATTAAATTTTATTTGCAACACTGATGGGATGAGTTAGTGTGTTTCTATTTAGGAATCCGTGAGACTGTTAACACAGATTGGGTTAACTATTTTTTATCTTTATTACACGCCTATTACCTACAAAATTTTGTGTTATTTCAATTTAGAGATGCATCTTTAGTTATATTCTGATAAGCTAGCAGCTGCTAAAAATTAAAAATAGTAGTTGTAGCTGCTCTTAAGTAGCTAGTGAGCTCATGAGAAGGATGTGGATATATAGCTATTTCACTTTCTTCAGTTCAATACTCTGTTATTAATTAGCTAGTAGCTAGTTATTTCTATCGAATGTCTTTGTATTTTGAAGTGTTTCTAAGTTTTTCAAATGATTTTATAGCTATATCACCTTCTTTAGTTCATTACTCTGTTTTCAATTAGCTAATAGCTATTTCTGTCAAGTTGTGTCTATAACTTGAAGTGTTTTCAAGTTTTTCAAGGATTTTATATTGAAATTATGAATCATATAGCATCTGTACATATTGGATATTAAATGTAGCCATAGCAAATACAGGTACTCTGCTAATTGCTTTTTCTTAACATCTTTTTCCTAAAATCATTCTTCTACAATAGGAAGTTGAAATGAAGTAACTAAGATAGTGATGATTTGCTAGCTACTTCTTTACAAAGCATAAAAGTCTTAAAATATTGGATAAAATTTTTAGCACTAAAAAAAAAAGTTAATGAAATATCCATAAAAACCAAATAAACCCACAAAAAAACATGGATTCTTTGGTTTTTACAAAAAAATACATGGTTTTTGGTTTAAACAAAAAAAATGGTTTTTGCCAACCCTGGTACGAAGGATGTGGAGTGGTGTGTGGGGCTGTTGAGCGGTGTACGGAAGATGTCGATCAGTGTACTGGGCTATCGGACTGTGTACTGCTTGGGTGAGCTGAAAGCAATGAGCGTTCATTAATTCTAACCATATCACGCATTGTGCTGTCCATGATTGAATAACCTAACTGGTTAACTCATCTCATGACCATTTGAGATGATATGTGGAGCAGAAGTTGGTGATGAACATCTGTGTTACAAGGGTGTCGATAGTATTTATAATTCATTTTTATCATTATCCTCCCTACAATGGCCTGGTCCTCGAGGTTTGGTTGTTCTAAATTTGGAGAAAAGAATTTAGTGAAGCTTTTTCGTTTTCCTAAAGATCCACAGTTGCAAAAAATTGATTTTTAGATTGGAAACGAACAGATTTTTTTTTTCGCTGTCACCGGCCGCATCTGCTGGAAACCTTTTTCGCTCCGTCCATATGACAAACTCTTATCTCGTATGAGTGCAATGCTTAAGGTTAAAAACTGTGCATTGGTTTGTTGATCATGTAAGGCTGTTTTTTCTAGTTTTTATTTAGCTGTGAAAACAAACTTTCAGGGTGTAGGACTTGAGGTTACGTGATGCTCAACATTCTTCTATTCTCTTTTCAACAGTTAAAAAAGCACTACCAAATAATTATAGCTAATTCAGTTTTCCTTTCAAATTTTTCCAAGCAACCCAGACAACACTCGTAATTTAAATAAATTTATAAAAATTGAAAAAAATTAACATTTTTGTTTGGCTGTGAATGCTTTTCTAGCAAGTATGGGCCCCCAAAATTGCGTTTTTTGCATCCATTTAAGAGAAAACTGGTACAATACAGAGAGACTGTTTTATTACAGGAAACGTTTCGGATGACTCAAGTACCGCATTAGAAGCTTAAACAAGAAAGAAAAAAACTCTTATGCGTCACAATTGGTAAACAGCTGTGATTGTGCGAAAATGATTACTCTCTTTCTTCTTCATGACAGCCCACGTTCACCGTATTTACTGTGTACAGCAAGTGACAAGCATTAACAAATTACGTGGGTTTGCTGTTGCTCCTTCTGACGTCGCAGCTGAGGTGTTGGCAGGGCTTACGACGCTACCTGCGCCTGGGTCAATCTGTAACGTAATTCTGCCATGGTGCTGTCATTCGTAATGTAGTTTTCCCAGCTTAAAATCTTGTCTAATAATATTTTCATCTATAAAAGCTGAAGAAAGGTGCAATTGTTTGGTTACGTTTTCCTTTGTCTTCGGAAGGGAGTTCTATTGGTGAGTTCCAATGTGCGTGATGTTCGCTGGTTTCAGAGCCATTTCAACGAGGTATCGAAATAGAATACATATTTGAAGCAGAGAATAAGAATCTAATGAGCGTAACTAATCGAGGTAGGTAAACCTCGTATATGGTGCACTCGTAGAAGGGATTGCTCGTATTACGCTTTTTACCAATAGGCCTAAGCTTAAAAGGCACGTGATACTGGTATAAGGTTGTTAAGATTTAGGGTATTTATGTTAAATACCTATTTAATTTTATTTTTTTAATTCTCGTGTGTATTTTGATTTTGATACAGCGCACCATTGCCAGTTTTCCTTTAAGTTGACGTTTAACGAAGGGTGATCAAACTTTTCATAAAACGTGCCTTCTCATATAAGGTACACACATTTCAGTCCGCATCCCCTACCTTATAATTTATGAGGTTCGCCTTCGCTTAATTCAGTTGTGAAACATTAGCCAGTACCATAGTTACTAGCGGGACCCGTGGAAATGTAATTGTTTTCACACCTTAGTTTGGCGTGAGGCAGCTCTTCTAACTTAACTCACCCCGTCTAAACTGATGTCCGCCGCTTAACCCAGTATAACGTCACGCAGTCGGTCTACTTTACGCCTCGTCTAACCTCTCTTAGTATTCTTATATCACCTGTGAATCACGCATTTGTGTTATCACTAAATAATTTGCCCTTGTGTCTTGGTAAAGCTTTAAATACGAAGGTACTTTTTGCATTATTCTATGTATTTTCACGCCTTTTGTTAGCTCTATTTTCCACAGTTTACAGATAATTTAGCTCGTCATATAATTTTACAAGTTTCAACTTTTTATTAGCGTATCCGATGTTTTCGCACTACATATTACGGGACCCGTGGATATTGATCAGTATCCCATCACTTTCTGCTTTACTTGATGCGATAGCTCTTGGATTAGATATACTATATCCGGAGCAGGCAGATTCACTAATTCCTACCGTAGCCTGTGTGCCTTTTTGCCTGATTTTCTGGCTTGGAGAGGGAGGAGGTGCGAGGCATCAGGCTCACGCTTTTCTTCAACTATTGTAGCTTGTATTCTTGGATGATGTTTGGGATGCACGTCCCGGTTCACGCTGGTGCGCCGTTGCCCAAATACCTATCAACGCTATCCATTGGACTTGGAAAACGAGGCGAATGAAGTATTGTGTTTGCTACATTCTCATAGTTACCTCCGATAAGAAGGTTACGTTTTCGTCGGGTTTGTCTGTCTGTCTCTTATTCCGTCTGTCACTAAGATAAGTCAAAAAGTTACGAACGGATTTTGGCGAAACTTACAAGGGTTGTTAGGTATGTTAAGAGGAACAGATGAATAACTTTTGGTGAAGATCTGCCCATCTGTTTGTTTATTTGTCTGCCTGTTATTTGTTAGTGCCAGAACTTGAAAAGTTATGGACAGATTTTCATGAAATTTACATGAGTTTTTGAGTTTATTACAAGTTGCAGAGTGTAAATGATCAAATTTTTGTGATTTGTTTGTCGTTCGTTTGTTTGTCACTGTGTTTGATTTTATGTTTGTTAGCGCAATAACTTAAAAATTATGAATAAATCTTTATGAACATTTTTAAAATTGTTAGTCATGTTAAAAGTCATATTTGATTAAATTTTGGGGATGGTCGGTAGGTCCATTTGTGTGTATGACCATTGTTTGTTAAAATGTTTGTTAGCGCAATAACTCAAAAATTATGGATGGATCTTTATGAAATTTTCAGGAACTGTTAGTAAAGTTAAAAGACTTAATTGATTAAATTGTGGTGATGATCGGTTGGTCCGTTTGCATGCTTGAGTTATGTTTTTTAAAACGTTTGTAAGCACAATAACTCAAAAATTATGGATGATCTTTATGAAATTTCACGAATTGTTAGCCTTGTTAAAATACATAATTGATTTAATTTTGGTGGTGATCGGCTAGTCCGTTTGTGTGCTTGGCTTATGTTGGTTAAAATATTTGTTAGCAGCATAACTCAAAAAAGTATGAACGGATCTCCAAGAAAATTACAGGCACTGTTTATATTATCAAGAGGCACTAGTGATCAGATTTTTGTGTTTATAGAAAGAAAATCATGGTTTCAGAGCCGATTTGAATTTTTCGTTACCGCTGCCTTGCTTGGTGGAGGTATGCAATCTCACAGTGCTCTGGTTGGCTCTTTTATGTGCGAGCAAACTATAGTTTATTTATTTGTATTTTATATTGTTTCCTCTTTTCCAATAAATATTGTTATTAATTATTATATTATTTCAGATATTTCATATCAGCACTAACTTTAACGAAACACTTTGTCTTCTTCTCCAAAGTTCTAAAAATACACCTCTGTTCGCCACTAAGTTTATTCAGTACTATACGTGAGTAAAATCGAAAACATGCTAAATAAAACACGACNGCCTGGGTCAACCTGTAACGTAATTCTGTCATGGTGCTGTCATTCGTAATGTAGTTTACCCAGCTTACGACGCTACCTGCGCCTGGGTCAATCTGTAACGTAATTCTGTCATGGTGCTGTCATTCGTAATGTAGTTTACCCAGCTTACGACGCTTCCTGCGTCTAGGTCAATCTGTAACGTAATTCTGCCATGGTGCTGTCATTCGTAATGTAGTTTTCCCAGCTTAAAATCTTGTCTAATAATATTTTCATCTATAAAAGCTGAAGAAAGGTACAATTGTTTGGTTACGTTTTCCTTTGTCTTCGGAAGGGAGTTCTACTGGTAAGTTCCAATGTGCAATTTAATTAATTCAACGAGGTATCGAAATAGAATACATATTCGAAACAGAGAATAAGAATCTAATGAGCGTAACTACTAGAGGTAGGCAAACCTCATATATGGTGCACTCGTAGAAGGGATTGCTCGTGTTACGCTTTTAACCAATAAGCTTAAAAGGCACGTGATACTGGTATAAAGTAGTTAAGATGTAGCGTATTATGTTAAATACCTATTTAATTTTATTTTTTAATTCTCGAGTGTATTTTGATTTTGATACAGCGCACCATTGCCAGTTTTCCTTTAAGTTGACGTTGAACGAAGGGTGATCAAACTTTTCATATAACGTGCCTACTCATATAAGGTACACACATTTCAGTCCGCATCCCCTACCTTATAATTTGTAAGGTTCGCCTTCGCTTAATTCAGTTGTGAAACATTAGCCAGTACCATAGTTACTAGCGGGACCCGTGGAAATTTAATTGTTTTCACACCCTAGTTTGGCGTGAGGCAGCTCTTCTAACTTAACTCACCCCGTCTAAACTGATGTCGGCCGCTTAACCCAGTATAACGTCACGCAGTCGGTCTACCTTACGCCTCGTCTAACCTCTCTTCGTATTATTTCACCTGTGAATCACGCATTTGTGTTATCACTAAATAATTTGCCCTTGTGTCTTGGCATATATGTTAAATACGACGGTACCTACTTCTTGCATTGTTCTCCTATGTATTTTCACGCCTTTTCTACGCTCTATTCTCCACAGTTTATAGATAATTTAGCTCGTCATATAATCTTACAAGTTTCAACTTTTTATTGGCGTATCCGATCTTTTCGGAATACATATTACGGGACCCGTGGGTTTTTGTCAGTATCCCATCACTTTCTGCTTTACTTGATACGATAGCTCTTAGATTAGATATACTATATCCCGGAGCAGGCAGATTCACTTGTTCCTCCCGTAGCCTGTGTGCCTTTTTGCCTGGTTTCTGTCTTGAAGAGGGAGGAGGTGCAAGGCATCAGGCTCATGCTTTTCTTCAACTATTGTAGCTTGAATTCTTGGATGATGCAGGGGATGCACGTCCCGGGTCACGCTGGTGCGCCGTTGCCCAAATATCAACGCTATCCATTGGCCTTGGAAAACGAGGCTAATGAAGTATTGTGTTTGCGACATTCTCATAGTTACCTCCGATAAGAAGGTTACGTTTTCGCCGGGTTTGTCAGTCTGTCTGTTATTCTGTCTGTCACTAAGATAACTCAAAAAATTACGAACGGATTTTGGCGAAACTTACATGGGTTGTTAGGTATGTTAGGAGGAACAGATGATTAACTTTTGGTGAAGATCTACCCATCTGTTTATTTGTTTGCCTGTTATTTGTTAGTTCCAGAACTTAAAAAGTTATGGACAGATTTTCATGAAATTTACACGAGTTGCTGAGTTTATTACATGTTGCAGAGAGTAAATGATCAAATTTTTGTGATCTGTTTGTTCGTTCGTTTGTCGCTGTGTTTGATTTTATGTTTGTTAGCGCAATAACTTAAAAATTATGAATAAATCTTTATGAAATTTTCAGGAATTGTTACTACTGTTATATGACATAAATAATTGAATTGTGGTGATGATCGGTTAGTCCGTTTGTGTGTTTGACTAATGTTTGTTAAAATGTTTGTTAGCGCAATAACTCCAAAAATATGGATAGATCCTTATGAAATTTTCAGGAACTGTTAGTAATGTTAAAAGACATAATTGATTAAATTGTGGTGATGATCGGTTGGTCCGTTTGCATGTTTGAGCTATGTTTTTTCAAACGTTTGTAAGCGTAATAACTCAAAAATTATGGATGATCTTTATGAAATTTTCACGAATTGTTAGCCATGTTAAAATACATAATTGATTTAATTTTGGTGGTGATCGGATAGTCCGTTTGTATGTTTGGCTTATGTTTGTTAAAATATTTGTTAGCAGCATAACTCAAAAACTATGAACGGATCTCCAAGAAAATTACAGACACTGTTAATATTATCAAGAGGCACTAGTGATCAGATTTTGGTGTTGATAGAAAGAAAATCATGGTTTCAGAGCCGATTTAAATTTTTCGTTACCGCTGCCTTGCTTGGCGGAGGTATGCACTCTCACAGTGCTCTGGTTGGCTTTTTTATGTGCGAGCAAACTATAGTTTATTGTATTTTATATTATTTCCTCTTTTCCAATAAAATTATTATTAATAATGATTATATTATTATTATTATTATTATTATTCTACACCTCACCGCAGCTCAGCTGATCCAGAAGACTGTTGCCTTCCGCGGCCAGCGGCCAGGGGGTAGTGCGGTAGCAGGGGTTCGTTCGGGACTCCGTCCGAAAACTCATCCAGGCTTTCCTTGAATGCTGGCAGTGATCCACGGAATTCCCTGAGTTGTATCGGGAGGCAATTGAACAGATTCGGCTCCATTAGAAAGAAAGAGCGATCACACATAGCTCATATTCCGGCTGGAGCTCTCTTGCTATAAGTTGGTATTACACAGAGAGTATCCAGCCGAATGCGCTGCTTTGTACTGATTTGTAGGTGACGGTCTGCAAAATTAGGTACAATGTTCCTTATTATTTTCCACGTGTACAGTATTATATATCTTTCCCTATGGCGCTGAAAAGAGTACAAGGAGAGGGATGCCAATCTCTTCCAATAGTTAAGCTACTGCATCTCCGAGATCGTCGCCGTAAATGTTCGCTGGATTCCTTCGAGTTTCCTGATAGGTATCACTAAATGCCCTCGTGTTCCACAGCTGACAGCAGTATTCAGCGAGTGGGAGGATATGTGCCCTATATAGGGTCAACATCGGTATGGCGTCACGTGTTCGGATCGAAATGTCCTCCATATACACCCTATCTGCAGCCTGCATCTACGCTCTATTGCTTCAATCTAATCTCAAAAAGTGCCGCCGTCGTCAATTATGACTTCGAGGTCCTTGACGGTACTTTTACGCTCAATTTCCAGTTGGTTTGCTGTGGTGTAACGGATCTCCGGTTCTGGATGAGTGCCGTATTGGAGCAGCTCAAAATTTACCTCATTAAACTCCGTATTATTATTAGTGGCCCATCCATAAATCTCACTGAAGTCTGTTTGGAGCTCCCTAGAGTGTTGGATCCCGGCAACACCCTGAAGTAATGGGGTGTCATCCGCGAAGAATGAGACCCGCGCCGAAGAGATTCTCGCATCCATGTCAATGACGTGAACAAGGAACAGTAAAAGTCCCAGTACCAATCCGTGCGGCACTCCACTAACAACCTGCGACTCCTCCGAGACCCAGCCATCCACCACCA
The DNA here is from genome assembly GCA_001587735.2 of Parhyale hawaiensis. Classification (NCBI taxonomy): domain Eukaryota; kingdom Metazoa; phylum Arthropoda; class Malacostraca; order Amphipoda; family Hyalidae; genus Parhyale; species Parhyale hawaiensis. The sequence goes on from LQNS02278070.1 coordinate 37,499,150, forward strand.
TGCACTGACTTCTGGTAGGTAGTGAGGTAGTGAGAAAACTGCAAATCCACTCCAGCAATGGGCCCCCAACGTGCAGTGTCTTCAGCTTCCTCAACAAAACTCCCTGATCAACTTTATCGAACGCCTTTGCGAAGTCCAAATATATCCCATCTACAGCGAGCGAGTTTGCAAATGCCTCCAAAACAAGTCCTTGATGCTCCAATAACTGAGACAAGCATGACCTTCCGGTCAGGAAGCCATGCTGACGCGGATTGAGCAGTCCAGCTTCCTCCAAATACTTGACACGGCGCTCCGCAACCAGCTTCTCAAAGATCTTGATAATGTGAGACGACAAAGTCACAGGCCTGTAGTTTTTTGCCAAGTGTCTTTGTGGCCCCTTGAATATGGGGACAATTTATCCTCTTTTCAGTTTCGCGGGTATTTCTTCCGTATCTAGAGACTTCCTCTCGAGCAAATAAAGAGACCTCCTCAATTCTGCTTTGCACTTCTGCAGCAGTAAAGCAGGGATGCCGTCTGGTCCCGGAGCAGCAGACGGTGAAACACCACCAACCTGCTTCTCGAGGTCTGTTCCTGTAAATTGCACGTTTTCCATGTGTGTAGCAATAGCCAACTCGCAGGTGTCCTCGTTATCGGCATATTTCGGGCAGCTAAACACGGATTCGTAATGATCCTTTAAAATGTTGCGCATTGCTTCTGCGTCACTGAACACCTCACCGTTCATGCGAAGGGGTCCGACTTTGGATTGTGTGTGGAGCAAAGCTGTAGAAGTATTTGGGGTTATTTTTAATGTCCTCCACAGTACGGGCTTCCTCCGCTATCGCCTAGTTCTCGTACAACAAGATTAACTGTTTTTTTTTAATGTTCTCCGCCTTGTTTTGTATTTCACGTCGAGTTAGGGGTCTGGTTGCACTGACCAGTCTCTTATGAAGGCGAGTTCGCTTCCTCATGAGGACTTTTCTTTCTCTTGGTAGGGAGCGTCTCCCTCCTCGGGCCCTGCTCGGCGGAACATGTTTAGGGCCCACCTCTCCAAGCACTGCACAAATCACTTCATATATGATGGTGGGGGATTTACCGTTACACAAGTTCTCCCTGTCGATCAAGCTCAAATCATAACGCATACCTTCCCAATTGGTACGCTCACTCATGAAGTTGAGGGAGCTGAGCACGCCACTCCAGTCCTTCCCTGGAGGTTGCTGGGCCGTCGGCCCCAGTCCGAGATCCGCGACGACGATTATGATATGATCAGACAGCAGCGTCTCTTCGACCTCTAATCCCCGCATCAGATCTCCTCCGTTGGGTAAGAACTAGTCCAGTAAACAATCGATCCTGGTAGGGCAAGCTATTTATTGGTCTAAGGTAAATTTCTCCTCGAAATTCAACAGGCATTCTACTTCCGCAGTTGTCACATTAGACCCTCCCTTAGTTTTACAGCTACTCCAGCACACCGATGGGAAGTTGTAGTCCCCCATCATAACGATGGTGGGCAAAGAAACTCCAAACCCATCAATGACATCGGAGATGCGGCTTAAAACAGTTCCGAAGTTAGTCATCTTGCTTGTCGGCGGGCGGTAAATAACAGAAATAACCAGCCTTGGTTTCTTAAGCCAAACAACCAAGTGCTCGGCTACGCCATCGGAGCCGCAAGACGAGACCACTGCGCCTCCTGCCAGGTCTTCCCTGATGTACCTATAATGCCACACCACCCTTTTTCCTAGGGCCTCGCGCTCGATCCGCTCAGAATAGTTGGTAGCCAGGGATTTTAATCTCGGCATCAGTAATATCTTCATTTAATTGAGATTCCACAATCGATATTAGTGCTGCTTTGCTCAGTAGGGCCTTATCCATCAGCATCACGGGTGAGATGATCGTGTCTCTGTTTCGGAACTGACTAAAAAATTTTTCAAGAAACGAGAAGCTAACAGCTATGGTTGAACTTCCTTCCAGCGACATTCAGAGCTCCTTGTGAATTGAATTTTTTCTTATCTAACCCTGAGAAGCAGACACATGGAGGGACGGACAGATGGACGGGCTAACGGAGCCTCAAGCTGAATAATATTCTAGATGTATGATAGCTACGCATTGACGTGTATCATTTATCGCTAGGGTAACATGTCTAGTACCCGTCCATCATTCTAGTAGCCGTCCACTTGGCACTAAAAAACTTGTATGAAAACTAGCAGTGCTAGAAAGCAGCACATAGGCATAAGCTGTGGGCTAAGAAGTGCTGCACCATCTCTGAAAATGACGGCGAAAAATATGAAACAATAAAAAATGGTGGTGGTTTCACATTTTTTTCATGTTTTAGTGAAAAAATGTGAAAACCACCATTTTCTATTATTTTATTTTTTCGACCGTCATTTTCAAGGATGGTGCGGCACTACTTAGCCTACAGTTTAAGCCTATGTACGGCTTTCGAGCACTTCTAGTTTTCACACAGCTAGTGTCTTAGTGCCAAGTGGACGGCTACTAGCATGTAGGACGGGTACTAGACATGTTATCCTACCATGTAATTCTCTACTGTGTCTTGTGTGGTGGATATAAAAAATGTTCAGAACACTTGTTCATTATTTTATAGGAAGTGGAGTATTGTGAAAGAAATAGTGGCTGTGTGCGATGAAACGTCACTTGGGACCAATGACGTCGTGGGCGCCCTCTCCACCCACACTCCGCCAGTTCTGCAAATTCTTATCGGGCATATTCATTCATATTTTTAATCCCTGGTACGTAGGTATTCGAGAAATAGCACAGGATCATATTGCTTCGCACAATAATTGCACTCGTGTGTTGCTACTTTTTGCTTTCGACGTTCCTCTTCTATCATTCTTTTGTCATGCACTCTGCCTTTTCATCATGCTTTCCTCGTAATTTTTTCTCCTTACAGCCTTCTCCTATATAGGTACTCCTATACAGTACTACCCACTTCTAATTACCTCCGCCAAGAAGGTTATTTTTATCGAGTTCGTCTCTTTGTCTGTCACCAAGCTAACTAAAAAAGTTATAGATGGATCTTTACGAAATTTACGGTGATGTTAGGCATGTTAGGAGGAACAGATTGCTATCTTTTGGTGAAGATCCGTTCAACCGTTTGTGTGTTTTTTTATCTGCCTCTTATTTAGTGTGGCCTGCGCGTTATCAGGCCGCCCCCATTATCCGGCCCCTGGACGCCTATTTGTTTGTATGAGCAGACTTTGGGGTTGGGGCTCTGGGTAGCCCCTGAGTAGGAGGAAAAGCCACTCTACAGGCGGATGAGACCTATTTTGGTCCAACGGTATCGCTGAGAGGAGATGAACAGGCTGGTGCCATAGCTGGGTACTCAATCTTCCGCAGTCTGCTCCTCCCTCTCTTCCATCAGGAACTACCAACTGATGCTCTTTTCCTTTCCTTTCTCTTCTTTTCGGCCAAAGCCTGTACTGGTGATGGCAGGGTCTGGGGCGCGTAGATAGCTGGCCGCTTTTGTAGCTGTCGTTACTGTCGATTTGTTTTTGCTTTATTATGCTTGATATTATTTTCTGTGCATGGGATTCTTTCTTTCTTCTCTTTTGTATATTTCTGTATTTATCTGTACACTACTGTATATATATGTTCTTTTAGTTTTTCTTTTCTTTCTTCTACTTATCTGTGGGGATGTGGAAAGCAACCCGGGACCGGGTCGGGCTCGGGGGGTGTCGTCTCCTCTATTGTAATATTAGAGGACTGCATGCGAACCTCGCGGAGCTCGACCTTGTATCCCGTGGTGTGGCTGTTGTGTGCTGCTCCGAGACATTGGTGACTGGCAGAAGGCCGACGCTGAACTTGCCTTGGCGAGTTTTCAGTCCCCTTTTCGCAGGCTGTGGGGATCGGGGCCTGGATTCCGTGGAATGGCCCTCTATGTCCAGAGCGGATACTGTGCTTACCGGTAGTCAGTGCACGAATGCGCCTGTCATCAGATCATTGTTGTAAGGGTGTGTGGCCGACAGAAGAATTATTATTTATTCTTCTTATATCGGAGCCCTGCAACTGATGGTTCTCTTTATGACTGTTTATTGACGGCGATGGCCTCGATCCAGAGCACGGATCCCACGCCAGCGTTTGTTTTTGTGGGTGATGTTAATGTATACCACAGGGACTGGTTGGGATCTGCATCACCGACTGATTGTCATGGTGTGGCTGCGTTTGACTTTTGCACTTTGTCTAGTTGTGTGCAGCTAGTTCGCGGCTCCACGCATATTGCTGGTAACTGTCTCGACCTCGTTATGACTGATGTACCGGACTTGAAGACGGTGTCAGTTGGCTCCCCTATTGGCTCTACAGACCACTCACATCTTATTGTATCCTTGGACCTTAATCAGGTTGTTCCCGTAGTAGACACCAGAAGAGTGGTATTCGGTAAGAGTAGGGCGAACTGGGTGGCTGTTATTCAGGCAGTAGGACCGTTACCTTGGCGTCAGATTATTCACGGTAAGGATCCTGTCTCTGAGCTTGACGACTTGACTGTGTCCATTTTGGAGAGGTTTGTCCCTAAGAGGACTATTCTTCTGAGGTCTCGGGATAAGCCGTGGTTTGACGACCACTGTCGGTTAGCTTTCGAAGCTAAACAAGCGGCTTATCGGGCTTGGCGGCGTTCGCGTGACCGCCCGTTGTGGCAGACCTATGTTGATCGTAGGGCCGAGGCTAAGCGTGTGTATGACGAGGCACAGCATCATCTGAGCAACGTGCAGGGAGTTTCTGCTGAGTATTGAATAGCCATATCGTTGATGGAGTGAGCTAAAGGGTTCAGTGTTCGGTGCTGAACCTTCGTTGCCACCCCTTGTTGGTCCCGGTGGAGATAACATTACTGATCCCTTGGCAAGGACGGAGCTTTTAGCGACTCACTTCAACGAGAGGCAGAGCAGAGATGTTATAGCATTGCCTCAGGGATGCCACCCTGAACCTCGCTTGACCTCTTTGGCGTTCAGACCTGGTACAATCAAGGTGCTGCTTGAGGGCCTTGATCCATATGGAAGTGTGGATCCGGTGGGCATGTTTCCTTTGTTTTAAACACAGCTGGCTGACGTTCTTGCCCCCAAGCTTGCAGTGATCTTTCGGCGATTGAATTGGTTAGGAAATTTTCCTCGTTGTTTGCGTACTAGAAATATTACTTCTGTTCCCAAGTGTCCGGTGTCGCCCTATGTTTCCAACTATCGACCCATCACACTGGCGCCCATTTTGTCGCTGGTAAGCTTGGTCGTTTTGCTGAGGTTACGAAGTTGCTGCCTGCTGGTCAGGTTGCGTACAGAACTGACTTGAGTTGTTGGGACGCTCTGTTGTCGGTGTCACACCATTTGCAGTCTGCGCTGCATTGTATGTCAGAGGCACGCCTTGTCCAGTTGGACTTAAGCGCGGCGTTCGACAGGGTTAACCACAGGGTCTGTATCATTCGCGATTTTGTTTCTGAGCGAACGCAGAGTGTGTCTGTTGACGGCGTTTTGAGCGACTCAGTAGCGGTGGTGTCTGGCGTCCCTCAGGGCAGTGTGCTTGGCCCCCTGTTGTTTGTTCTCTATACTAGTGACATGTTCTCTTCACTCGAAAACACGTTGATCAACTATGCCGAAGTTACCACTTTGATGGCAGTGATACCTGCTCCTAGCCTACGTGTTGCCTGTTGCTCAGTCTCTGATTAGGGATTTGTCATGCATTAGTGCATGGAGCTCGGCCTGGAGATGAAGCTGATCGACAGTAAGACCAAGTCGATGATTATCAGCCGGTCTCGGACACTTGTACCGCAGCATCCCCAACTTGAGATTGATGACACTTTGCTTCAGGAATCTAGCTATCTCCTTGGAGATTCTTGGTGTTGTCTTTGATGAGAAGCTTACTTCTGAGCCGCATATTAGGAGGTTGGTGTCACGTGCTTCCACTAAGATTAGGCTCCTGTGTAAAATGAATTCTGTGTTTGGTGACAGCCATGTTGCCCGCAGATGTTTTTATGCGTTTTTGCTGCCTGTGTTAGAGTATTGCTCACCGGTCTGGGCTTCAGCTGCTGACGCTCACTTACGTCTGTTGGACCGACTTGTTTGTTCAGCCAGCAGACTGTGCGCTGATAATGTTCTGGTTAACCTGTCCCATAGGAGAAGAGTAGCTGAGCTATGTATGTTTTATAAGGTGTACAATAATGGGAGGCATTGGTTGTATTCTTCTCTCCCTGCCCTCAAGGTTTTTGGGAGAGAGACTCGTGCTACGTGCGGAGCGCACTCTTTCACTTTGGAGGCTGTCATATGTCGAACTAATCAGTTCTGTCGGTGCTTC
>LQNS02278070.1:37533839-37547772 GCA_001587735.2 Parhyale hawaiensis
CAACTATTCCTCCTAACACACCTAACAATCCCTGCAAATTTCATCCAAATCGGTTCATAACTTTTTGAGTTATCTTGGTGCCAGACAAACGGACAGACAAATACGACGAAAACATAACCTCCTTGGCGGATGTAATAACACCCGTTTTATATTTTCATTAAAAATTTTATCAATCACATATTACATTGTGTCTCTTAAGAGTTTTTTTTTACGAGGGCAGTTCTAAAAATTTGTCTACTGGGAGTCTTGTCTTATAGTATAAGAGGTAGGTGCATTAGGATATTTGCTGTATACGCAGGAGAGTGCCGATGTCGTAATAGGATATTTCTACTCGAGCCTCTTGGCCTTCTAGCATCACGTACTGTACGGATCGCCGTAGCGGTTACGGTGGTTAAACTAATAATGTAACTAGCACTAGAGCACACTGAGAGCGCATACCTCCGCCAAGCAAGGCAACGGTTTCGAAAAATTCAAATTGGTGCTGAAACCATGGTTTTCTTTGTATCAAGTCCTAAACGTAATCATTTGTGCCTTTTGATAGTAGCTATTAACCCCTTCTGCAATTTTCTTAAAGATCCGCTGAGAACTTTTTGAGTTATGCCGATAACAAACGTTATGACAAACATAAGTCAAACATACAAACGAACCAACCGAGGTCTTTTAACTTTACTAACGACTCTAAATATCATAAAGATCCATCCATAACTTTTTGAATTATGGCATTGACGAAGATGAGGCAGACAAACAAACGAACGGATCTTCACCAAAAGTTAATCATCTGTTCCTCCTAACATACTCAACAATCCCCGTGAATTTCATTCAAATCCGTTCATAACTTTTTGAGTTATTTTGATGACAGACAAATCTGAGAAAAACATAACCTCCTTGGCGGAAGTAATAATAATAATAATTTTACGTGACATTCAAACGTTGTAAATTGCAGCTGCGGTAGCGTGTCCGTCAAGGTGAAAAATTTTAGTGTCCGGGCAACTTTCGCGTCAGTGTGCGCCCGCCAATAGATCACAGATTGACTTAGCCTTAAAGCCCATGCAGTCAGACAGTTAAAATTTACGATTTACGAATGGGTAGCTTAGAAATTTTGAGTGGTACGTGATTCATCGGTGCTGTGTGTTATTCAAGTTTTTTTTTTCTCACGTGTAGCATCAGTACCTTTCAGTGGATGTTCGTCGCATCGGGTTTGTGCCCGATTCCACGTTTTGAGCTGCTCAAAAATCGTGATCACGCACAAGTATGCGCGATTGTGCGCCCTTTCAACGTCATTCCTGTGTTCTTAGTGTAGTTCTGATGCGGAGAATGCCCGACAAATGCGTGGACCGTTAGCGGTTGTACATACACAAGAGCAACTGTCGGCTGCTAGACCGAGACTGGCAGAACTCCGTCTGGGACTCTGGGCGTCAGTGCAGGAGGCTATTGTGCGCGGAGCGCATACGATCGTGCATCTTATAGTGACGCCCGTTGTTCTCCAGCCATCAGCGAATCTGAAGTGATCTACGTTCGGTCTATGCGTCGTTTTTCAGTGCGAGTGCGCGGTTCATAGGTGCGTATAAGTGGTTCGTGCGTGGAGTGCCCGTGATTTGTAATTGCCATTGATTTCCACGTAGTTGATGAGCACACGTCGGTAATTTTCGACCACGCAAACCCCTCAAAATGGTCAATTTCTCCTCTGACAATCACGCACAAGCCAACTTTATACGAAATTTATGCGTAACCAGCGTGTGATTGGGTTTTTATCTAGCGAAGCCTTCGTGACATGATCCAGAGCTCGGCATAGATACTCAAAAATGTATCTAGGTACTAAATACACCCTTAAAATGTACCTAGATACAGTTTTTCAAATGTGTGTTAGATTGCTCTAATGTATTAAATATAGTTATGTTTGTCCTGATATTTTGTAGAAATATGTTAAATATATTCCTTAAGGCCCCATCAAAAGATTCATTAACCTACTCTATATGGTTAAACTTTATTTTCGAATAATGAAAATCTTTCTATTATTTTGCCCGCTATAGTATCATAAGAACTAGCAACGTGCCCAATATTACTCGTATCGCAGCGACATCTCTGTACTCGAGTGCAACTCGTTCCTGGAGTTAGTGTGCCGAACTGTTGAATTAATTTAGGAGTTTGCGTCCGTTAGGAAACTCTAGCATTCGCGCAACGTGCTTTAGATATTGGGTCACCGGAAAACTGCGGATTAATATAATCCCAGCCTAAAATACATTTAAACCTTTTAACAACCGATCACTTGGAGGACGGTGTAGCTACTGTGTATGCGTCATGGTTACCAGTCGTATGAATGTTACTCTCCAGGGGGTATAGGAACGGTCAGAAAGGGTGTGGTAGAAAGGCTGTGGTTAATTAGTTACGTTCGTCTGTTCTGTATCGAGAGGTGCACCCCATACACGGGATCCCATTGGTAACTTGAGCCATAGTTAGGCCTTAGGGATATCTTGTTTTCGTGCTCACGTTGCTTCGGCCTGTTTCCATGTCCTACCAATGGCGTTCTGTTCTTTGCCTGTTCTCTTGGCTTATTGCACCCATGTCCTTTGATACGGCGTGAGGATACCGCCGTGCACGAGTTCAACATTTCTTTCGACTTACTGAATATCGCTTAGTATTCCTTTTTGAATCGTCGACGGTGACGTTTAAATAGGAGGATTAAAATACTCCGTGAACTCACCTTGTTTTTTTTATTATTTATTTTTATTATCTTTTTTTTTGAGATGCGCATCTCTCATGTGGACGTCAGAGACAGCCCAAACATACAGTATTTGTTCATTGGCATTCCGTAGTTCACATTTTGCTTTTTCTGCCTATCTCTGCTTTTCCACTCCTGCCTACACCAGTTCTGACTGTTGTCACTCTTGAGTATTTCCGAGATACACTTCCCTTGATTACGGAATTGCTCAGTTTTTTCGTGTTTTCCTACTTTCGAATCGCAGGATACGTTTTACGCCGTGTAGGAGGCCCGCAATGTACAAATGTAACAGTTCTCACTAATTATAACAAAAGTACCTACTAATCACAGAAGAAAAACAGTTAACACTCATGTGAAGAAGCGCTGTTTTCTTGGTTTGCCACTGATTTTGTTGATAGTTACTTTGTTAATCTTATTTCAACCAGGTGTGGTACCTCGCTACTAAGATCTTTTCTCCCGTTAAGAATACAATAGAAGAAAGGCGTAATCACCCAACAGTCAAATGAATGCTTTTAATTCAGTCCGATTGTATTGTTACCTCTTTCTAGACACAACTGTGTGTCTGCTAAAATGTTATTAAAATGTTATCAGCCAAGTCAAGTTTGTTTCGGATGCGTTACTCGTAAGACACACGACATGTTTTCAAGTTTGCAGTAATTAACACTTTGAACGGTGTGCGCTTTTCAGTTCTTGAACTGTCACAGGAACGCATTTGGAGGATTAAATGAAAAAGCACATTCATTTGACTGAAGCTTACACAGACTTTTAGCGAAAATTCCAATCACCGTTAATTCCGTGCTGGTAGAAGTAGCAACAAGTATATAAAGTACTGAAGAATACTAAATTGTACTCCAGACCCGAGAGTGGAGGCGTTGTATATCATGTAGTGATTATCATGCACCGTGATTCTCTTTGTTGTGTCTGTGTGAACACCAAACGCCCTCATCAATAAACTCTATATTCACTAACTAAAATACCGGCATCTCGTAAGCATAACATTTGAAACATTTGCGATGAATGCTAGTTTTCAGATTTCTAGTTTTCAGGGACTTAAACGTTTTTTTCTAAATGTGTATAATCAATATGGCGCGATAAATTTTTCCTTTTAGATAATACAAAGCTGCTTCAGCTATCCGCTGGTAAAAGAAAGCATTGTCTTCAGTTTAAAATCCTCTTTTATACCTTCAGGGTACCGGCAATTTACTGCCATAGAACTATGAGAGCAAATGCGTGGCAGTCATGAGCATGTCACCACAAGCGAGCTTTATACTGCATTGCGTAAGTGCGGAGTCGTGTTCGTTAGGAGCACTGGAACATTTTACTGACACTTCATTCCCTATGGATTTTATTTATTGCGGTATTTCAACGCACAGGCAAGCATATAAAGATTAATAAATTTATGATTTGCTCGCTAGAATTATACTTCAAATGCATGCTAATGGGCTCCATTCGGGAGCGGGGAAGATCATATAGGATTTGCCAGTATGTCTTTATTTCAGGGAAATTTCTGTAAGAGATGGCAGGACGATTTTTTTCTTAGAGCATAAAGCGTAGTTTTTCCATCGAGTCGACTAAGCGCAAGAGTGTAATGTGTTGGAAAAAAAAAAAGGAACGAAAGCGCAAATTTTTAACGCAAGCCTCGTCTACACACTGTATGTATCTATATGACAGCAAAAGAACATGATAAACACCATCGTGTGTTTGTATATTTTGTGTTTATATATTTGTAGGTATCTTATGTGCCATGCTTTTAACAAAATAGATATGCGACAAATAGGCCACGTTAGAGACTTAAGCGATTCTATATTGTGTCCTGATCAATCGGAGAAAATTAGAGTAGGTTGCACTAGATGATCACAGTAGGAAATTCCAAGCTTAAAATTAAATGCACATCTTGTGCTGCCAGTACTGAAATCAAAACTGTAAGAGTATTTACAGCAGGTGAAGTCTGAGTTTAACGTTCTCTTTACATCATAACCTTATTTACTCTCAGTTCAAGACGTGTCAATTGAGTAAATGTTTCATGAAACATAAGGGAAGCAATTTTTCAGGGTACAGTAGACGCAACAATAATTCTTGTTTTCCAACTTGCATTCTTCCGTTGAGGAGGCAGTTTTTCGTTTGAGGATAAAAATTTCACTGTATCGATGTCGTATGTATACACGATACAGGGACAAAAATGTAAATACAGCGATACTGGACCGTTTGCAAATGAAACTCTTATTTGTATATGCCATCTCAGGGAAGGAAGGATTGTGCTACTCTGTTTAATTGAGACACAGAACGTTTATCTCGTACGATAATTTGAGTTGGTCATTATTGTGCATCCTTCATAAGCATACAAGTAACGAAGGTATGAACAATGAAGAAGTGTTATCATAAATTTTTCTGTCATTTTTGACAGCAAGGGTACTCTAGTCAGATCCTAACACGAAACTACGAATAGAATTGGGTCGTAATCTAACACAGCACTCACGATCTTACGAGTTACAGAAGATCTAAACCTATCTTGTATAACTGAAAATAACAAAATACATAACGTGCAGTTGACAAACTAAATAGCACTACGAGGTACTGAATGGGAAATGATAACAGACAGAATGTATGTACAGTGGTCGCAAAGTAACGTTCACCCCTGTGCCGCAAAAACAAAATTATCGCATAATTCGCTGATAAATTTGTTTTCGCATTCCCCGCCATATGAGAGGAGAAATTATTATTATTAAATCACACCAGACTGGGGACGTGGGAACGGAGAAACTCCATGAGGTTGACGAACCCCCACGCAACCAGCCCAGCGAATGAAGAAAAGAAGAAGAAAAAACAGAGAATATCCGAGATCACAGAATAGCTCTGTGTACAGATTGTCTAAAGCTGCCAATACCCGCACCAGCAAAAACAGAGCCATCAAGACCATTTCAAACATCCACACACGATGGAAAAAACGAACTTGAATACTGGCCCGTACGGCATCGTAACGGTTTCAAGGCAAACTTATGAAGAGCACGAGTACGCCGAGTATACGTCACCCGAACAAATGGCTCCGGCAGAAAATCGGACAGTGGATGACTAGGGCACTTGTGCATTTTATACAAAAAGCAGACCCCACCAACTCCACTACGATGCGCCAGATCACAAGGCACAACATCATCCAGCATGAACGCACATTGACGAACCACTTTGTCAAGCAAGTACAGATGACAATCGGCAGCAGAACCCCAGACTAGAGAGCAGCATTCCAGAAAAGGGAGGGCATAACAATTACAGCAGCGACGTGTCAATTTTACCGAGCCAAACACCCTCCAAGCACGCCTCATAGGACCAATTTTCTGCGACGCACGTGAAGCAACAAAACGAATGTGGGGCTCACACGTCAACTTTAATTCAAAATTGACACCCAAGATTATAAAGTCATCAACCACAGGAAGTGATAGACCATCCAGTATGAGTGCACGAAAAGAAGGTTCCATTGTACACGACCGGGACACGAGCATGGTCTTAGTCTTGCCCACATTTAGCTCATCCCCCACCTAGTACACAAATTATCAATTACTTCCAAATCATGCTGAATGGATTGTGAAACCTCCAACCTATCCCTAGGCTTATCGCAAACAACCACCAATGTAACATCATCAGCGTAACCAACAAGTAAATTATTAACAAGATCAAACAGATCCGCTGTATATACAATGAATAACAAATGGCCCAGAACACTACCCTGTGGGACACCAGAAACCACGTCTAATAACTCACTCCTCTTCCCGTCAACAACTACACATTGACATCTGTCAGATAAAAACTGATCAATTACCGAGAAAACTGAACCACCAATACCCATCAACCACAGCCTAAGGTGATTCCCGCGATCAACAGCAGCACCCATGTCAAGCTGTACCAACCTTGCCTCATGACTCCCATCAAGAGCTAGCTGCAACGCATGAGAAATATGAAGCAGAGCATCACAAGTTCCCAAGCCCTTACGAAAACCATACTGTGTTGGGGGAAGGACACCCTGCTTCTCAAGAAAATAACCCAACCTCGACGGAATCAACCTTTCATAAACTTTCGACAAAACTGGTGTGATCGAGATGGGTCTATAGTCGGAGCTTCGGGATGATACAGAGCTCTTCAGAACAGGCGTCACATGGGCGACACACCAGCACTCCGTAAAAGAGCCCAGCCGTAACATCCGACGGAACACGGAAGAAGCAAGCGGGGCTGCGAGCACACCAGCCAACCCCCGAAGAAAGAGAGGAAACATACCCGATGGATCAGTGCCCCCATAGGGCTCCAGGTCAAGAAGAAGTCTGTGCACTTCAGAAGATCTGAAAGCAAAACTGAAGAACCTCAGCTCGGGATCACACACTTAAGGAATGCGCCCCGGTCCCGTCTCTACTTCCCATCAAAGTAACGCAACAAAAGGTCCGCCTTGGCAGCGGGGTCCGCAGCATGATCAGCACCAGCACCAATTAAAGGGGGGACCGAAGATCTCACATAAAGAACAGCGCTCTTCAAGGTGGACCACCACTTATGTGCGCTAATAAGCGAAGCTAACAACTCCCTGGACCTCAAATTGTGCTCCCTCTCCGCTTCCTCGCAAGTAGCACCAGCCCGACGCCGCTGTTCCATGAAACGCTGAAAGTCAACAGTAGACCGGCTAGTACGCCAACGGGCATATGCCCCCCGCTTCAACTGGTGTGCCCTCCTACAGGCATCATCAAACCAGGACTCATCGCCTGTCCTGACCGTTATAAAGCGGCAAGGGACATAGGCGCGCACCATGTCAGTGAAAAAGCCAATCCTAAGTAGACCCAGGATAAGGAGACTCTCTCACAACACCCCAAGGGTAACGCAACTATGGAACCAGAGACGACATCCCAATTCATTCTGGACTTCACGCCTATCAGTGACTCTGAGGACCCGCTGACGAACTTGCAGCGTCGCAGAGAGGGCACCATGGTCCGAGGAACCAATGGGAGATGTCATACCACAGGGTTGTATGGCATGTGTTGATTCACCCCCGCACCACACACAAATCCCCGCTACACAGTCAGTCTATGATCTATCAGAACTCGAGTATAGTACACTTACATTGCGTTGGCCCACTGGCCTCTACTTTCATACCTTTTCACTCATTTTGGCACCATACCAACAACCACGACAGCATCACAATGGGTCGGAAGAAGCTTACCAATCGGAGAAAAGACTCTGGCCCTCACCCAATCGAGCAGGGAGTACCGGTGAACCGCTTAGTTGTCGAACTGTATGTCAGCCGAGTGTCCCTCAAGCTTAAAACATCAGCTGCCGCACTCCCTGCCGGGATTATACCACCACGCATAGTGGGATGTGGGTGCAAGAGAAAGATAACACCTTGGCAGGCCTCGCTGTTTTCTTTCACATCCGCCCACATCCTACTTTGTGGGCGGTATGGTCCCAGTAGGGAATGTGGCAGCTGTTTATTAAAGTTTGAAAAGGGACAATCGGCTGACATTCAGTTCGACAGCTACGCGGCTCACCGGCTCTCCCAGCTCAATTAGGGTGGGCGCCCGGGTCTTTTCTTCTATTGTAAGCTTCTTTCAACATATTGCGATACCGTGGGGGTTGTTGGTATGGTGCTACAACAAGTGAAAAGGTAGGAAAGTAAAGGCTCGTGGACCAGCGCAACGTTCGTGTACTCTGGCCGAGTTTTAATAGAGCACAGACTGACTGTAGCAGGGATTTGTGAGTGGCGTTGGGCTGAAACAACACACGTAATACCACCCTCCTCTCTCCTCTCATATGGCGGGGGTATCGGCTAACTATACGATAACTTTGTTTTTGCGGCGCAAGGGTAAACTTTATTTTGTGGCCACTGTAGACACAGTCCCGATTTATATAAATAGTCCTGCTATTGTTTGCTGTTCTTTTAGAAAGAAGTCACATAAAGAAGCTTTACGAGCTGCAAGGTCGTTCTTCCTGCATTACTATATCCGCCAAATTGGTACGTAATTTACAGTGGGGGAAATAAATATTCGTACACCATGAAAATGTTTATTGAATAAAATCTAGCAAACCAAAAATATTTTAATTGATACAGTATTTGTATTTTTGCGCAAACACACACACAAAAAAACGAGTAAATTCCTCTATAGTAGAAATTATATAACAGTTTATATGTTTTTTATGTTGAAAAAAAGTATTCGTACAACACAATTAACTATTAAAAAAAAAACATTTAATATTTTGTGGTGTAGCCTTTGTTCAATTCATCGGCAATTAATCCATTTTATAGTTTTTTTTTACCAAGCCTTGACATGTTCCTTGCGGGATTTTAGCCCATTTTTCCTTGCAGATTTTTTTGAGTTCCGGTATTTACTTCGGCCTCCTCGCATTAATG
Organism: Parhyale hawaiensis; assembly: GCA_001587735.2. Lineage (NCBI taxonomy): Eukaryota > Metazoa > Arthropoda > Malacostraca > Amphipoda > Hyalidae > Parhyale > Parhyale hawaiensis. The sequence goes on from LQNS02278070.1 coordinate 37,542,935, forward strand.
TTTCATTTCAGAAATTGTCACAAATTTTCTATTAGATCCACATCCGAAGACTGGCTTGGCCATTCTAGTTGTTTTACAGGATTATCGGTGAACCATTTCTTCGTTGTTTTCGCCGTATGTGTTTGGTAGTTATCCTGGTGAAAAGCGAATTCTTGCGGTAGCCCGAGTTTTTGAACCGACGTATGCAAATGTTCCCTCAAAATGTTCTGATACATGTGAGCGTTCATTCTCCCTTCTATGATATGAATGTTACCTGTTCCACGTGATGAAAAGCATCCCCAAGTCATAACGTTACCCCTACCAAATTTTAAAGTGGGAATGTTTTTTTTTTGTGCAAATGCCGCTCCATCCATCCTCCACGCATGGTTCTTTGAATGTCGTCGAAATAGCTCTTAATTTAGTCTCATCTGACAACAACACGTTTTCCAAGTAAAACTCAGGCTTGTTCTTGTGCTCACGGACGAATTTCAGACGAGCTTCCCTATTTCTTTTCGACAGTAGGGGAGTTTTGCGAGGAGTTCGAGAACGTAAACTGTTTTGGTGCAGCTCGTTACTTACTGTACGACGGCTAACGTTTGTCCCTTCTGCTAGCAAGTCCTCCGGAAGCTCTTTGCGAGTAGTCATGGGACTTCGGACACTATCCGGACCATTGTTCTTGAAGCGCTAGGGGAAATTTTCTGCGGCCCGCCAGATATGCGTTGGTTTACGACGTTTGCGAACTTTTAAACCTTTTGATAAATGACCCGATGGTGGTAAACGGTATTTTGAATGTCTGTGTTATTTGCCTATAACTTTTTCCAGATTTCTATTCTTTAATATTCAATTCTTTTACAGAATTCGTAAGCTCTTTGCTTTTTGCCATGGTTACAACTTTCTTCTACGATGTCGCACGAAATAATTACCCCAAAGATGTTCATGGACTATAGTAGAATTCTAACGTAAAATCTAGAAGGTTCTGGAAAGTTCTAAATAGTCCAATCAATTTTAAAATCGTTTTATACGAATATATTTTTTAATCCCAGATAGCTTGGGGAAAATTATATGACGTATATAATTCATTAAAATTTTTTGTTCTGTTGACATATATCAATTGACAACACTTAAATACAAATACTGTATCAATATATTTATTTTTGGTTCGCTAGATTTTTTAAACGAACAGTTTCATGGGGTATGAATATTTATTCCCCTCCTACTCTATGTGCCGGTGTCTCTCTCTCTGTTAGCAACGTAACTCACAAAATTGTTGGCCGATCTCTATGAATTTTTTAGGAACTGCTCGGAATATTCACAGAATCAGATGACTGATCAAATATTGCTTCGGTATTGACCCGTTGATCCAGTTTTCTGTTTGTTTGTCTATTCCTGTTAGCAACATAACTCACTAAGGTATGAAGCGATTTTTATGAAATTTTCAGAAGCTTTTAAGATTATCACGAGGAACAAATGACTAAATTTTGGCGATGATCTCGTCAGTATATTTCCTTGTTCATCTGTCAGTCTTTTTTTTTCTGTGAATAGTGCATTGCTTGGCGGTGGTTAGCATTGTCGAAGGCAGCTCTAGTTATCAATGGTTACATTAATGTTAATATCATTCGGTGGAAGCATTACTAGAGTACACACAAAATATAAACACACTCACAGAGAGTGAAATAAAAACCTGCTAGAGCTACTGCATCAGCTGTTGGTATGCAACACCAGCAGGAACCGCGTGGCAACATATTTCATGTACAAACAAAAGCTCATTTACTGGCTATAATTTAGTTTCGTTTAATAAACAAAATTACTAAGATTGTTACATTAATACTTGTGCTGCTTAACTCGTATATTATCGCAAGCAGTCCCTGCACAAAATTACTGCATGACAAAATAATCATATAGCTAACACTGATAAACTGTTGTATACGCATCATCATGCCTTATATAACGAAATCCATTCTGGAACTGGACACATCTCCACAACGTGTCGTGAGCCATTCACGTTTTAACAGCCGAAAATTAAAATATTTGCTTCTTTAAGTCTTCTGCCCCCAAAATGCAGATTGCAAGTGCAAAAACTCAAATTTTCGAAACTTAGCGCTAAGCGCAAGCATTTTCTATTGAGCGCTAATTGTGCACTTGTACTTTAGTTCGCGCTCTTGCACACTTTTGGTTTCTATGCAGGTCATCGATCCTGCTTTAGCCACAGTACAAAATCGATTTCTTTGTATGTTATGCTTTAGAAACGCTTTCAACCAGCCACATTTTTATGATTGGTTGCACTGCATGAACATCATTTCATGATGTTCCAGCTAGTTAGCAGCATAAAACATGGCCCAGATGGAGGGACTTTCCAGATTATCACCGTTGTCAAGACTCTATCGAATAACCTATACATCAAGGGCGCAGCCATCTAGCTATCTGTACATTATGAGCGCTAATAATTAGCCTTATTTATAAACGCTTTTAATTGCTCATAATTTGAGGAAGTCTCCATTTAGTGGTATGATGTGACTTACCCTTATTAGCCGTATCAAATGAATGAGTCTCACCGTATGAACTCTCCTCATTAGTCGTTATTTCACAAGTGCTTCTAATTAATCGTACTAGATGAACGCTTGTCATCAGTTGTACTTTTTAAACATGCCAATAATTCCAACCTTATGAACGCTCCTCATTATTCGTATTTTTTGAATGCTTGTAATTACTCTTACTACATGAACGCTCGTCATCAGAGTACTCTATGAACTCTACAATCATTCATACCAAATGAACGCTCCTCATTAGTCGTATTTTTTGAACGCCTGTAATTAGTCGTACTTTATGAACGATTCTAAGCAGCTCAGTTTGCGAACGTTCGCAATTAGCCTCGGAATCGCTTTTATCAGGCCTGAGGCGGAATTGTGGTCGTCCTGAACTTTGTATTTGACAACTTGTCAGTGTAGAAAACTTTTGCTCGAGGAGCACTGGAAGTTTTGTGCGCTCGCTCGCTCATCTGAGCGTCGTGTGCTCCTGCAAATGTGCTCTCAGACTTTTCTGCGTTGTTTCACCGCCGTGAAAGAACCGAGGATAGTACAAGAGGACAGTTTATTCTGAGATTTGCACAGGAGCTCTGGATTGTGACTGCTTGTAGTTTAATGTCAAATTGAAAAATAAATTTCATCGTAATTTTATACTGTTCTTTGTACTCATATCTAGGTTACGTAAGGTATGAACTCTTCATTACATGGCTTAATTTTGCTTTTTTTTATAGAATTAACGCTATTATAGGAAAGTATCAGATATGATTCACCATACAGTAAAGGATTAAGCCTTATATTTCTACTTTGAAAGTACGCAGTAAACTGAAGATTCACATATATAATTCGAATCCCGTCTAGTAGACTAATATAATTGTTATCAATCTATCCTGTTCCAACAAGCACGACTGACTGAACCACCCTTTGGCTGCCCCTGCGCTTTCCAATTTGATTTGGAAAAGGAGAAGTAGAATTGGCTCACCGTGCGGATGATTACGGCTCGTTCAAGCTCCGTAAGTAGGAATGAGATCGATAAAGCCTTGCTTCAAGTGCTCAAAATTCGTCTCTATTGAGTGACGTGCCACCACCACCACCTCTCCACTTCCCCCATCCGCTGCCGTAACACGCGCTCAATACTGCACAAAACGTCTTCGATCTCGCCGATTCGGCACAAAAACTTTCGATGTGCCTATCAGGCAACGAGACTCTTGCAAAATGAAACAGGAAAATCCAGACACGGCGGATCGGATTCCTTTTTGGTAACCTGAAGCCTCCGGGATTTAGAGGAAAGTCATTCGCTTGATGGGATATTCAGGGCAGCGGCAAGAATTGCAACGCTCGTGCCTGGGCTTGCGCTCCTGCCTTGATGAAAAGGGAGTTCTTGCGCCGGTGTCGCGTACCTGCCCCTCGCAGGCCAGTACAATGTGTCGCTGGGACTTGCAACTGCCGAAGGATCTTTGCAAGATAGCGCTCTCAAGTTATTAGCAGAAGCAGTGCTACGGTTCTAGCCCATCTTATAGGAATAAGATATTAGGAATGGCACATATACGGTAGTTTAATCCCATGATGTGTTGCCTCATAACGTGGCATATGCGGTATATTACTCGTTCACCTAATAACTTAGGAGCGTAATTTAGAAAATAGTTATGCTGAATTTGCTGTTGCTAGACGAACGCCACCAATGTTCCATTTTTTTTCAGTCTTGCATTTAATTTGAAATCTTGGTTATCAGAATTGCTCGTACGTAGGATTAGGTGTATTAGGTAGGATCAAATTTTTCATGCACAAGGTCCCCTTGTGCATGGGTTTCACATTTACTTCATAACTCGTTATCCCTAGTTTCTTTCTCTCGCACGATCTTTGTTATTGTGGATTGCAATCCTTCTACTTTGAATATAACTACCTATCCAATTATAAGGCGGGATCCTACATTTTTTAGCATATGCCATGTGTCTCTGTGTCATAGAGTGCCTATGCTGTAAGTTTGATGATTGGAGCAGGAACGTAGAATAGAAACCAGCTGGACCCGTTGACCAAAGTGGTACCGTAATAGATCCCATATCTGCACACAAAGTATACATTAGAGGTCCGAACAGGTACATAAACTTATGGAGGAGCTTAGGTTCATATTTATAGAAGGTCGTTCTTTGTTGTGCCCGCCTGATGACTCGGCCGTGTCATACCTTACCTTGAGTTACCTTGAGAGTCTTCGGAAGAAGTCCAGGTGACGTTGTTCAAGTCACCCCACGTGTGTGGAGTCACTCTGCTGGGTGTCTTCTGTGGTGCCGCAGTTTGCGACCAAAGAGAGAGCCAGCAGCGAATTATCTCCACAGTGCACGT
>LQNS02278070.1:37602570-37613970 GCA_001587735.2 Parhyale hawaiensis
CTAACATACCGTCTGCCATCAGATCCAACCAAATTAAATTTACTTTCGTCGCTGAAATGCACTCTTTCCCAATCTTCATCCCTCCAAACGATGTGCCTTTCCGCATATTCAAGTCTTGCTTTCTTATTCTTCTTACTGATAAGTGGTTTAGTGGCAAGACTGCGTGCATTTAACCCACATGCATTGAGGCGACGAGAAACTGTATAGCGAGACACTTCTATGTTGTCATAGACCTTCAGCTTTTTGGAAATTCCCGCTGCAGTTTCGAAAGGATCCTTCTGGGCATAGCGTTTCATAATCCTATCAACTCGTACGGTGGTTTTTCACGGGCGGCCTGCAGATACCGGTGATTCCAGCTGTTTCTTTTTCATTATAGAGCTTCAAAGCACGAGAAACAACGCTCTTGGATCAGTTTACCTCTCTTGATATGGCCGAAAGAGTCATTCCTGCGGACCTAAGTTTAACAATTTCTTCCCACAGCTCAGGAGTAACTTTCACGTGAGGTGCCATGTTTCTAGAATGGTGTAATCGTAAGAGTGGCAGTTCTAGAAGTCCTGTACACGAAATTGAATGCTGCCAGATGACCGGGGAAAATGTGAGAATGTTTTAGAGACGATCGTTCTCTTATTTTGCACTGTTCAATTTTTGTTATTGTTTGTTAGATTGCTCTAATGTATCATATATAGTTATGTTTGTCCTGATATTTTGTAGAAATATGTAAATACATTCCTTAAGGCCCCATCAAAAGATTCATTAACCTACTCTACATGGTTAAACTTCATTTTCACATAATGAAAATCTTTCTCTTATTTTTCCCGCTAGTGTACATTGTTAAAAAAGATGAGACAACTAAGGTGAAAGTCAAGTCAGCCATGTATATTTGCTGCCCGGAAGCATTGAATTCCTGTGATCATCTGGACGACTTGTGTAAAAATACCAAATTCGATACTAAAGCAGTGATACCTCACACTGTGAGTGCAAACGTAGTGGAGAATTTTATACTTACTACTGATAGCAAATTTATCTTGGAACTGAATGAATCTAATGATATCACTACTTAACACATCTTAGTTTATTATAGTTTAGGAGGAAGCCAATTTAAGGATGTGGCAGCATTTGCTTTAAAACAAATTTTACTCCATTCGAATGCCGAAGTCGAGCGTTATGCAGCAGCATGAACGCCGTGAAAAATAAAGTTAGAAACAAAATATAACTGCCCATGCTATCAGCTATTCTCACAGTAAAATATGGCCTAAAGAGGCATAACAAATGTTACAAAAACTTCACACTGCCAAAAGTTGCCATCAACAAAATTGGATTGATGGATTTCTATGACAAGAAGATAGCCCCGCACAGAATGCACAGCTTGCCTGTCAATTATGATGAAATTGCATTGGAACTGTAGTTTAAGAGAAAGATTACGATTTAAATTACAGTTCAATGAAATTCTATCATAACACAAGGACTTATGCAGCACATTTAAATCTTTAGAGTTGTTTAAGGGTAATGTGAATTCAATGTTTCTATCTATTGATAATTTACTGCTACAGATGAATCAAACTACTGGCAAACCATAATTTTTTCCAACAGGTGGGTCTATTACCTGCAAAATTCTTCACAACGTCTGTGTTAGGGCTTTTTTGGTAAAAAAAAAATTACTAGGGTAATTACTGAGCTACTTAATTTCTTCATTTGAGCAATATCACATTTCTGAAGAGATGCGATTATTCACAATATTTTGGACTTTCTTCCCCTATGCCTAGACCCCTTCCGGAGCCTCCTCCTCAGGCTGACAATGGCGGACCCAGACGAGGGCAACAAACAACAACAACAACAACAACAAAGTTGAGGTTTTTGAAAACTCTGAAGGTCTATGACATGCGACTATAAAACAATTATTTAGACTTTAATAATAATTTATTACTTGGGTAATGTTCAGTTTTTTCAGTTTTTTGAAACGTTGGTATAGTTTTACCTGCTACTGTATAGCTTAACAGCTTCCTACAAGTTCCTCAACTATGTGTCTCAACTGTCGTTTTTGGTTAAGAAATTCTGCAGTATTAGCTTCATTGTAGAATCAGGAGGAAAAACCCTTTTACTACATAGACACAGTACACTGTATGGGTATGTTAGCACTCCATTACGTTAACATGATCGCACCTATGGCTACATTAGACAGATTCAGCTCGATCGTCAAGCTTCCAACGGACTTGAATCTTAGAATTTGTTATTTTTGATACAAAATGGGATAAATTGGTTTGAAATTTGTGTATTATTGCACTAACTACTAGGAAATAATAAAAAAAATGCCCAAAAAACAGCTAAATATTCTGCTCTGAAGCTGTTTTTCCTGCTATATGCTAAGACCAAATTTATAATACTAAACCACCGAAAATAAGTAATAAATAAATCCCATTTACTTCTCATATGGATGCTGTGTCCAACAAGGTTAGGGCACAGCACCCCGGGGCTTTCTTCCGCAATGCTAACATAGGAATAAATTAATAATACTATGAAATAAAATGAGAGAGAATTAGTATCTGGTCTGTTGAGAGTTACTGGTAAAATGCCTACATGTTATTAATGAGACGATATTGACACTATTTTCAAAGGAGAGAGGTTGGTTTCAATAATGATAAATCTAACGTTTAAATACTAAGTTGGCAACGCTGGGTAAAGATAATGTACAAAGGAAATGTATTTCAAGCATGGACTGAGCTAAGTTAGCCAGAAGAAATTTTTCGTTATTCTACAACAGTATAAAGGCAATATACACGAAAGCAATTGATAGCATGTTCATCAATTGCTCAAGAAGTTGGTGTATAACTATAAACAATGCTAAATAATACATCACTCATCGAAATCGTTTAAATTACTGGACATATTGTAATATTCGAGAGAAGGTAACACATTTCCTAAAATTAGAGATAGGTCCGCAAAATTACGTTCGTAAAAGTAGAGAGCATAAAAGTCGAGAGTTACTCGTACTGATCTTTTTTCTGTGGCGATTTTGCAGGAAAGTCCGAATTTCATTTGGCAACACTGAGCAGCAGTGCGCACCTGACGCGGAACCTCTGCGATCAACGTCCTGGTGGACTCTGGTCGCAGTCCAGCGATGAAACTCTGAGCTTTTCAAATTCCCCAAATGGGAGTTCTAGATTTTCTCAGATCTTAAGAAAATTCTGCAGATAGTTATAAAAGAATACAAATAATAACTTATGCTTATCTCAATGTATGTGGTAAAAGGTAACAATTAATTATTTGCGTAATTCTTAAGTATCAATTTCCCAAATTGGTCTAAAAATTCCTGGAACCCTCTCAAATTCCCAAGATCTGGAGAAAATTCCCAATGGGTGGCAGCCCTGTAGCGCACGTCTGGCAAGGCGCACAGCAGCAGTAAGCGCAGGAATCGGTCGCACCGCCCGCCGCCAGCGCTGGCTGCTCTGGACAGCAGCTGCCTACTAAACTGCCGCTGTTCGGTGTACACGCTCCTCCAATGCATTACGTGCTTCTCAAAAACTGCCAGCCTCCCTGCCTGCCAGCTTCTCGCTGAACCGCGTTAGGTGTGCCAGCGCCCTAAGGCATGAAACACAATGCTGCATACTGTACAGTGCCCTAGCATCTGACAAGAAAAAAAGGGAATTTTACAGCAAATAATCACGTATTTTATCTAATTCATTTAAAATTTAATTTATTTGTTTGATTTTCTTCAGCAAAATTAATGAATAAAGTCGTTAACCACTGGAAAGTTTTACAAGTAAGATGCTTGTTGGCTGTTGAATTTAGATTATATATATTTATCATTTAAAGACTCTCATAGGGTACAGTAAACTCCGCCTGAGGCGACAACCACTTAAGAGCGCACTTCGCTCAAGAAGGGCAATTTTACGACTATCAGAATGTATTCATTTCAAGTAAAGTTACTTCCCTTTATACGTCCAAAAAATCGGCTTTAGATGACGTGCATAAGATGCACTGATTAGCTCAATGTATAACAATAAAAAGTCTAAATCCACTACATAATAATAGTACCTTGTTAGTGCAAATATAAGGTAATTTCACCAACGTCGTTACATGTTTCCAGCGTTGGCGAAGATTTTAACATTTAGCGTTGTCATCTAACTTGCTAATTGTCCTCATCTCCTTGCAGCAAATGGCGTTAACTTCACTTCTCGTTTTGCCAACACTGGCGACTGAATGGATAATATCTGGTAAGTTGAATAAAATATTTCTTATTTTGTTAAGTTGTGCAGCATAACTAAAAACTGCACTTTCTATTGCCTGAGTTTGTTCGAATGTATCAAACAAGCAGCTTTATTTCGTCAGAAACAGGACATTGAAAAATAGTTAAACTTCAGTCTCTGATTAGAGCCATTTTTTAACTCCAGAGAGCGTCTAAATATTTTCTTCGTTTTCTGTAAATGGCAGAAAAGCGCACGGATTTCTGGGTTCTAATTTACTTTATATTTGAAATGTATGTGAAAATTTTAGCAGTGATACTTTCTACGTCATCTTACTTGACGGCGAACATTTAGTATATGTTTTGACAGACGTTCGGTTGTGTCCATGAAGACGCATCAAGGTGTCTGGTGTAACTATAACGCAAGTCTCCTGACTTCTAATGTCACACTCGGGTCGAAACAGTATACCCGTCAATCTTAAAAAGCATGGGATACTTTATAAAAAGACAACACACGTAAAGGCTTCCACACTACATGTCACCTAAGGTGACATATTCTTTTTATTTAATTTTTTTCGTCCTTTTGTCAGTCTTATTTAGTTTCTTTGTATGCTGTTCAATGAGTGTTCACTTCTCTTCAGCAACATTTTTGACTGCACGAGCACAGCATTATGAACGTCCCTTGGATTTCCTCTAAGCAGCAATCTCTGGAGGCAGGTCTTGAGGAAATATATTTTAAGAATGGACAACATTCTCTGCGAACGCCTCCAGGCTTTTCAGGAATCTTCTTTTTGCAAACGAAGAAGGAGTTGGTCTTTCATCGTGCCTGTAATCTTTCAATATTGACATTGTGACGATTTACGTCAGAAGACAACGCTAACATGGCTCCTCTGCTGGCTCTATTGACACAGTACACTTTGCATAGGACGGCCCCTGCTCTTCTCGACTCTCTAGCTATTATAAAGAATTTGGTCTGTCTTGAAGAACCTTCATTGATATAGCTCCAGGCGAGGTTCGCCCAGTCTTAGAAACTCTAGGCTCGTGGTACCATATTCAACCTTTACTGTCCACGTGAAACGTCAAATTTCGTAGGAACTGCATTATTTTCCAATTCGATCACGCAATTCTTTTGGCCGGAAAGGGATCAAGATCATTGCTTTAGCTGCTATTAATGATAGTTGTCGCCAGGAAGTTCAGTATAATGGGAGGACTCGCGTTAAACCAGCATCAAAATGTGACGCCATCAATCTGGAGGATACGAGAGTTATGACGTCACATCGACGAACGCTACTGGACAGCCTATGAGCAATTTATATGATATCGACTTAAAATTATCGTTTGTAGACTTTTTCATGTAAATAAAATAGAAAAACTAGTAAAAACTAAATTGTAAAGGTAAATATGGAAGAATAATTACCGAAGAATAATTAGAATTTTGTATTAAAAAGTTATATGACCGGGTCAATAAATATCTTGGTTGAAGCTAGTTAGTTGATACTGTAATTCGCATGAAATGCAATTTTTTTTTGGCGAAGTAAAGCTACACAAATATCTACACACTTCATACACATTCGATCAAGTATTAATAGCTAAATCCAGTACAGGACGTCCTCGTTCTAGGCCAGATATTCGTGTAGGAATCAAGCGGAACGGAACAAGGAACTGGTTTTCAACAAGGAATTGCCTCGTGTTGCAATCAGACTGCCGGTATCACGTGCGTTACAGTGCTACCTGCCCCCAGCATGCATAATGCTGGTTTTCAACAAGGAATTGCCTCGTGTTGCAATCAGACTGCCGGTATCACGTGCGTTACAGTGCTACCTGCCCCCAGCATGCATAATGCTGTCGCTCAGTCTCTGAAAAGGGACCGGTCGCGCATTAGTGTTTGGTGCTTTACCTGGAGTATGAAGCTGAATGCCAGTAAAACCAAGTCTATGATTGTCAATCGGTCTCGGACACTTTTACCGCAGCATCCACATCTGAAGATAGATGACACTTTGCTCCAGGAGTTTAGCTCCTTTGAGATTCTCGGTGTTGTTTTTGATGAGAAGCTTACTTATGAGCCGCATATTAGGCGACGACTGGTGTCACGTGCTTCCAGTAAGAATGGGCTCCTGCGTTAGGCGAATTCCCTGTTTGGTGACAGTGAGGTTGTCCGCAGATGCTTTTATGCGTTTTTGCTGCCTGTGTTGGAGTATTGCTCCCTGGTCAGGGCTTCAACTGCTGACAATCACTTGCGTCTGCCGGACCGACTTGTTAGTTCAGCCAGCAGGTTGTGCGCTGAAAATGATTTGGTAAATATGTCCCATAGGGTAGGAGTGGCGCGACTCCATATGTTTTATATGGTGTACAACAATGATACACTTTGGTGGTATTCTTCTGTCCCTGCCCTCAAGGTCTTTAGGAAGATTACACGTGCTGCGGTTGACGCGCACTCTTTCACTTTGGAGAATGTTAAATGCCGAACTCGTCAGTTCAGTCGGTGCTTTGTACCCTGGATTGTTAAGGTTTGGAATTCATTCATTCTGTGACCACTTGTAATATAAATTACAAGCCCATCAAGTTCCTGAGGCAAAAACTGGTTGCCGTTGGCTCTATCGAGCTCATCTGCTTTCCATGTGCATTTCCTCACATGAGGGTTTCAAGAAACCCAACCTACAGGTGGCTAATACACCTGCAAAGAAACTACTGATGACCAACGAGAAGGAATCCAAGTTTAGTCGCCTGGAGTCGACCCTGCATTGGTCGCCCCCAATCCAGGGCCACTTATATTGATCATCGTGTTCTCCAGCGAAGAGAGCATGTCACTAGTGTACAGAATAAACAGTAGCGGGCCAAGTACGCTACGCTGTGGGACGCCAGATACCATCGTGACTGAGGTATTCATGTGATGGACCTCACTATTTTAGAATAAATCGTATGAAATGACAAGGAATTTGTTTTCTAGGTCCAGGTCACTCTACGGTAGGCCTATGCTAACCATTTCATGGAATGTAAATACGAGCAAATCTTGAATTTTCGACTCTAACCTCTTTCTCTAACCTACATCTGCAAACATCAGATGAAATAAAAATCATGGAAAATTCTCAAAGGCGATTATTGGGCATCTCGTAATGCTAATGTACCGGTACAATTTCACGGTTGCCTGCTAATCACCCCTTTCCAATTGCAAAGTCTCTTCTAACCCCCACTACTCAATAGCCCAGATTAGATACAAATAACACTGTAGAAAATAGGAAATACTCAACTTGGTACTCGCAGGGTCTTCTGATGGCTCAAGTCCATAAACGGATGGCGAGCGCTTCACTGCACACCTTATCGCTAGGCACTCACTCAGGGTTCCGCCGACCCATCGCAAAAATTTACACTCGTGGGGGCTCCGGCTGTTATTCGTTTTATTAAATATGTTCCTTCTGAGTAAAGTTTGAAAAATTTTCTTATTCTAATAAATTAAATTGATCAAAACTATTAATATTCTTGCCTTAACCATGAGAAATAATTCACACAAATAATAAGAAATTTGACTAACTGGCAACTCCTTCTGCCTTGGTATTATTTGAAGGCACCCCCAGCCTAGGTGGGGATAAGTGAGGCTGGGGTACAGCGCCGCAGTTTCCCCCTCAGCCTGACCGTTATTCTCGGCTATTCTTGAACAAAATCAACATGAATTAACACAATGTTCTAAATATTCTGAATAAGTAGAGTTACGAGAAAGCTAAATAATAATTTGTACATTTTGAAAATAGGTGTTTGGAGGGCGCAAATTAATATTTTTAAACATTCGGTAAATAGACGCTATGAGTAATGTTAACAGTATTTTTGGGCCATTTGATAAAGGGACGTTTTTGGGGCGAGATGTCAGGAGCACGGGAAAATAAACGCCGTGCTCATGACATTCAAAAAACTGTCAATAGACATACTCTGCGTTCATTCAGGAACAAAATCACTAATGAGTGACAGACCCTTACCACCCACACCAAAGTACTCCAACTTGAACAGCAGACCTTCCGTGATGCTTTGGTTCGGTTTAAGCAGCTCACAATAAATTATGTACTTCCAACTAAAACAAACTACCTACTTTTTGTTCTGACAACTCATGGTCACACACATTTCGACCAGAATTCTGTGTGCTCCAGCTGCAGATATCTTTTGGATAATGTTCCCGGAGATCCATTCATTAGCCTCTGGAATTTACGGAAAAGTACTATTTCAACAATAAATTAATTATAGACGTTTACACAGCAGTATCACCCAAGACGGGCAATAAAACCCTCTACTGATCCGGTTAGATCCGTTCTGTTTCACCACCCGGTGATCCCTATAAGGTTTCTGAACATCAGTCGAAGTCTGAGCCTTAGTGCCATGGCCACCCTCAGTGTCGGCTCATTCGTCTTCATTACGTTGGCNTGTCATTATGACGCGCATCGTCTCTTCTTCGTACCGAGGGGGTGACTTGCGCCTCACCGTGTAGCTCCGTACCGCCGCCCCCCATCCATCATTGCGCGAGCTCTGTGCCAAGCCTATAAGTGGCTGCAAAGATTGAAAAGAGTCACGACAATTTAACTCCAAACACTGCCACAACTTGCAGGTGATCAGTACTCGGTAGCCGACGGACCTGATCCCCCTACTCACTTGAAATTGCTTTGGGTTACTCCTTCTTTACTAAATGATAACTTGTCGCACAGTCTTGCAAAATCATCCCTGGTTAAATCGTTGCAAAAACGCTTGTATGTATTTCTTGTTACCTTACCCATCGTTTTTAAACCTTGACATAGAGTCAAACCTGTATAACGTAGATTTTCCTAATGTAGAAACCTTCATAAGTGTAAACTCCGTAAACTATATGCGCTGCATAGCGTAGACGCCTCACGGCGCCATCTGGTGCCCATTTGTCTGACTTTCGTCACCGGCTGCTCACATTGTAGACACACCTAACATGATCATTTTTAATGGGTACTATTTGTGTAATCTATCATGTGCTAATACCTTAGTACCTCCAAATCTATGCATGTATATTATTATCACTCGCGAACGAAGTGAGAGAGGTGATAATGTTTTCGTTGAAGATCTAAGTATATATGTATATAAATATATACATATATGTACGGTTAAAGATAACGCCATATTGTAAGAACTACTCTAATATGTATACTGTAAGTATATATATATATATTCGTGTATGTGGGCAGCAAATTATTCTGTAGACATGTTTCGTTGAAAGAAAGATGACACGATATTTTGACCTCGACAAAACTAAAGTTCAGAACCCTCGAAAGGCTAGAAAAGAAGAAGGTCAAAATATATATATATGTATCTATTGAATATATATATATATATATAAATATATATATATTTGTATGTCGGTCCACCGAATAAGTTGTCGAAGGAGTTGAGCAATCTTGATAATATTTTGGTGGGTTGACCTAGATGTGACCCATGCCAAAAAACTAGTCCTAGCTGGCCGTGAAAAATGACGGCGTTGAATTTTCCTCCACCGGGTCGAATTTGCCTATGCTGCGGCAGATCGTCTCACGCCGCGAGGCCTCCCATTTTTCCTGTTATTACTAAGAGATCAGCAGGAGGCTGGCAGCGTGGAGCTAGACTTGTTGGACACAGCATCCATATGAGAAACTAGGATTAGCTGGCCATCAAAACTGGCTTCGTTGAATTTGCCCCCACTGCGAGTGATGGTCTTACGCCACGAGGCGTTCTAGTTATTATCATCTTTGCTTTAAAGTAAAGAATAAAGTTGTGAAAGTAGTAAAAATGGCAACTAGATTGAAGCTGTTTGGTAATCAAGAAGTCCAATTATTTTTTTTTTATCAGTTCAAGAGATAGGAATGTGATTAAGATAAGAATGCCTTTGTTGCATTAAATTTGAGGTTGAAAACAGGGTACACACAGAAAACGGTTGCTAGTAGCAGAAAACTAACATCAGTATGGTACACAGCAGTTTACTCAGCCACTGTGTAGCGTCAGCTCTCTGCTAAGTTGAGACGTCAACACTGCACAGGACTGACTGTATATATTATTCCATTTTTTATCGTTTTTGTATCTCTTATCCCAGTTGGTGCTTAAATATGCATGTTTTAAGCCAAGATGTATATTACGGAAATCAGCCGCGTTGTTACAAGCTTTTTATAATTTTATTTTAGATCTTGATCAGTTTTACTGAACGCAGGACACGTTCGTCGAAATTTTTGTTCGCTAATTATCATTTTATTTTGGACCACGATGTGTTTTCACTAAGTCAGGCAACGTTTGTCAAAAATTTTACCTGCTTTTAATCATCTGATATTGGACCGTGATATACTTTACTCTTACAGAGAGTAGGCCAATTCTTAGTGCCAATTCTTTCCTACTTTAAATGGTTACGCTTTGGGCTACGATGTATTTTTACTGAGAGAGTTCTCCCCCTCCTGCCAATTTTCAACTGTTTCGTTTCTTTTCGTCTTCAGTAATTAGGTCGGGGCAGTAAAGGTGCTCAAGGGAGCCATACCGAGCTGCAAGGGGGTAGTCAAACCGTCCGTATAGCCGTTGCGTTTGGCCCATATTTGCATCATAAT
Organism: Parhyale hawaiensis; assembly: GCA_001587735.2. Lineage (NCBI taxonomy): Eukaryota > Metazoa > Arthropoda > Malacostraca > Amphipoda > Hyalidae > Parhyale > Parhyale hawaiensis. The sequence goes on from LQNS02278070.1 coordinate 37,613,317, forward strand.
GTTGATCACGGAACGATCCTTATCTAAATTGCCTCTATTACTTCACTAGCCGTAGCCCTTGCAGGTGCCCCACAGCTTTGTACGAAATGGCGCAGTTTCTGGATCATATTTCCATGAAATATCCATTGATTTAACGGTCATGACACACTTCCGTGTACGGTGTTTTTGTCGTGGTACAATTATCTGAGGAATGTGAAGTGTTTTCTCCAGCACAGAATTGTTCAAGCTGCTTGATGTAACTCATCCTGTGTTGTAGGAAATCGCTCCCGTACGGGTTCCCTATGCATAGATCACATTAGCCAAAGTTAGACATTCTTGCTTCCTTGATTCCACAGATAAGCATTCCTCTGCTTCCTGTCGTTCCCAACATACTATTTTCATGTGCGGTGCTCCTCCGCACAAAAGTTCGAGAGGTCAGCACCTCTTCTGCGCCTTCATATGGCCCTAATTAGCCAAAACTTTACCACAAACGATTCTCATTCGTTTCCACTCAGTCCGCATTAGCCAAAACGTTCAGACCAACGCATCATTCGCATATACACGGCCCCCAGTTAACCTCAAATTTCAGACCAACGCCTCTCATTCGCCTCCACACGGCCCCATTTAACCGCAACTTTCAGACCAACGCCTCTCATTCGCCTCCACACGGCCCCA
>LQNS02278070.1:37619285-37637488 GCA_001587735.2 Parhyale hawaiensis
AGACTTCAAACGCCACGACAATTTATTCCCTTATCAATTACAGTTCAATCAATTATAGTATCAATTATTTGTTGGGCTAAAAATATAATTGAGTTGCAAACTCTCAAAATCTGACTATTAAATTTTTATAAGCATTTTCGTTCAGGGGGATACATCATGAGAACAGGTAAAGCGGGATATTTGCATGGATCATTCTCGCCATTAATTGGGAAGAATTGTCAATTAGCACAAGCGAAATATATACCTACTGATAATTGGTATTTGGAACTGATATAGGTGTCCGTTGATCCGCTGACATGTTATTCCCGGTTGCTATGAGACTTTTTTTTGTCCTTTCAATTTTTTGTTGTATTTGCCTTTTCTTTGTTTCCTATTTCTTCCACTCCTATTGCTTTGGTGCAATAAGTGCAATTCTTAGGTGCAATAAGAGGAAATTTCAGGTGCAATAAGAGCGAATTTGAGGTGCAATAAGAGGAAATTTGAGGTGCAAAAAGAGCAGTTTTTTGGTGCAATAAGAGCAATTCTTAGGAGCTATAACTGCAATATTTTAAGTGCAATAAATCCGGGCTCTATAGTTATTATATCCTGGCGTAACTGACTCGCATGGTACAAACCGCTCGCTACCGACGGTATCTTTGCCCCTCAGCGACTGTTTCTACTTCTTAAAACGAGCACGTTGTTTCTTTCTGTAAAAATTTAACGGTTAAAATAGTTAGCTCAAAAGCTTTACCAAAGTTTGTTTATGTTTTGAAGCTGAAAAACAGACGAGTTATTGTGACCAATGACAATTATATCCTTGGAGTATCCCCTGAGGACGCACATGATGGGCCATTAGGTCATAGGGTGGTAAGTTGGGAAGGGTGAGATTCGTCACACCTACGCTAGGGAAAGTTGCGTCCTTAGTGTACCCCGTAGGTTACATTATACTCCGTCCATTTTATCCAGGCAGTTTGGGCGTAGTTAACTTCCTTTACAACGTTGCCAATTCTATGGGTATTTCTGAGTTTTCTCTATGTGCCGATAGTGGTTAAGATATGGGCCTAATGAACTCTCAGCAATGCCCGTGGAAGTGGCGACGCTGTAGAGGAATTTGACCTCGTCCAAACTGCCTTGATAACATGGACAGAGCATAGCTGTAGGCCTTCTGGACGTTTTCTTTTCGTGCTCAATTTGCAACTTTTTATTTTCTATACTGTAACTTTAAATACTTTATCCTCATTAACCGTTTCTTTCCCGACTTTCTTTTCCTATCCGCGTTGATCCAGTGTGGGAACACCCTCGTACATGTGTTCCCCGTTTCCCTCAGCATTCTACATATCCCTTCCTCTTCCGTTTTAAGGCTTCAGCTAAACATCTTGAGGCCGGTTGACACGATAATATTCTGAACGTGTTCTTTGAGATTAATGTTCAATTGCGTTTTGCTGTGTCGTTTAAATGGCAGAACAGTACTCAACTTTCTGAAATTTAATTCACTACAAATTTCGTAGAGATATTAGGAACTTTAGCAATATCAGTTTAAGCCAATTAATTTAACTAGTAGGGTAATATTTTAGCAAAACCTTTGTGAGAAACACATTTGGGTTTATAAGGGTGCGTTTCCACCAAGCCATGCAATTCAATTCAATTCACGTCATTCGATTCATTTTGAATGAACACCGTTCCAACCAACACAATCAGCGTACTTCTCATTCATGAGACATCCAGTATAAAATATAAGCCTTCGAGCGAGATGGACTTGACTGATGTAGCAGAAATAGCAGTGTTGTTATTCTTGAAGCGGCGTAGAAGGCGGAGGAAACAAAAGAAAATGAGGGTGCATCCCTTTAATTGCAGTAGAGCACAATTTGGGGCATTTTCCCATTTGTTCCCAGATTTGCTCAATAATCCGGAGGAATTTCTTGACTTCTTCAGGATTGATAATTATAATGAGCAATTCAAGAAATTGGTTGAGTTGCTTAGGTCGTCCATAGATAAACAGAATACTTATTACCGCCGTGCTATTCAAGCAGAAGAAAGACTGGCTATTTATCTAAGGTAAGACAATAATTTAAAATATCTCTCTTCCTTAATTTACCGAGCGTTCAATGTAACTGAAAATGAGGTAAACTTTATTACCTTCGCCAAGGAGGTTACGTTTTCGCCGTGTTTGTCTGTCTGTCTGTCTGTCTGTCTGTCTGTCTGTCTGTCTGTCTATCTATCTGTCTGTCTCTCTGTCTGTCACCAAGATCACTCAAAAAGTTATGAACCGATTTGGATTAAATTTACAGAGATTGTTGGGTATGTTAGGAGGAACAGATGATTAACTTTTGGTGAAGATATGTACATCCGTTTGTTTGTTCCTTTGTCTGCGTCATTTTTCTTGATGCCATAACTCAAAAAGTTATGGATGGATTTTAATGAAATTAACAGGAGTTTTTAGGTATATAACAAAGAGTAAATGATCAAATTTTAGTAATTGTTAGTTTGTTCGTTCGTTTGTCCCTGTTTTTTTAATTTTAAGCTTGTTAGCACAATAACTCAAAAAATAATGAATGAACCTTTATGAAATTCATAGGAGTTGTTTATAATAGTAAAAGACATAAATGATCAAATTTTGGTGCAGATTGGTTGGTTCGTTTGTATGTTTGACTCATATTTGTCATAACGTTTGTTATCAGTATCACTCAAAAAATTATGAACGGATCTTCAAAAAAAAATTGAACAAGCTGTTATTAATATAAAACGGCACAAATGATTAGATTTTGAAGTTTATGGAAAGAAAATTATGGTTTCAGAGCCAATTTGAATTTTTGCTACCGTTGCCTCACTTGGCGGAGGTATGCGCTCTCAGAGTGCTCTAGTTTCCGATGTTTATTGTTCCGATATTGGTACATGATGGAAAAAATAAATGGTGTTAATATTCCAATTAGGTACCTTAAAAAAAGAGAACAAAACACGATAATACACCCTGAAAAATTCAATAGATAGTTGCATATTGATTAATAGTTATCTAAATATCACAAAATATAAATATTAGAAAATATACATGGAGCTATAAGCGAAATTGTTATATGTGTAATATTGCAGTTGGATGATTGTCATTCAAATGAGAAGAAATGGAACCAAACGCATCATTGAATGTGAATGTCCAAGAATTGAATTGAATGGCTAGGTGGGAACGCTTACATAGGAATTAATGTAACGCATCACGGTAATTCATGAATAACCATGAATTGAATTGAATGGCTTGGTGGAAACGCACCCTAAGGATACAGCATAATATGCCGACCATTAGCCGAGTCAACATATTTAAAACATTATCGTGTAAAGGGACGTGAAGAAGGCTTAAACTATTTGTCTAAATTGACTCAAACTATAAGTTTCTATTGAGGAGTCGGGTATATATACGTGCTTGTCGAAGCTGTTCACTATTTTAAGTTCTATGCATTTTAACTAACAATGACATAGTTAGCTTATTACGAATACAGGCGCCGCATCCAACTAAGGTCAAGAATTGAATTGAATAACTTTGAATTCATTTAGTGCTAGGAGATGTGAATGCTCATACCCCTCCGAGATAAAACCCTAAAACCCTTTCCAATTTACTGAAGTTGAACTCCGCACAAAAAGTTTGTCGTCCGATCCGCGTTTTTCAAATTCCACGTAAATTACCTCGAAGTTTTGGTCACAAACAAGTTTTTCTCTCCGGCTTAGCTTTCTGGACGGACTTTTTCTGGGGTATTACTTGATATGAGATTTGACTATTTTGAAGTTTCTAATGTCTCTCGAGGTTGAATTATTATCCAAAGGACTTTGATGAAATGACATTCTTGGCTGCACTGTACTGCTTAGGGAGATGCTTTTATACTATGAAGAGCTTTGCGACAAGCTCAAAATAATATCTGTATCGTAATATGAACGCCACTTTTGTCTTGCTTTTTATACGTCCGACTGTCTTCCTCTATCTGGTTATTTTTGTCGATTCATCTGTTTCCGTGTGTTTGCTTGGCTTTCTTCTCTGTCAGTGTCTTTTTGTGTCTGTCTGTTTTGTCTATCTCATCTGTCTTTTCGTCTTATCTATCTCTTTTAGTTTGTCTGCCACTAAGATAAATCAAAAAGTTAAGGGCGGATATTTACGAAATTCGCAGGGATTGTTAGGCATGTTAGGAGTAACAGATGATTAACTTCTGGTGAAGATCTGTTCAACCGTTTGTTTCTTTGACTCTTTTTCTTAGTACCGTAACTCTAAACGTTACGGACGGATTTTCATGAAATTTACACGAGTTGTTAGGTAGATTATGAAGAATACTGTAAATGACCAAATTCCTATGAAGATTTGTGTGTTCATTTTTTTGTTTGTTTATTGTGTCTCTAAAAAGTTATGAACGGTTCTTTATGAAATTTAAAGGAATTGTTTGCAATGTTAAAAGGCGTCAATAATCAATTTTTCGTTAAGACCGATTGATCTGTTTGTGTGTTTGATTGTTTCTCAGAATGTTTGCTAGCAATGTAACTCATAAAGCTATGAACAGATCTTCAAGAAAATTACAAATCCCATTTTTACAGGCAAAGGACATAAGTGACCAGGTTTTGACAGAAATAAATAGGAAATCATTGTTTCAGAACCAGTTTGAATTTTTCGTGAACGTTGCCTTGCTTGGCGGAAGTATGCGCTCTCAGAGTGCTTTAATTTCTTATGTGTCCCTCGTCTTTTGCCTGTCCGGCTATCTCTTATCTGTCCATTTATTTCTTTTATCTGTCCATGTATTTCTTTTATATGTTCATTTATTTCTTTTATCTGTCCATTTATTTCTTTTATATGTCCATTTATTTCTTTCATCTGTTCATTTATTTCTTTTATCTGTCGATCTATCTCTTTTACCTGTCGATCCATCTCTTTTATCTGTCGAACTATCTCTAATATCTGCCCATTTATCTTTTATCTATCCATTTATTTCTTTTATTCATCTGTTCGTCGTTTAGTGCATCCGTCTGTTTATTAATTTGTCCGTCTGTCTTTTAATCTGTCTATATTGTAGTTGCTGCGTTGGTCGTTTGCCTATCCGTGTCGGTATCACGGACGGTATCACATGTCGTCCATAGACTGCACTAGCAAGTTTCAATGTCACCCTTGCAGTTTGCATGTGGTAAAGGAAGCCATATGTTATTGTAGCATAGTTGCACTTTCGAGACGTCTTTCTCTCCAAGCCACTTTTGCTTCTGTACCTCTTCCCATTGCTCCTTCCAGTGATTTTGCTCTTGCTCTTTGTTTTCGACTTCCTAATCTCACTCGCGTTGGTCCTTTCAAGTTGGTGGCTTACTTGGGCTTGTGTTGCCCCTCCCCTGACGTTCGAGCGTGTAGTTTAATATCCTCTATAGTGATGGGGCCAATATCCGCATCCGCTGAACATCCGCACCTTTTTTGACATCCGCATCTGCATCAGCGGATGCTAAGACGGTAACCTCCGCAATCGCATCCGCATCCACGAATATCAGAACAGTAAAATCCGCTAAAGATTCGCAGCAAAGGAGGCGCGGATGTGTAGGTTTATCACTGTACACTAAACTCATTCATAGCGCTGAAAACTGCAAATTCTCATTTGGATTGAAATGTGTGCACGCGCTGTCCTTGTCAACACAACACCATCTAATTTCTTCCCAAATTGTGTACAAACTGCCGTCGTGAGAGAGGGTGTGTGTTTTTGTGGTGGAGCGAACATCCGCATTTGCATCCGTAGAACATCCGCACCTCTTTTGAACATCCGCATCTGTATCCGCAGATGTCGAGATGGTAACATCCACAATTGCATCGGCAGATGTCAGAACGCTTAAAGATCCGCATCCGCGGATGTCCAAAAAATGACATCTGACCCACCACTAATACTGTAATGCATATTATTAATATAACACAACCCTTTTTTTGCCTTTTTCGGTTACAAAGTATCCACGTAGACAACATTGCTTGCGACCTCAGCTTGAAATTTACTCGCCTTTATAATGTTGAATAAAGGACCTGATGCTAGCCCTTCGGTCATCCGAAGGCTGTCGAGCATCCCCTGCGGCATCTGACTCTTGCGCATCCTCAGTATACTTTGTTTGATTTCCATTTTTTACTTTTTGAAAGAAAGTTTTATCCTCCATTTGCAGTTCGTCTCCCGGCAGCCTCGGCTGCAGATTATCACGGGCAGCTTAAGCTTATTCATGACATTTCTTGTCTCTCTAAGAAATAACAAGTTGAGGCAACTCACATTTGAAGAAGCTTCCTCTCTTTTGAAAAAGAGGAAACTTTTGGCCGGAAGAAAATGAATTCGCGGCCCTAAACTTTTATGAGCTTGTAAAACTGAGCTCTTTGAGATCTTTTAGTGTGGTTGGCAGGAACAGGACGAATGAGGCGAGCGCTTGCTTATGTAGACCTCGCCGCACCGACCGCTACCGCTCCTCCAGGCAACGAAAATAAGGTGCGCGAATTTCACGAGTAAGTTGCTTAGGCTGGTGGCCACTGCGGTCAGTTTTATTGCGTCTTTCTTGCGCACTCAGAAGCTCGCTGCAAAATATCTGCGACGAAAAAACGATCACCATTCGGGGAAATCAGAAAATTGTGAGCTAAAGAGTGGGCAGAAATTCTATCGGAAAAAGTCGGTCTTTGCCAGCGAACTCCCTTGAATTAAGGACACATTTTAGAAAACAGGTAAGAAAAAAAATCCCGTAAAGGTGAAAAGAACTGATCGCAATGACCAGGAATTCTAAAAAATCGAGATTGTAAGGTCAGGAGCAAAAAGTAACGGTTGCGTTCGCTCAGTTTTAAAGAAAATGCTCCAGAATCCTTTAGGGAACACCTGTTTTTAGAACGCCTCGAAACCGGGGCCGCTTTTTTCTGATGTCTCTTGCGAGGACTGCAATCGCTGGATATTTGGTAAGAAGAAATGCTGGATCTGTTTGGCCTTTTCTAGGGTTATTCCCGAAGAAGTCAATAACTTTGGATTTTGTTTCCGAGTTTTTTGGCGCGGGGCTGCCCGTCTACCGAGGGTGTAAACTTTTCTTCTGCAAGTTGACGTTACTGTCGCAATGACATTTAATAGAGAAATGCAATTCTTTTATGTGGCAAGGAGATAGATTTTCTTTTTTCTTGTTAGGTTTCCATCATAACAATTGAGAGTGCATTGCTAGGTTATGAAGAGAGAAGGTATACGGTATATTGGTTGGTTGATTTTTCTAGACGAGCACACAGTTACTAAGCCGAACAAAATAGAGGAAGTCAGTTTAGTGACACAGCACGCAATTTGCTGATGCTCGCACCATATTTGCTGGCACGTTTCTGAATGTATATTACCTTGTAATGAGATAAGTTGTGCTAGAGATCATTTCAGAATGGAGCTTCTGCAGAAGTGTCAGACGTTGTGGCATCAAAGTTGACATGTATTATGCGTTATTTAAACGCTTTAAAATGGACAATTTGGCCCTTAAATTTTACAGGTAGATACATGATCAACTTGCAGAGTTTTAGTAGAAGGAAGTATATGTAGCACAACCCAACACATTTTTGGTTCTAGGATCTAAAAGTGCTCCCTTCTGGGGTATGGGTTTGTTAGGGACCGCCCATCCAGTGTTATAGTGAGCAGCAATCCCAGCGGGACCTTGTAGGTTATCTGAACCTTAGGTAGGCCTTAGGGACGTCTTTCTTTCGTACAAACTTCGCTTCTTTCCGCTTTCATGCGCCTAGTGATGCCACTTTCCTTTGTTCTTTCTCTTCTGTAACGACTTACTGTTCCCATGGTTGATCCTGTGTAGGAATAGCCTCGTGCATGGGTTCCATGTTTTTGTTAACATATTATATGTCCCTTATTTCTCTTCTGTGAGATCGCCGTTGTCGTGGAAACGGAAACTTAAGCTAGCAAATGTTACTAACCAAATAAATAACCTAAACGTGTTTATTGTCGCGTTCATTGCGGGATGTAAAACCAACTCATTTAGCCTCAAGATGTCACTAAATTTAGTGGAAGTACTTGATTTCTTTTAACAAGAATATCTTCCGTAGGCAGTTTCGAGCATCAAAACTATTACGTTCCTGACGTACGTGCTGCTCGATTTTGTCTTCCATAGAAATTCTGATTAGTTTCAGCAAAAGAGGTTCCGGACACCAACTTCCTCATGCAAAATGAGCATATATAGCGGAGGAACTTGAGGCGTTGCGGATCATGACAACATCTTAAAAGCGCCACTGATGTTGACTTTCGTACGGTATGGAGCATACGTTATGCAATGTATAAAAGTTTTATTTGTTCAAGTATGTTGGGATATTGGTCTGGTACTTAAAATCAGCAACACTTTACATAGACCTCACTATGTTCGAACTCAACCACAGGAGGACACGAGTGCGATCCTCGGGCACGTCGTCATGGACCTCACCGTCCGTATGCGAGCAGCTGCTCTGCACCGAGGCGGTTCACAGTGCGAGGCCGATCACTCTGACCAGTCCGCTTAGACCGTCTACTGTCCAGACGCGCTGTGTCACTCCACCTCCGTATCTGCTCGTCTTCAATAAACTTTGCATAATTTTCATTTGGCTTCAGAGAGCGCAGAGTCCATTTTTGTCGTCGCTCTTCGGAGTTTAGAGCTTTTGCCAGGGCAGAATTTCCCTTGGGAACTGAGGCGTGATTGCTCCCAGTCGGGGCGCGGGTGGACGAAGCGGTGGGTGAGGTGCCGTGTGAGCGGTGGGAGTGATGGCCAGCAGCTGAAGAATTACTGACGGGACATAAACGGCCTGTTAGCAAGATGACCGCGATTCCCAGGATAGCTTGTAATATAGGTATTCATTTTAGTCACGTGTGGCACACATGGTGACCAATGTATAATCCTCAAAGGGATGAAGTACTTCAGGGTGTAGTTGTTTTGGCCGATTAGGAATACGTCAATAAGGCACAAGCTTATACAGTAGATGGGAAACCGTCCGCTGTACCTAGTGTTCCGCGAGTCACACATTTTACAACCCGTGTAGCATCCCCAGGATTTATAGTTTGCAGCTTGTCGCGGGTGTATCCTTAACCTTAGTTCACACCAGGCGAGTACTCGGCCGAGTTACTCGACGGGTTACTCGGCTGAGAGGATAAAAACCACTCTAACCTACTCGCCCCTGGATTTGCTCGGCCCAGCGCTCACCCAGCTCGACCGAGTACTGTCTCTCTTGTTCACACCGGGCTACTACTCGGCCGACTGTACTGTCTCAGCCGAGTGCTCGCCTGGTGTGAACTAGGCTTTACGTACAGGGCTGTCAAAGGTTGAGGTTATCAGGGTTTTCCTGAAAATCCTATCTGTTGACCGACGGCTGAAGCTCGAAGTTCAGCGTGGCCGTTTCAGACTGTTACTGCTTTTGTTGCTCGCAGTGGTGAATATTGCTACAGTGTGCTGAGCTTATGAGATTGTACGAGCTTTACTTATAATAATGGAACGGTACAACCCTGTTAAGCAATGATAAGCATTTATCCCATGGCTACGAGTACATAGTGAGCGGCATCGGATAACATCGGATACCTATTCGCTCTAAAATTTCGAACTGAGGATATTACGAATACATTTACTCAAGAGACAAGAGCCAGGTAATGTGGAGGTCGTTGATGTTTTCTACCACTGCTGTTTGGACAGCCCGAGACTGGAATCTTTACTATACTAAGGGAGGTGTCTGTCTGTCCGAAACCTTCCGAAATTGCACTCTAAAAGTCAAGGTATAGTAAACTTGACCGCAACCTCAACAGGTAAACCCACACGAACTTGTTTCTGCTACGAATATAGGCCAACTGGCCCCACTGCAGTAAATACGGCTGCAGTCGACCACGGCTCGTTAAAAACTATGGTGCCACCGACGAAGGTTGCAACGATTCTCGTCCCTCTACCTTCCCATCTACGAGGAAGGTAAGTGCCCCACGGCAGCTGTACATACCTATCACTGCTGAGTCAGTACGCCTCGCGCAGTAAAGAACTCCCATGCCCGACTTGGTATCGAACCTGCCACCTCCGGCGACTGAGTTCAGCACGCAAGGCTACTGCTGCTACGGTGGTAGTTATTGTAGTTCAATTGAACTTTGACGACTTTCTGGAATTGCGAACTTTTTGGATGGCATGGTAAGAATAATTACCATTGATCTTTTCAAAATTCAGTGAATCTAAGGACAGGTGCACACTAACGCGAAAGTTGCACCTCCAGTAATTCTACATCCAATTACATTGCCACGAGCAAGGCTTCGGCTAGCACATTGATCTACTACTACTATCTAAAATATGCGTCGTTTCTTGCAGTTTGTACGCTATGACAAACAGCAAAAGTCAAGCTTTGAGTACACCTCCTATTTCTGAGTTAGTACAAATTTTGCAGTGACACATAGTGCTAGCTTGACTTTCAAACGACGTAAGTAGTAGTTAGGGCAACGTGACCGCCGAAGGGGCAAGTTGAGTGAAAGGGAAGTTTAATGTCAGTGTGCGCCCGCCATAAGGGTCGTAGGTGGCCTAGTAGGTATAAATGGCATAAACTGGAGCTGGGGGTGTTGGTAAATCAGTGCGAGAGCTCTGGGTTTCGTTCCTTAGCAGAATTAGAAGTGCATCGCCACATTTTATTCGCTGTCGGGACAGCACCCCGACTAAGAGTAATGAACTGTAACTAAGGAGCCCTTAGCATTAGTTTATGTATTCCATGACACGCATTGGACGCATATCAAAATTATATCTTGCCACGCAGCAGAATGTATCATAAAGGTAAATACGGCAAACGAATCTTTTATATTGCTCTTGACCTCCCTACACTGAATTATTTCAAACTGAGTTAAATTACAAATTAGGTCGATTCTCCTGAGCCTGCAAAGCCAAAGTGAAGCTATACAGTTTCATACCCAATCTCCCTTAACTCCACCGTTTTGTATTATGCAGGGCCACGGCGTCTCAACAAAACGCTCCATTCTCCCTCCTCAACGCTACTTACTAGATACCTTCTCGCTTATCAGTTACACGAGTTCACCTAAAGCCGAAATAAATGACCTGGAGGGTTGTCTCCGCCGAGGCCAGCCAGCTAATAATGAACCAGAGTGAAGGCTCCATCGAATATTCAACGTTGGATGCTTTAATAATTCGCGCTGGGCAATTAACGCTCCCTATCTAATTTGTTAGGGGGAGCAGGAGGCTCTAAGCTTCCTGATTTCCGTTGCAAATTTACAGGCATCCAATGAGCGTCCAATACAAGGGTCCAATGTACGCTGCCATTTCAGGCAATGCTTGCTGCCTGTGTTACTGCTGCTAATGAGAGTGTGCATGGCTTCGGTACCAGCTTTGTAACGGTACGTTTAAAGAAATACTCTGTCCGATTGGCAAGTGGTGAAATGCACTTATATATGACGTCATTTAGACGTTGCTTACCGTTTGTGTTTCCTCTGATATTGAGATTGTGACTGTGTTTTAAAGAGTAGGCCTACTATGAATGCCTTTGCAGCAATATGCTATAACTCTATTGGTAATGATAAAAGAAGCCGAGGGCACTTTAGTTCCTCTTTGCTAATTGTGTTGCTGTTTCCAATACTATTTCTACGAAGCTGCAAATTTTGGTCCATTATTTTAAAGTTATGATAGTTCATTTGAGGACATGGGGCATTATATTTGTAATTTACTTTTAGCATGCATTGCGTCAGTGCAAACTTTGTACGAAATAGGCACCCATGTTACGTGCACTGTGAAGATAACTCGCTGTTGGTTCTTCTGTCGGTTTCGAGCACCGACTCCTTACGAAGCAACAGCAGGGCGATTACCGCACACTTTGCATAGCGTCTCTCATACTTTCTTTTCATTCCTTCGTACGTAGAATGAAAGCACCGCTGTCCGCCCGAGGAAGCCATTAAAATGTACCCACTTTGGCATGTAAAAGCAATTGCTACACGCTCAGCCTCAAACAATGCAATCATTCCGCAAAATTTCCGTGTTTAAGCTCATTTCCTCCGTGGTCTTTTGTGCGGCGGAGAAAAGGACACAGAAGAGCTGCAGCGCGGGGCTGCATGGAGAGGGAGCGTGGGGAGGGACGTGTGTCCTATCGGCGTGCTGTGTTCTATTGTTCTTGGGTAAGGCAGTTTTAACGCTGCCTTTGACAAAACAAATGCGATGGTGTCGTCGCTGGACCGTACCTAACTGGGGCTAATCTCTCATTTGATTTTCAGGATCGTGCACGTGAGGGCAATCAGGCGAGTAACATGGATCAGTCTTTGCATCATTGGGGATACCAGCGAACTGGCTAACTGCACTGTCGTGGATACCAGCGCCTGCTCCCTGCAGCGCCGTACTAGCGGTCTGGCTCTCTGCATGATCGTGGATACCAACGATCTGTATAGCTCACTGGCTCGCCCGGAAAGCAATAAGGTGTTGGTTATCACTTCTCGGCTGATGCTGTTTTTGGACTGCTTGACACAGGTGCATGCACGCTACTGCAAAAAGTGAGTACCTATATTACTTAATCAGATAACAGGATATATTTTTCCGTGTCTCATTTCAAATGGAAGGATGCTTTTATTTAGTTTTTGCTGCTTGAAAGCGATTGGACTGCTGTAGGACAGCGCTCCTCTCGGTTTCTGCGCTCTTGTATGCATGCTTGGCAAATACTGCATGTCAGTAGGCGATTCCCTCGGTCAAAAGTTATATGGAAGGCACTTTGATAAGGTGCCTTCCACATCACCTGCATGTGGAGAACTCGGCCGCTGATGGTTTGATTCTGTCAAACAAGTATCCTAATCGTCTAGCCCCCTGAAACCTTAATTTAATTTGTAATGTTAATATTTTATTCAATATTTTAGCTTACAATATCCGGAAATCCCCGGAATATGAACTGCAGGTCTACATTTATTATATATGTGGAAGCTCGTTTATGTAAGATTTTATGTTGAAATTTAATGTGAATTATGCTCTTGGACACAATTTATGCAACGGTTTCCTAATATATTCGCCCCTTATTTTCAACAAATGCCATAACTTTTCATCATTAACAAGCTTAGTTGCTGAGAGTTTAGATTTATGAAGCAAATGCTAAGCGACTGTCATACAACGTACAGGTTTAAGATCGATATCGAAAGCATAATTAGAATACCAGTACAGTCGTTCACGCTGATTTTGGTATTGAACACACTAAAAGAATGTTCTTTATGCATTTATCTGTATGCTTCTATATGCATGTTCTGTCACGCTTGAAGCATCTGCCTAGCAGTTATAACCAAGTTTTCTCTATCTTTAATACGAATGTTATAAAGGGAACTTTTTACCCACTCAAAAACCTGACATTTATTTTTGCAGCAATCTTTAGCAACACGGGAAGAAGGATGGTTTCTGCTTTTCGATCATGGAATTGATCAAGCTGAACTCTTTTGATACTTGAATTCTGTCATCAACCTTTCAGGTGCAAACTATCCATGTAAGAACCCAAGCAGTGCAGAGGTTTCATTCTGAACCTTTTGCCTTCATATTCGGCGACCGGATACACTGCCAGACAAAGCATAACACTAAACGTCGGAACATACAACGACAATTGTTATTTTCGAAAATCGGTAACTGTTAACGTCGTTCATTAACCAACTACGCAAGTTGACTTAATCAATTCCCATTTTATTTTGAGCCCTGGCGAATCGTTGTAATTATTGAAGCGCAGTACAGCGCTAAATTCGGGAGCTCGAGCGCCTGTGTTGCTCCCTCTCAGAAATTGTGAATAATTTTTGCGAAGCCTCGGTTGTTTTTTATTTTAAATTGGACGTTCGGTTGCGTGGATTTTATGGGCCAATCGCACAGCGCTAATGAGCAACAACATTTATAGGCTTGATATTTTAATTGCTGTGGAGAAACAGGGCATAAAATTCTTTTGTGAGGATCTTTGCCTCTGCAAATAAATGCGACACGTTAGCTTTAAGGGCTCATTCTGTGCAGACTTCGCATACTATCTCCGCTGGAAATGTTTCAGTGCAGTTGAGAGGATAGTGGGGCAAAAATTAAACTAAGACAAATTTGTCTTTAGAGGGAACACCTTCTTGCATTGTTTGCACGTTTCTATCGACTTATTGTATGCGCCCTTTATTTTCCCCCTGTTTTATTGCCATCTTAGTGAAAATGGAAGTTAATGTTATAAAATATAATAATTCTCTCGGCATGTTATGATTTTCTTGCTTTTGCATAACCGCATTGTGTTCAGAAAGGTTTAGTTTATAATTTCCAGTGTCCTGCACAGAGTACATTACGATACGAACTATGCTATTCTTACGAGTAACCGAAGTTTTAGTTGGGCCTAAAAGAGTCAGACCAACGGACAGTTTAATTTAATTGTAATATCCACAAGGTACTTAAGAGATTCAAAGATACATTATTATTATAAATAGTCGTAGTTTCACCACCGTATCCACTCCGCGATTCAAAGATACATCAGCGTGTCTTTTCAAGAGTATAGAATCAAGTTTGACAGTCATGCACTCTTGGTTATTTTACTAGCTACCTCTCTATATGCTTATCTTCCGTTGTGTGCTTCATCCGTTCGTAACAAAATGCCAAAGGACGTCAGTAATCGGATGCACGCTGTGAATGAAGTAATGCATGCATTCATGATTGCAAAGCTGGGGCAAGCTACAACATGTTCATAGTTCTGTCTCGATCCATCGACATCTCAACTTACTTTATGGTCACGGAGCTCCTCTCGTATGACCTCTCAACAGGCAGGGCAGTCTTGATTCGATTTCAGATACGCTTTTGATCGACATCGTAAACCGCACCACATTGCCTTCCTCCCTTCACAATGGAACGGGACTTAAATGAAAGCAAAGGTCTCTGCTGGCAATTATGATCCAACTTTGCTGCTGTCAAATGTTGTGTCACTTCATGGGACCGCTTCCAAAATGGTAGACAGGGATCCCTTCCCGCGATAGAGGTTGTGACTAAAGTTTTCTGTTCTTTAGGATGCTACATCAGTGTATTGCGCTTCTACAGTGTAAAACGTACCCTAACCAACAGTTAGTTTGCATCTTTGTTAATATTAGATATTTCACAAAATTTAATCAGCTTCTGACCACGAAAGAAGCCCTATTCGAAAACTATACCCAATATGTATCAAGGCGCAGTGTAGCACCACTTCATCCAAGATACCTATAATGCTAACCTTCCCATTTATTTCGATAATAGTCAAAGGGTTTCGATTATAAAATACACTAGAGCAAAAAATCTAATATTAAATAACAGTCGATTCGATTATATACATCCTTGCTACGAGCATGCCCCTATTTCTTATTATTATTTTTTCTGGAGGAGTTATGTCCAGCGTAATAAAAATTATGGTGAAAAATGAACTATTCTTCCTGTTTACCATGAAAACTTCAATTTTTCGGAGGGCTTTACGAATTGCAAACATATTTTGCAAACTTTAGAATTAGCCTTTATCGTCGAGTGCCAACTGCCCTAGTCGTTTCCAGCAGCAAATGTTCCAGCGAAAAAATACACTTCACACCCGCGCGTTGTGGTACAGGCTCCAGACAGATTCATATAACTTTTCATTTAGTTAAGGCTTTCAGCTTTTAATACTAGGGTTGCGGAGTCGCTTGGAATCGGATGATTTGAGGAAGAGTTGGAATCGGAAACCCACTTGGTCCAGGAGTCGGAGTTGGAATAGAGTGCCCGACTCCAGAGAACCATTTTACAAAACATATTTTAAACATTTATTAAAAATCTATGATGTTCTGTATATGAAAATGATGGAAGCTTTGCAACTAATACCCTCATCAGATGTCTTGATTGTATTTGACACTGCCCAAGGACTGATCAAGTTGTCTCTATAATTGTACCAAAACATAACTTCGCTTAACCTTTCTTGGTTAGCTTCTCAAGCAATGATGATTTAAGCGATTGCAACACGTCATTAGCTTCACTCATCTGCCGCCACGGTAGCAGCATGCTTCCGTTCTCAGCTCTAACACCTTGTATCGCTCGCAGGTTCGATGCCCAGCCAGGCACGCGAGCTCTTTGCAGATCTTGGTGTGTTGACTCGGCAGTTGTGTGTGCATGCACGGCGCCGTGGCGGAACTGCCTACCTCTGAGATGAGGGGAGTGGGGGGTCTCGGGTCATTTGTTCCTTCCGTCAAATTGGCGCCATAGTTCTTGGTGACCCGAGGTCGACTGCAGCTACACTTACTCATCTGGGGCCAGTGGGCCTATGCCCGCAGCACAAACCAGTGCATGTGGGTTTCCCAGGTGAGGGTGTGGTCTAAGTTGACTTAACCTTTACTTCCGTCTAAGGCAGGGAGCAAAGAGGGCTACGGGAGCATTCAGTGGGAATAAAATGAAACTTAGCTGTACCCACATGTAGTGAAAATCACGTCACATCGACAAGTCGAAGTATATGAGGGTCGAACCTCTTGATCATAATCAAAATTATCACCCAAGGGTCCCGAGTGCCTTCTCCGCAGGGGATGTAGCATCTGACTGCAGTTCCTGCAGACGAGGTTAGTTTTGTAAAGTTACGTAGGCTCTCAATACTTCCCCTTCTGTTTCGGGAGGTGGGCTGCCGATCGAGGTGGCTGGCCTATTCCCGCTGGACTTCTACTTTCTTGTATTTCGTTTCCTTCCCCTGTTCGGCGTAACTGAGCGACAGTATTCAGTCGCGCCCGGGGGTTGGAGATGCTCAACTTGCACCTTTTTCCTGTCAGTAGCGCACTGATCACTCTGAGACCTACTGGTAGAAAAGCCGAGACAAAAATCATTGACAATTTGAAACGCGCCCTAGTCGGCGCACGAGCCTGTGGTTAAACACAGGAATAGTTCGGCGCAATATAGCCAGTGTGCCACTGAAGCGCTAGTAAAAACTTCTACTACTACTACTACTAATCAAAATTATAAGCAGCGTTATGTTCTTGGCGCGAGAGAAGCCATAAAAACAGTTACTGCTCAATCTTTCTGTAGTTGTCGGCAACATTCTTACCGTGTTTTGTGTACGCGTGCAGCTGAAGTAGCTGGTCAGTCGGGAACGAGAGAATGAGTGAATTAGGTCGAAAAAATATATGTTTATATATGTCTTGTGAAAGCGCTGTGAACTGAATATGAAGTGTAGATAAGGCTTCACTTCAAAGAAGAAGTTAAATCAGAGGCCCAGATCTTGCCACTAGTGCTGTGAAATATCCACCAGCCTTCACTGCAACTTTCTATTGATAATTGCTTATTGCTCAATTTTTATGTATTCTTTTCATTTATTTATGTGATTAAGGGATGAAATTTGCAATTTACGACGGTTTTTCTTGCGAAATAAATTAAAATACTTATAGACCGTTCCACCGTAGCTTTGTTGAGGTACGTCACTTTTTTTATGCTAATTTCTGGTGTGTCCTCCCGTTACACTCTTTGCTTCCTGGTCTAAGGTATCGCGCCGTCTTAATTAAAGGGACTTTTGAAAAGTCTATCTTAGTGTATTTTTCTGCTCATTTCAGTTTATTTTGTTTATGGACTGCCTTCAGAGAGGGCCTTAATTGTTACAGGTTTTGCGTTCTTGCTTACCTGCTTGAGGAGGTAACGCCTAGCAGATTTCAAAATATCTTCCTCATTCCGTAGACAAAAATCATTGGAACGAACAACCAATCTGTTATTACGGAAACACTATGCTGCGTAACAATTTTTTCCTCAGTGAATATCGCTGAACCATGCCGTCAAGTCGATAAGTTTGTTCAAGCGAGACAAATGTATAGCTCATTGCTACAGACAATTGCTCTATAGTCTATACGGTATATCACTTTGCTAATTATGTCGAAATGCTTGTTTTAGTGAGGCGAATACTAGGCTTATTGCTACAGACAATTATTCTGTGTATCACTGGGTAAAATAAGCCTGAGAAGTTTGTTGTAGTGAAACAAATGCGTGGCTCATTGCTGCACACACTAGTTCTAAATATCAGTGGGCCAATTGGGTCAAGAAATTTGTTTTAGTGAGGCGAATGCGAGGCTCATTGCTGCAGCTAACTGTTCTACTTGCTTGCTGCCTTGTATTGGCCTCTGGAGAGGTGCATTTCCGGAATATTTTTAAGCCTTGCAAGACAAAGCTAAAAATTCTGCTCTTCATTTCGTAACTTGTGCAGTTTCTGTAAGCGAAGTGCCACATTTGAAGTTCCCCTGAGGCAGCTCAAGCTCCGGCTTGAGTCTGAATCCGTTAGTAATTTACTTGTGGCAGGTTCTGCTCGCGTTGCTTATTATCCAAAA
>LQNS02278070.1:37696094-37711875 GCA_001587735.2 Parhyale hawaiensis
ATCACCTAGCACCCAGCAGCAAAATATCCAGCACCTAAGAGACTACCGCAGGAGAACTCATAGGCCGGTGTCACACTATGCGGCGGAAACGCATGCGGACCCGCCGCATTGCCTGCTCCCTGTCACATATTGCGGCAAAGTCGCTCAGGCTGCCCCCTGCAGCTAGCGTATGGTTGACCATCACGTTGTCAAAAGTAAGTTATTGCACTTATTTGTGCATTGAAAGCAGTAGGCTTATAACTGAAAAAGCCAACTCGTCATAAACACTGGGTCGCCCATTTAATGCTGAGGGAGAAACCAGTAAAAGATTTGAAAAGTTTAGTATATGACACTATACGGAAATATGATTAAAAGTTTTTTAAGTATTACAGAACGTCCAAACCTTCCGTTGATGAACTGCTGGAAGTGCTTAGGCCTCATGTCTACGAGCAAAATACAATGTGGCCGTACAAGGGAGCGGCGTTGCCGCAGCATGTTGCGGCACATGCGGCGGAGACGGCAACGCTGCATCCAGTGTGGCACCTCTCATTGGTTTGTGTGTGATATCACCACGTGCGGCGCCGCATGCGTTTCCGCCGCAGTGCGCCGCCGCGTAGTGTGACACCGGCCTATATAGATTACCTGAGCCTAAGCTAGGCCTTCGGGACGCCTGTCTTTCGTACCTATTTGTTTTCTTCAATTTTCATGCTCCTACTGGCGATGCTTTGTTCTGTTCATTCCGACTTGCTGTTCCCATGCTCTCTGTTTCTGTGTGGGCACACCCTCATGCATGGGTTCCACGTTTCTGTTGACATGCTATTGCGTCTCCTGAAACACTGCTCTTGAAACACCGTACTTGTTACTCCCTAAGGAGACTTTTTTTAGTACATATTCACCTGCACTCCACCTGTGTAGAAATTGCTGCTGCAAACACACTAAGTATACAGTTCCTCTCTCCAGTTACAGTCTTGCCTCCACGTGTCTTTACCGTTAGCATTTGTTGTAACACAAGTGAGTCTCGTTTTACTTTGCAAGGAACATGACAAGGAATCCTTATAAAGAAATTTTTTGAAGTTGACTCAGAATAACGATGAAGTGAGTTATATCACTAAGAACTACATAGCCTTGCTCTTCCTAATGACTACTTTCTGGTCTGTTTTTAATATCGCTTTGGTATAAAGTTTTGCCACGCAACATCTGCAGCCCAAGAACACCTCTCACGAGTCATTTCTAGCAGTGGCCATACCTCCCATCTAAAAATCTAGAGCTTCTTTCTAAACTTTTGCCTTTGACCAGTTAGCTGAACTTCTTTTTTTCTGCAAAACTTATCTCTCGTTAGGCCTCCCTCCTGCGAAAACTCTTTTGCTTCTTTGGTTGGTTATATTTCAACTGTCACACTCATTTGGCTTGCGCTACATTGCATCTAGTTCTTTACTATTGCCTAATAAATGTAATTCTTATTGCTATGAAATTAATAACTGAAGTGTTCTATGCTCGCCTGATGCGTCCAAACTTTACACTTTTCCGTATCGGGATAAAAATTTGCTTATATTTTGTCACACACCTTCAGAGTTAATTATACATCTAGGGATAAATAGAATATAAGAGAATCTATACCTATACCCGGCAATGATACCAATTGATCCAAGAGGAAGCAGGAATATAGAATTGAAAGATTAAACAAAATGGCCCATCGTTATCTGAAAAACGGGTTACCATCAAGAATACGTCTACCAATTTTTGGGAGTATTAATGCTGTTAGGAACTTACCTCATTTTTTCTCCTGGAATGCTGTATTTCTGCTCCCCCCCCTCCCCTCTAAGGAATGACCACCTCAGCTAGAAAATTCCTGGTCCACAAGGAAGTGTACGAGTTTCCCTAGGCCTTAGCCGTAAAGTTCGCTCACGCTACATTTCATTCGCTTCTTCGAGAGAAACAGTTATTCCGAAGGAACTTTCCCGTCCAGATCCCTGGATGTCACCGTGCATCAGTCCCTAACTGGCTGTAATTGAAGCTTTTAGGAGCGCTCCAGATTTTACCGCTAGTCTCGCGGATTTTCCGACGGATGTGAATGTTATCAATNGAGAGAAACAGTTATTCCGGAGGAACTTTCCCGTCCAGATCCCTGGATGTCACCGTGCATCAGTCCCTAACTGGCTGTAATTGAAGCTTTTAGGAGCGCTCCAGATTTTACCGCTAGTCTCGCGGATTTTCCAACGGATGTGAATGTTATCAATTAGCAAACGAGCCTTAAGAATGTGAACATATTTACGAAGTTGTTCAACACGGAGAGACGATTTTACTTTGATGAAATGGCTTGGCCAACCAGACGCGAAGAATAGGACCGTATGCAATGTTGGTGCTGCAAGCATTCAAATCTTTAGCGATATTAATATTTATTGCAAAGGCTCTAGTTTAGAAAGGCATGGTAGACGTATAAGTGATGTTCGTGAGTGTTTTTAACGCGGTATCACCACAGCGAACTAAACTTAGCTGTTGAGCATTGCGGTCTCGATGGTAGAGGGACATCACCATGGCATCCAGTCACTTGGAGTGATGACATTGTCCTAAAGAAACTCTGCCTTTGGCCTGATTTGCAAAGAAATTCCACGTCTCCATGACGTCCTTATACCAACGAAAGCTCTCTCTTTGACTTGCTACCCTTGACTCTAGACTACTGTGAGCGTTACTGCAGGGTGTATACGAACCTTGAAAACCTTGAATTTCAAGAGAGCCTTGAAGGCCTTGAGCCCTCAGGGATATATTCTGGCGGGCCCTAGCAGCTTGCTGTAGTTCCTGCTGACGAGGTTAGTTTTGTAAAGTTAGGTAGGTTCTCTATTTTCCCTTTCTGTTCCTCGAAGTGGGCTGTCTATCGAGATAGCCGACCTATTCCGTGGGACTCCTATGCTCTCTCTCGTGTGGAAGGCCTCGAATGGGGTCGTCCACTCAAGTGTCTTTATGTATTCTTAGCGTCTCTTTCCCGCCAGTAGTAGCGCACTGAGCAAACCGAGTTTTCCCGGCAGGAATGCCGAGATAAAATATTCCTACTGATAAAAAGTGTTCTTTTTTTTCAGTTGAGCTTCACTCATGAATCGCCTCGCTGCGTGTAGGGTGGTAGAACACTGAATCTAATAATAACTAATAATAATTGTAGGCCATCATGGGGCCTTGAATTTTGGACGTTGCTTTGAACTTTGGGAAGGTGGGAATGCTTGGAGTTTTGAAAGGTAAAGCATTTGAACTTATTTTAGTCTGGATATCTATTCATGGTGTATGCGAACCTTGAAAACCTTGAATTTGGCAGGATCCTTGGGAACCTTGAAAGAGCCTTCAATTTTGGACATAGCCTTAAATGCTTTACCTTTCAAGGCTTTAAGTGTTTCATTTTTTTAGAGTTCAAGGCTGTGTCCGGGATTTGGGGCTTTTTCGGGGCTCTTTTCAGGTTCAATGCTTTCAAGGTTCGTAAACACCCTGTACTGAAATGACGTACTGAACAATGGCGTCATCATCAACCAATAGCAGTGCTTGCTCTAAGGTGAAGGGAGAGTTATTCTTCACAGCAGCACCATAAAGAACAGCGAAGTAACCGAGGATTACGCAGAACCAGTTATTTTCTTCAGTTGTCGTGTTACTGTACATGCCGCTGGTTTTCTAACGTGCAAGCCACACTACGCTTTCGCCCTGGCAACTTGTTGGGAGAATGAGAAACTTGAACGTTTATTTATGTCACCGCATCGATGCGACTGATTTTTAATTTGTATCGAAACGACCATCGAGCAGCGCATCGATCCTAGCAAACAGTTGGGCGTGCGAATGCAGATTTAGCCTCGGCATAACAGTGTTTTAGCCTTGCTGTAAAGTACTGTTTGCTAAACTTATCTTGCGTATTTGCTCTTTTAATTTAGACTAAGCCTTCCATTTACATTTCTTTCTGTAGCTTCTGGAACTTCTGACAATTTGAATCTTCATAGTTTCTTTACGTTACTTCTTTTCTGTTTACCAAGCTGATGTGCCCGTTGTTTAACCAACCTATTGTTTTTGTGCCTTTTGAAATTTCACACTGAACATGAGTCATATTTTCAGATCTTCCTTATCACCAAAATTTCTTCACGACGCGCCAGCACTGCGTATGCAAGCGAGACTTCTGAACATTTACGGAGACTTTGATAGATTTTATTTCCGTTTCGTCGTGCAGCTTAACTTCACTAGACGTGAATTGAAAAATACATGATTTTTGCTAAAAAGACTGAAATGCTTCTTCTAGAATTGGAATTGGCCGCACTTATCTCCTTTGCATATTAAGTAGAAAATGCATGGAACTAGCAGGTTGTGCAGTATCTTTCGCAGCAAAACCTGTCCTACTAGCACAAAGAATGAAGACGTTTCATCACTAAATTCTTGCCGCGGTTTTTGATGGCCAGGTCCACAATTAAATGAAAATAGTAATGTTGTCAGCACATGTACGACAAGGCATGCCGTAAGAACCAGTATACTGTGCTGAAGAATCCTCTTGTCAAGTCGCCAAGTCAACATATTTCAGTGGAATACACACACACTGGCCTAATTCCACAGCTCGACCTCGCCTTTTCCAAAAATCCAATCATGGGATCTTGAGACTTTCCAATAACTTTTCAATAAGTTTCAAGAGAGTCTTTCAACTCAGAAGAAAAGGAAGTCCAGCATTGGCAGAAAGGATTACAGAACTCTAATCACCTTCAGTTGAAGTCGGATGTCATTGCTTTCAAAAAATCAGAAAAATTTGGACCTCTGTGATGTCCTCGTATATGCGTGGAGGGCACGTAGATATATTGGTAAGCATTGGTAAGAAAAAAGTACAAATATTGTGCGTTTTTTATACATCTTCGGCGCTGCTAATGGCAGTTCTTTGTTACGTTTACAATGAAATTATAAATGCTCAACTGCACTGCCATTATTCGACTGTGTTCCAACAGAATATAAGCAAATTACGCAGTTTCCCATGTACTAAGAACAAAGAGAGTTCATCGAAGCTGCTATATTTTTATCTTCTGCCGCTATAAAGCTCCGCAACTCAATTTTCACGCCTCTACTGTGTAATAAACGGAAGCGGGATGAAAGACTTAAAAATATGCCGGCAGTTAATAGAACTGTAGTGAATTTGAATGCTTGGCATTTAGATAAAAATTACAGGCATAATTAGGCAAAAAGATAGTGCTGCCGATCACTTGTATATGCTATTTACTCTGTAATACATATACTGACAATATAAGCCATTGGAAAGAGTGATAGAACTCTAAGATGCTACGTTATGCTTGATTTGTTTACGTGTACATCTGTTTATTATAATACTTCCGCCGAGGTTATGTTTTGTCGAGTTTGTTTCTCTGTCTAACTCGAAAAGTTATAGATGGATGTTTACGAAGTTTACAGAGTTGGTTAGATATCTTAGGAGGAGCAGATGAGTAACTCTTAGTGAAGATCCATCCAGTCAACAGTTTGTTTGTTTATATGTCTGCCTCTTTTTTCTTTGGCAGCATAACTCAAAAAGTTGTGAACCGACCTTTAAGAAATTTACATTAATTGTTGGGGTCATTACGAAGAGTAAATGACCAAATGTCGGTGTTGATCTGTTTACCCTTTTGTCTCTAGATTTGTCAAAATGTTTGTCAGTAACATAACTGAAAAATTAAGAATGGTCCTTCATGACATTTGTAGGAATTGTTAAACACATTAAAAGAAACAAACGACCATTTTTTGTTGAAGATCGGTTTGTCCGTTTATGTGTTTGACTAATATTTGTCTAAATGTTTATTAGAAGAATAACTCAAAACGTTATCAATGGATCCTCATAAAATTTTTAAGAATTGTTACACGTGTTAAACGGCACCAATGACCTAATTTTGGTGCTGATCGGTTTGTCAGTTTGTGTATTTGACAATGACGGATCTTCGAGAAAATTACAGACACTGTTATTACTGCAAAGGGAACGAATGACCAAATTTTGGTGATGATAAAGAAGAAACCCTAATAAAAACGCACTGCTAAATATCTCTTCTAAAACGACAATGTTCCTGTATTAGCGTTGACATTGAATACGGTAGGAATATTTCAACTTTTATGACTTTAGATACTTCATGACGATGAAACGACAACGAAAAAAAATGTCACTGCGCAACGCTTTAAGGTAAGAACTAACTCCTAAAACTTTAGAAGGAATAATAAATTGCACGTATAAACACTGCACAAGTGAGCGCCAAGTGGAAAACGAAGGAGAAAAAATAGATAAAGAGCTCTTGTCGGAGTATAAAAATGAAAGGAAGTAAAACAAAGAGAAAAGTTTGTAATGGCTAAATAGTGGCTATGGCGTCTCCTGAACAGGCGTCACTCGATACAAAACACAAACGAAGTATTCGAACTTAAGTAATGCTTAAAACTCAGCACTGTGCCACAATCCTATGATGCGCAAACACATCATTCACTGTCGTGAAAGTGAAGATAATCCTCGTGAAATATCCAAAGATCTGCATCAACCAGTAGCTACTGCTAGAAAAATAGTTGGATAGCTAGTGAAGATTTAATGCACGTGTAGACCACCAAAGAAATGGAACACGAAGGATGATTAATGAAATATCGTCAGTGTGGATTGCTCCGAAAGGGAAGACGAATCCTTTTACAACGCACCAGGAAATTCAGCAGGACTTGAAAGTGACTGAAGTCAGCAACAGCAAAGTTATTATGGCGCTGAATCGCATTGCTTGAAGTCCAGATCAACTAGGAATGTTCCGTTTTGAACGCCAGAACATGTTATCGAGAGCTTGACGTTTGTTGAAACTTATGAAAATAACCTACAGAATTTTTGAAAATAAATATGAGGAGAAGGGACGAAAATGTAACATTTTGATTACAACATGGCAACAGGGGTATGTAGAAACATAGAACGGACTACAACCCTCCACATGTCATTCCCTCCCTAAATTTCGGAGGTGGCGAATTTATGAGATGCAGGCGTTTTTCATCAAATACCACTGATGAAATAGAATTCATCTGAGGGAGAATAGATTGCAGCATGAGTTGGGATATACTCTAAAGAAAACTTTTGGAATCTGTCAGATCAATGAGTGTTAGAGGAGTTTTTCTGCCCCAACAACTTATTGATCCGAAGCATACAGGTAACTCAGAAATAGTTTGAAAACAACGAGATCGACGTAATGCCTTGGTCAACTCAGTCTCACGACCTCAGTCCAAAAAAGAATATGTGGAAACAATTAAAGATAAAGATCCATGCAAGGAATGAACTAAATATTGAACAACTAGAATAATTTTGTGTAGAATAATAGGCTAAGATGTTTGTAAATCTTTGTATCCGGTATCGAAAAATGGCTTTACCGATTTCTGTTAATCTAATTTCTAGAAATCTTGGTTACTAATTGACATGTCCGTTCATACAGGAAACCTCATCAATGATTCAGTAATTTATCTTACCACGCTGAATATCACTTTACATTATATTACAGTCTATAAAACGACTCATAGGTAAGTGTGATTCGTGCTTGTCTATTGCACGACTTTAAAAACGTGCCAAAAGTTCATTGGGACTATCTTGAACGACAAGTTAGGCGCCGACAAGATCCTCCACGTATTTTGGCTTATTTAAGGGATCGATTGATGCAAGAGTGTTTCAAAATGAATCAAGTGTACATTAGGAATCTTGTAGACTCGGTGCCTTCCAGAATTGCTGCTATTATACGTGCTCGTGGAGGTCTTACTCCTTATTACCTAGTAACAGGTGACTACCTTTTTGTCCGGAGAGCTTACATTTTAAAAGAATAATGTGAACCTTTAATTAAGGTTCCTCACAAAAATCGGCAAAAACTTTATGGGTATCTAATTAAAGACGCTTGAAGAAACTTAAAAAGCGTGTTGAAGCTATTAAACGTAATAACAACCAAATGTTAAATGATGTATCCAATGCTTTTCAGTTGGGTAAAACTACGGACAAAAATATACTAAGCAATCAACAGTTTAGCGTGTCACTGTATGCACTTACCTAGTCTCACAGCTAGAGCTGTGGAACTGTAATAAAATAAAAATGCTCCGTAAGTGATGATTCTTGATGACTAAACTCAAGGTGAACTTGTATACAAGAACTTGTCACTTCTTAAGAACTCTTGTAGATGCGCATTCTATTGCCCTTTTTTCCTACCATAAAAAAAAGTTACCTTTGTAAGTGCTGTTCACGAAAGGTAATTTTAAAATGCAATTAAATGTATAAAAATATAGGTCTACAAATTTAGGAAAAATACTGCCATAAATTTAAGGATAATACTAATTAAACTTATAAGAGAACCTTGTTTTTAGGTCCGTTAAAATAAAAATAAATTGTAGACTTGTGAGTTATCTGGCACTTTTATCTTAGGTTCCTCTCATTTGACAAACTTCGAGAAGAAAATATTTCTACGGTAACTGCTCTTGCCAAAGATCTTCCTTTTTTTAATTCCACAGAGTCTTTTTAAGTGCCCTCTTTTTAATGAGCTGTCTCGTGACTGTTTAAAGCATAATTTTGCTTCCCTAACGTCTGGGGCTGCACAGATTTCTCTTAGGACTAGGGATATACTGCGTTGCACCAAGCTGTGGGAGTCATAGGTACCGTCTCGTATATCGTATGTTTGTATTGAATAGTGAGGGGTAATTAACTAAGGTGGCACATACTCTTCTCGTTAATTTATCTGTGGCGGTAGTGGTAAAAAGCGATGTTTAGTAGCTACTTTAGAAAAAGCTATAGGCATTGTGTTAACACGTTCTGCGAGCATAATGGACATATAGTGTGCGTGTAGCGGGAGTTTACACATAATTCAGTTTCACCTTGTTTGAGTTTATTTTTACTGCCATGTATAAGAATTTGCGCATGCGACATTAAATGACCATCAAAGTTCGACTTACGTCCGTTGGTATAGCAAGGAGATCCTGTACTTACTAGCTAGTGTAGCGTAAGTAATCATGCAAGTGCAATTTCATGCGAATAAAAAGACTGCTTGCGATTGATGACAACCCGTGTAGCCTCAGGTGCACGCAATACGAATCTAATGTCAGCTATTATCAGTGACGGCAAAACAGCAGCACTTCGGTCTCTGGTTTTGTCCGATTCTCAACGTGCACTTGTTCAGAGCGGTCTAACGAATAACTTTATGAAAGAAGAGCAAAGTATATCGCTTTACTTCTCCTTATTTGCAACTCGACCATTCAAGTCTTCACAGCGTTTGCAATTACACTTCTTCAAGTAACTCGAGGCGGAATAAGTCGATCGTTTCGCGACGGTTCCTAATCCGCTTTTTCCCAGTGGCGAGCGAAGGTCCGATGAAATTGCGATATTAGTCTCCTGTGTTTGGCAGTTTTAAGAATGTCGAGCATAAAAAGAATTGAGCCAAGTCGTTAAAACTGTAATTGGCATCATTGTTTAATGCTCTTTTGGCGCTGCTCTTAAAAGAAAGAAAATGACAGGCAAGAAAGGGTGCCGAGAAAAACCTTTAAGTTATGGCCGCCATAAGTAAGGGCAATGGCGCCCGTAGTCAGGCAGCGGAGGTGCAAAAATTCGCCGCTCTTTGCCGTCAATGAAGGATATTTAGGGAATATCAAGAGCCTCAAATACTCTCTCTTCACGGTTCTCTTTTGCCCCTTCAAGAGCCTGATTAAAGCCAGCAAAGAATGACACCGAGAGAAAATTGTTTGAGCGTTTGCTGAATTTTCTGTAGTAATAGCGTTTACGACGTCATTCAGACCTAGACCCTTAGAGCACCGGCTCAACAGCATGGATTAGAATTACACAAGTCCTGCTACCATAGAAGTCTTTGCAAAGATCGCCGAAATGTTGGAGATTTGAGTCGTATTCTTCACAATTTTCTCTACTGCTTTCGTGCTCTGAATAAAACTCCAGTAATGAGATGGAGAATTTTGATCTGGTAATTATGTAGTAGAATAGCGTGAGCCGCTCAAGTGGACCACGTTTGTGTTCATATGTATTGCCTGCGAGCTTGTGAATGCTACCGAATTCTCCCTCGTTAGTCAAAGTCCAGGTTCTTAAGTCGGTGAACTTGGGTTTCGAGTCAGAGCAATAGACTTAACGTTGCTTGAGACGCAAATACACATTTGCTTTCTTTCTGGTTTTGCAATGGCTTGACGATGGTTATATTATACCTTGTAAATACATATAGTTACTTTTAAAATGAAACTTTAGTTAGTACCATCTTCATTCGAAGAACCTTGAGGAATATATTTCTGAAAAAGTTTTGACATATCTAGTCGTACATATGCACAGGAAATATACCATGTCAGACGGCGAGTTCACACGTCATCCATCTCAGTGCTTCCGCTCATCGACTTGTCACGGGTACAGCTAGTCTATATATTAATACGCTAAAAATGTCCCATTTTCCCATATTTTTGTCAGTTTTTCGCTTATAGCTTGAATACTATCAAACGTAGGAAAATGGTTTTCGTTACTTTGAAAAGGTAAGTAAATTTCCATCCTAACATTATCACGGATTTATCCTAGGCGTAACCCTTAACGGACACCAGGAACCCAAATTGTGGAAAGCGTGGTAGACCGTGAAACTTTCACGGCTTGCCGGGGCTTTTCAGGTGGAAATTCGGCAGTAATGCATTGATATACATATATGCAGGGACGCTGGGTCCGGAGGATATATCTATGCAGAGACTGCTGGGTCAGGAGGACACACGGTGTATATAGAAATTAAAAGCCAGGTGGACCGTGAAAATTTCACGGGTACAGCTAGTCTGTATATTTTTTGTTACACAAAGTTGTGCTTTTAACGACACGACAAAATATTCGCACGAGTGGATGAGTGAACGCGTTGAGATGAATGACGTGTGAACTCGGCCACTATTATTCAATGCAGCTGTGACGCGTCCTGTATATCTCTCTACGTTTCTTCCTGAGATATTGAGTGAACTCAAATGAAATACCATCTAATTAAAAAATGAAATATCTTCATGCTTTATTTTCTATTCAACGACTATTATTTTTCACACACTCCTTAATATTTTTATTACTGAACTTCATCATCAAGAAAAGGTTTCATATTGGAAGAAGATACTGGATGTTGTACTTATTGTTCTACCAGTTGCCTCTTCTGCAATATTTTTGATGTTCAATTACATACTCCATTACGTTTCAGCAGCCAAAGGAAAAAGGCGCCGTCCTCCCGCATGTGCTCAGGAGCGACGCGCGTCCTCTTGGAAAACATTGCAGTTATTGCACCTTTGTCGACGGTCTACAGTTCGCATATGGGTCAAAAAGCTGTCACTAATTAAGTCATAATCCAATGACATATTTCGGATTAGCATGAGGACCACGAAAAATATATTCATAGTTAAACAGAGAATGCATTTATTGGAATGAGACAAAAATTCTTCGCAACTGACCATGGACTGGCAGGAGACAATATTAGGAGGAAATTTTTGGTCAGCTTGATGCTCTAAGATTCAATAAATACATTCCTTGCATCACCACCAATATCTTTCTGCATGTTTGAAGTCCTTCTCTTAAGTAAGAAAATTGAAATCTCAGTGATCAGCCAAACGACTTACTGATGTTGATTGGGTCGCTATGTAGTGATTAGTCTATGTACTGGGGCTCATGGGGTACTGTGCAACGGAGTACCATTTTATATTGGCAAACTACATACATTTAGGGCATCGGTTGGGCCAACGACCTCAGGCTTGCGTTAGCTATAACCTCGTCGGTCTATGCTGTTGAACCCTCGGGGGTTAGCATGAGCTATAGGCCATAATGTCAGGCTAGTCACATTCGCCCATCCTAGTTATGACAAGTAATGACCGCCGGGGGGGGGATTGATACCATGTTGTTTATGTTACCATTAGTTAGGCCTTCGGAGTGTCTCTCCATAAACTACCATCATTAAATCGCATAAATAGCTACGGACACTTTCGATTGGTTCATCAACATCATTCTAAGCAAAATCCACTCGACTTGCCTGGTTCGAAATTGCAGCCAGATCTTTGGCTTCGTCGCCGTAGATCGTATTACAGGTGTAAGAAACAACTAATTATGTCGAGCTGAAATCTCCATTTTACGAAGTAAGTCTCGCTAGTAATCGCTGAAGGGTCAACGCTCGAATCTTTGGGTCAAATTCAAACTGTAGCTGCTACTTCTAGGCAGGTCTTAGGTAGAAGATTAACTGCCTGACTTGAGACATTTTCAACCTTTCTATGCATGATACGGTTCCGAGGGCATCATAATTGAAGAGTCTTCTTCTCTGATGAAATTGCACAGGTTCCTTCAGTATTAGATAGGGGCAATTAGGACGATACGGGTCTGAGATATCACTGAAGAACATTGCTGCTGTTCTGAGAATTTCAACATGTTTCAGCTGCATCCTTTGTAGCGTCATCGGATGGGTACGGAGAAACGTTCCCATGTTTCGTTAGACGGGATTCGTCAAAGGCAATACTTAATTTTGACAAAGCTTTTATTCCTGTCGTGCATAAGCTATGTCGCATATTTTCAAAGTGAATCTTTTCTTAGCTGCTCGAGAGATTCAGTCTAGGTTGGAGTTTTCGTCCTTTCGTGCATAATCCATTTCACTTAGGCTGTCTTTAGCTGAATCTCTTAGAAGCAGTTGAAACTTCACGCTGAGCTGACACTTTTTTATATTGAGTTTACATTGCAGTCAAATTTCGACGATTGTGGTTCAACAATCGCTTATAGCCAGGTCACGGTAAGCCCTTAGCATATCCGGTGAATTCTTTTGACTGAACTAAATTTTCTAAGTTCTGATCAACGTTTGCCCAATTCCAAGCTGACATTCGCGCCTTATTTTGCAGGGGGGATATTTTGCTCTCGCAAAACTCATCACTGCACAACATGCGTTTCTTTAATGGAAGATCAGACCTGCAGCGATGAGACCTTTTTTTTACAACAAAACCTATACTAGGAACTAGAACAAAAACAAAGCTTAATTACAAAATTACTGCCGCCATTTTTGACCGCGGGGCCCTCTGGCGTTATTTACGGGGTAGGTTAGGTTAGAAGTGCTGCGTTTGGTCAAGCTTAAATGAGTTATAATAGCTTAGTTTAAGATTTATGCATTTTAAAAAGTGAAAACGTTAACTAATCGTAAAATCCTCATGGGTTACTCACTTGTTACGGTAGCGTAGATAATATATTACACTAGTGGACCCGTGCGTGAAAAATTCACGCAATAACCTATACGTTTGCCTAATGCCTCTAGGCCGGTGCGGAATCTCCTCTTCTCTTATTTGCTTCTTAATTTTCTTCTTTTCTTCATTGATCCTTTGTCGTGCTGTCATCCTTAGGTCTTCTATATAGACAGGCAGAAGTAATATCTTGTAAAACACTCCAACAAACTTAAACAAAATAGCAGATTATATACAATGTGTTTGCAACAGTAAGCTAGAAGAAATAATTGTCTACTGCCCATGAAAACTTATGTTTCGTCGGTTTCGTTGACAATTGCATCAAAGTGGGAAGAATAGCTCATGCAACGAAATCATCTGTGAGAAGAAACTTCGAATCAAGAAGCATGAGAGTGCCAACGGAAGCTTCGGATATTTTCAGTGCTACGATTTCAACTTCGGCAATGCAAGAAGTGCATTCAGACATAAGGTCGCCCTATACTTTGCCGTAGATTCGATTTATGGAGAAGCTATACTCGTACAAATCAGACTAAGCCTGCGATGTCTTCATTGTTGGAATTTCAACTGTCCCTGCTTAAGATACGTTTGCCATTTTCTGCAACCCGGCCTATTTTCTGCCCATCTCTTTCAATGGAACTTGAGAGGACAACCAGAGCCTCCAACCTGGGCTAAATTCCGCCTATCTATTTCGTTAAGAGCGTGACACCAAACATATAAATATATATATAAATATATAATTGATAAATATATAAATAATATATATAAGGAAGTTTTTATCAAAGTCTTCTGGGCTTTTCATTTATTTAACCCCAAGCTTTCGAGCTATTAAGCATAGCCCGTATTCAGGGGAACCAAGGAGCTTTAAACCAAGGAGCTTTAATATTCAATATTCAATAAAAACTTCCTTATGAATACACCTGGGTGTCTACGCATATTTCAAATATATATTTTTATATATAAACACACGACGGTCATTCTTAGTATTAGATTAAATTTGGGTAGACAGAGATTATTGAGCTAGAAAGAGTTCGTCAGGCTTAAGTGACGGGCGTTAACTTAGACGGGGTGGGTTGCGCTAGAAGAGCTGCATTATGTTAAACTAGGGAGAATTGCTATAGCATAACGTGATCTCATTCATTTTGGAAGGTATAGATTTTTTCAACCATGGAATTTCCACGAGTTCCGCTAGTCTTTGTATTAATTAATACGCTGGTAGCTACCTACGTACCTACCTTTTGCGTCACGTTCTTCATCACTAATAGAAAGAAATTAGAGATCTGATGACTTTGGGAAGCTGACGTATCTACGATACAGGGGTGTTAGTAATCTCTCGGCCACTAGGGCAGGTCTTTATCACCCGCGAACGAAGTGAGAGAGGTGATAATATTTATGTTGAAGATTTAAGTATATATATTTGTATTTAATAACCAATATGGCAAGAGCAGCAGTTAAAGACGTTTTCATTATGTTACTGGTAGTTTTGTCTTGTGATATCGAGCTTTCTATTCATCCTGAGTCATCTTCAGGAAACTATTAAAATATTTAGAAATTTTTTGCAACAAAGACTATCTCAGAAGTATCCTCCATACCAAAGCATATAATCCTTTCAGACCTATCAGGTTGAAATCAAATGTTCAGAGGACGAAGCATTATCATTTAGGCTTGGGGAATGAATGAAAATGAATGAAAATTGATTCTAAAAGTTTCAAGTCGAATCAACATCAATAGAAAATTTTTTGATCATTTCCTTGATGCTTGTCATCAAATAGCTAATGAGAACTTTAGAATTTTATCGTCTTGTCCCCAATTTGACTTGAAACATTTAGAATCACAACTTTTAGAATCAACTTTCACTAATGAGCAATCCCCAAGCCTAAATGATCATGCTTCTTCGTTTGAACTTTTTCTTTTAAACTGGTAGATTTGAAAGGGTATTATTCTTTGGTATGTAGGATACTTCTGAGATAGTCTTTAATGCAAGAAATTTCAAAATATCTTAATCGTTTCTTGTAGAGGATTCAAGATGGACTGAAAGCTTGATATCGCAAGAATATACTACCGGTAATATAATGAAAATGTCTTTCATTGCTGCTCTCGTTGGGCTTCACGAACGCAAGGGTCCCAAGGGTCTTTAATTTCAGCAAAAAATGTTGCAGCTGGCCTCAGTTCCTGCTGAATAACTTAGTTTTGCAAAGTTATGTAGCTTCTCTTATTTTTCCCTTTCTGTTGCTCGAGGTGGGCTGTCGATCGAGATAGCCGACATAGTCCGTGGGTCTTCTCTACTCTCTCTCGTGTGGAAGGCCTCCAATGGGGCCGTCCACTCGAGTTTTTTCTCTCTTCCTTGCGCCTTTTTTCCGCCAGTAGTAACGCTGGGAGAACCGAGCTTTTCCGGCAGGAATGAAGTGATTAAATATTCCTACTGATGATATGCGTTACATTTTTCAGTTAAGCTTCACTCTTGAATCGCCTCGCTGCGTCTTAGGTAGTAAAACGCTCAATCTAATTATCTAATACTAAGAATAACCTTCGTGTGTTTATATATATATATATATATTTATATGTTTGGTGTCACGCTCTTAACGAAATAGATAGGCGGAAATTAGCCCAGGTTGGAGGCTCTGGTGCTCCT